>JAABUG020000005.1:322765-556844 GCA_011319215.2 Scortechinia acanthostroma
GACTCTACCCACCAGGTCTACGGCACAGACGGGACTTGCTCCCAGGCACTGGACACCATCCGACTACGTAATCTACTTCCCCGGTTTCTAGCCACCGTCTCCCAATCTCAGCCGCAACAACTCCGATTGGTGGATCTGGGCTGTGGCCGGGCCGGAATACCCTGCAGCTTTTGAGATGTGAGAGTCGGGATGCCGATGTTATCGAACTTGCTGAGGAGCTGGATGGTCGTGTGGTTTGTGAGGAGAAGGTAGATGAGAACATGGTCGTGGTGTTGGGCGAGCGGGTGCAAGAGTAGGAAGGAAGCCGATGAACATCAATTTCTTTCTTGATTTGTCTATTAAGTGTCTTGTCTTCTTTTGCAGTTTCGCTGATGCATGCAAGTATGATTAGTACATATTATACAGTAGGCTGTTGACCTAAAAAAATCTTAGCAGTCTGTCGCGATGTTGTACAAGGTTCTCATGCTGCCGCAGCAGCTCCCCCAGTCGATTCTGCTTCCACCCCATCCCTTCATCCAGAATCAGATGTGTGTACGCGAAAACACTGGCGTCAAACAACCCAGGATGCGGCCGATTGAAGAAACATTCGTTGTCTCCCAGTAGCGTTGAAAGCGCCTCAAATGCGTCCGCAGCATCGGCCTCCAATGCGATGACATCCACGTAAGCCGAGGTCTTCAGTAGCTCTTCACGCGCAGCGTGCTGGAGCTGCATGGCTAGAGCGGCGCGCACTGCACAATTGCTGGTCGATGGATCCACGTATAGTTTCCGTGCTACCGCTTCAAAGTTCTTCGGGTCCAGGTATAGCATGTATAGCTATTCCACGTCAGTGAGGCTCGATTTGCATACATTCCGGGGACACTACGCACCCATGCATTTCGTATCCGGTGATCCAGTAATGAGGCATACACCTCAAAGCGCACATCTAATTGCTGCTCTTCCTCACAGTGGACCTGTTCAATGGCCCATTTTTGGAGTCTGTTCGAGGGAATCGGTGCAGTCGTGCCGGCTGGCCCGGCTGGCAGCGCGGGGAGAAGGAAAGGAAGTGCACCGGTTGGAGAAGCGTGGTTGTTCGAAGGGACGATTTCGAGGTCAATTCCTACAAATCTCAAGTATGCCTGTATCCAGAGCGACTCAGTCAGCGATTGATCATGAGTAAGAGTCGGACCATCATCCATCTAACCTGCCACTTGAGACATTGCGGGTTGAACGACGGTCTCCCGCGTCTGGCGCTCGCGGGATCTGTGAAGACAAACAAACGGTTGCCGCGTCGGCCTGTCCCGGAATGGTGAGGAAGGTCGTTCGAAGGGTAGGTGACAAGAGGGAATTGGTCGAAGATGCGCTTAATCGGTGCAGGTACGGAGAAGAAATCCCGAGCGCGAGACGTCGTCGTAGCCTCCGGAGCTTGGCCGGAGGCGTCACCGTTGTCGGGGGCCATGGATGACGGAGGATGGAGATGCTCGACTTGGGTGGGGGTGTGGTATAAAGCCTGTATGCAAATGTCTGTGGACGACTGGATGTACAAAGAAGTATCTAACGTCAGACCGGTAAAAGCATACCTAACTTATAGCAATAAGCACAGGGGCGGGAGTGTGGTACCTGAAGCTAGTCGCAGCTGCATCCGCTTGTTTCCAGCATTTTTTGATAAACTCCGCGAGAATGCCTCAGGCATCCAGGGATTCCTGATTACTTCTAGATGCCTGAGGCTTGCTTCGCCCCGCCATCATGTTCCTTCATTCTGATTGGATCTTCATTTCTTTGTTAAAGCTCCGACTGACTCTCCAGGGAGATAATTTACTGCTGCTAGGACTGTCTATCTCCCGTCGCTGCTCCCCGCACCTTCAAGCGCATACAAGGCCAGCGGTCTGGCTGTTCGATTTACGTCCTTGGACTGCTATTTGCTCTTGGCTTTCTCACGGACATCTAATTGCAGAGTTGATAATCTTCTGATTCTCAGTTGTTACTAGACCGAACTCCCTCCCCGCCGCTTGGTCGAGCAACCGGAACGTTCCGTAATAGTGTCTGATCATTGCGATGATCCTTCTCATTTCCTAGGACGAACCTCGGAGGTTGTGCGTTTGACGGCGTTTGACCGAAGGTTTCAATTTGTGTCATTCTATTTAATTTCTAGCCGCCCTTATCTCTCTGGTTGGTACGTGATCAGAGCTTTGACGCACTAGTCAGTTGCCAAAGTGGGGTAACACTTTGCGGACGCTTGCAGAGTCAATTGATCCATCCGAGGGACATATCTGTCGTTCAACCCTTATTTCAAGAGGGCGACAGTCGACATATGGTCTAGGCTGGGTTGAGATTTACCTACTGCCACCATGCCTCTCGATGAAGAGGGAGCCAAATGGTCATGGTAAGGCCTGACTTTCTCAGTTCACGATTGAGATGTCCTCCTGTGTCGCTAAGCCTGTCTATGCAGTAAACCATGTATCCGTGGCCATCGCTCGTCGAAATGCCAACATTTCGACAGACTGATGATCAAAGTCCCAAAGGCTGGGCGTCCGCTTGCCAAATGTCCCCATCCCAAAGGCAAGTGTAGCTGTCAGCGGGAGTGCGCCTTTATGATTGCTATACCCAAAGGTTAGTATGGCTCGGGGAGAGAACCTCCCACCGGTCCGTTTCCTAGTCTGTGGGATCTTGATGGCTGATTGTATCCAGGATCTACCTGTCTGTGTAGGCCAGTATATCAGGTGCCTGCCAGCATGGGCGAACATGTTCCGGCCCAAAATCCACTTTCTGTCGCCCCCATGACTCCGCAACTGCCGTCCACAGGTGATAGCCAGCAGGAGAGAAGGGCCAGTACTTTCCAATCACCTCCCGAGAATTTCGCCAGTGGTTTCAACTCTATGTCTGGATTTGAGAATAGGCACGGCCAGAATGGAGTCTTCAGCCATCTGCCGCCATATTCGCCATATGACGCAGGGCTCAGTATTGCTGGCAACTCGAGCGGGGCTACAAACTCGGGAATCATCACTCCACCTACCTTTATGGCTCAACAGGCCTTCGATAACGGCCACAGTTCAGGGTCTCAAAAGAGTAGCTGCTGTTCTGCGAAGGCGCCAGCAACCGTTCCCGCGCCGACGCAAAGTTCTTGTTGCCGAAAGAACGACTCGCCTGTGCATTCGCGGACTGCATCATATCAGCAGTTATCTGATGGCGCGATGTATCCGCCAATTTCGACTCCAGAGACCTCGTCGTGGCAGCATTTCTATGCAGCTGGCCAGAATAACTACTCGCCGCATTACGCTTTACAGAATCAGGAGCTCGGACAGCCTGGGGTCATGCCGAACTACGTATCTCAACCGACGGTAGACTACTCAAAGCCGAGTTTCTCTCAGCATCATATCTCCAACGGTAAAGGCTTCTTCGACGGCACCTTATCACAGCCCACGTCGGGTCAGACGCAGACTCTTGGTTCCCCACATGCAACTGTTAACAGGCATGACTGCAACTGTGGGGACAGCTGTCAGTGTCTAGGATGTGCCACCCATCCCTTTAATAATACAACCAGACAGGAAGTCCAAGAAATGGGTCTCTTAGTCACGTTTGATGGCGAGGAATCCGGTTTCGAGCGTTTGAATGGCTACCGGAACTTGCAATCAAATGGCAACCCCCATGCCACTCCGTTCAACTACAACTTGACCAATTTCAGCCACTTCGGCCACGAAAACCACTTGGGGGTCATACACAAACACGCCGGCAACACCAGTCCAAATGGCGGCTCACCTTCTACAGAGTACGCCTCAGAGCAACACCTGATGATGCCCTCCGAATATTACACCATCGAATATCCTGTGCAACTCCCCAGCGCTTGCTCGGATGTAACTGGCAGTTGCCTCTGCGGTGACGATTGTGCCTGCGTTGGCTGTCTCACGCATAGTGGTCACAATGGCGTTGCGGTCGAGCCCTCGACGATGGAGAACAACCACCTGTCCCAATCGAGTCCTTCTGCAGAGCATAAGAGCGTCAGCTCGCCGCTCGTACCCGGGCATGAACAGGCCACCGTTCAATCCCCAATCCCAATGCTCTAGAGTTTTAGCGATTTATGGTGCTCTGCTGCACATTGCTAAATAGAACGCTTTGCCCATTTCTCTTTGATGCTGAACCTGGCGTTCGAATATTTATGACCCCGATACCCACCTATATAGATGCTGGATCTTAGAGCTCCTCATTCTCCTTCCTTTCTTCCGTGCATAGTTCTGCTCGGACTGCGTCCAAGCCTTCTTTGAATTGTCCGTTTCGAAAGCTCTCCCCTCTTTTGTGGAGGTACATTCCCGGTGTTGGGGTTTCTCAGTTTCTCATTCCAAGTTCGTGTTGTGAATGCATACACCCCGCAAGAATGGGTCTTTTTGCTTGTCTTCTTTGCTCCGGAATCGATAGATGCCTTAGAGTAGCCTCAAAGGCAAAACGCAGACAGTCTATTGCTCTAGTATTTCAAATCGCATGGAAGCTACCTAGGCGCAACATCGCCATTCGTGCAACAATTTATCCTGTGTCTTCTGGCAAATAGCCATAATATGCTCGAGCGAGTCGACAAGCGGCATCGAAAGGGAGTAAGACGACTGATGTAATGCATGCTGAAAGGTAAATAAAGCCTAGAACATCTCTAAGCTACTTGAAAAGCGCCTCAACCGAACTTGTTTTCAACACCTATACAGGTATCGTACACGATAAAATGCTAAACCAATCTCTATTTACGCAGCGCATCTCTAACGGGAGAATCACCCCGACGGAAGGAAGCTAGAACTGTGTTAGCCGCCGCACTCGTCTTGTTCGTCATTGTCGGTATCGATAATCAACAGCCATGCACATACCGTCGGCTTCTTCCCAGGCACGACCAGCTCCGAAACCCAGACCAACCCACGCGGGCCAAGCTCTCCGCTTGAAGAGGAGGACTGAGAAGACAATACCGAAGGAGAGACCGAGGCCGGAACGAATAATCATGGAGGAGATGGCGCGGTCCCACTGTAAACAAGTAGAGTTCATATTAGCCACTTGAGCAAGCATCCGAACCGGACTCTTGTAACAATCAACACCTTGCGCTGGGAGCCAGGCGGACAACAACAACAGAAAGGAAGTCATGAAAGCGTGATAGTACCTTCTCGTTCAGCAATGCCTCGCTGACGGGCTTGGTGGACCGGAGGACCGGCTGGGATTCACTGGAGTCGGCCATTGCGGAAGATCTAGAAAGTTGGCCCATTAGTATAAGTGCAATCATGAGCAGGGGCGGGTTCGCAACCGACATTCAGCAATAGACTTGTGCAAGTGTCACGCGAGTGAAATTATAACCAAATGAAGGAGATGATGAAACGAGTCGGGGAGCGACGTCGATGGAGCTTCGCCGGGCAAAGGCGGTCGGAAAAAATAGGCTTGGCTTGGGCGGGTTTCTGTCGTCAGTCCGTTTGGGTGCGGCGTCTATCACAACTTTTTTTTTCTTTGATAACGAAGCGTTAATTACTGGACGCACAGAACACCCACTTTCTTCCTTTCTTTCGATTTGGGGAGAGACGGACGGGGAGTTCTGTCTACATAGATCTCGGACGAGATGCCTTCAGTCGCGGAGGTTTGTATTTTCAGCTTGTCTTTTGCGGAGTGCGTATGCTGATCTTGTGTTGCTTTGCTATATACAGCGCCCGCGCTCGTCGCAAGAAACCCTCCTGCGGCTCGAAAAAGGCACCGCTTCACCTTTAGCACAGATCAACGACGCTGCTCAGATTATCGGTCTTGATCTGACGCTGTGTGCCACACATCCGGAAATCAATCAAACCGGACACATTCAGACCAATGCCGCCCCGAAGGAAGAATGGGTCCTCCGGTGGCTGTTGAAGAAGCTGCGGGCAGGGAAAAGTCATCGTGTTGAACCGGCCTCATTTCTCTTACTGCGGCAGTTGATCGATCTGATCCCTCCAAAGACCTTGGCAACCATACTCAAAGACCAAAAGTTTCTTACGACATTAAGCGACGTGATTGCGGATCTGGAGGAAGATATTTTCGCAACTCTCGAGAATGGCAAGGCTGATGATGTGCGATTGGGCTCGGAGTCGAGCGATACGTTGGGCGATTCACCACATGACGAGAGGAAGGGGACTAAGAGAAAGAGAGCGGATGCCGACGACCAAGATGCTATGGATATCGACGAGCAGCCGCAAACGTCTTCCTCCTGCTTCCTCTCTTTTATTCGCGTTTTGGATTGCCTGTATAGCTTGGTTACGTTGACGAGTCGTTCAGCGGGTGTCGATGAGGTCGCTAGCTCGCACTTGAAGCATGCCCTCCGCGGCGAACCAGAATCGGTCGCGAAACTGCTGGGTCAATCCTTCAAGCTCGCTGCTATCGTCTCCAAACAGCTTTTCGACGGGCGAAAGACGACCGACTTGCAACATGTCCTCTACATTATCCCTGCCCTCATGGAATTGTGGGAAATGAGATCTTCCCGTCGGGACGATTCGGACGCCGGGTCAAGCCATGAATGCTTTGCAAAGTATTGCTTCCAGAATGCCCTCAGACTTCAGCTCTGTGTGCGCTCCATCCGACTTGACACGGACGAGAGGGCGCAGGTCTTACACGGGGTTGAGCGTTTGATTGCCCTCCATGTCGTCCTACCGGCTCGAACATCGTTCTTCGACCGAGGGGGCTCTGGCATAGACTACTCCACTGACGAGCCAGACTGGAGCTCCGTCAAACCAGTGTCCGAGACGTTCAGGCCTATTCTCTGTCCCACTGAGTTTTCGAAGACCAGCAAGCAGGAGCAGAGGCTCTGGAAAACTGCTGAGCTGCTGCCGGAGTTCCTCGATATCGCTGCCCGCTCCGTTCCCAGAGACACGTTTCGTCGACAAACGCACGAGGCTCCCTGGCTGGAGACTCTCTTTGTTGCTGTTGCGGAGCTGGCATTCTCGATTGTCAAACAGGAGACTTCGGGTTCATCGTCCACCTACGTTTCTGAATTTGTTGTCATTCTTGAACAGCTCTTCCGGGTTGTTCTAAATCGGAACGTGCAGCTATCTCTACACACCCTCCTCACTCATGCCACGTACACGGGGCTACTCAAGGACGGCCTGTCACAGGTGGAATGGGGCTTGACGGCATTGTTAATCAAACTGGGAGCTGATATCTTCTTGCCGAATTCTGGTCTTAAGGATTCAGGCAAACTATTGAAAGCTTTAGTTGAAAAGATACTTTTGCATTGGCGCAGTGGCGTGCACCGCACAGACAGCAACTACAATATCATCAAGGATGGAATTGTGATCCCTTTGTTGCGCGCCTTCCTTGCTGCGAGAGATCTTCCGACTTTCATGCAACTATGGTACGAGCAGTTGATCGATGTCGAAGAGGCGCGCCTCGCGGATAACAGCTTGAGCCTTTTCTCCATTTGGGAGGACGATGATTTGTGTAACGTTTACAGCGTTATCCTAGAGAGTCCCCTCACACACGCCGCTGCTGCTGCGCAGATGCGAGCAGCTGCACTGGAAATAAGAGGCGAGGACGGGAAGATTTCCCTTGCTCCTGGCGCTTTTGCTCAATTCGTCCTCTTAGAAGCTGGCCTCAGGAATCGAGCCCTCGGTGTTTCGGACGCGAGAGAAAAGTTGAACTCTATTCTTGACACACTGACGGCGACGCTGTCCTCGAAGCAGAGTTTCCACTGGCGTTGGCGATTGTGGCGATTGGCTCGCGATATACTCGAGAATAATGTGCAATCGGCCGAAGACCCGCTCATGGTCGCCATTTTGGATCTTACCGATGCGGCCGTGAGTTCAATTCGGCGTAACCATAAGAATCAAATGAAGAACACTTGCGCTGCACTAGAGTCGTTGGAAGCCTATCAATTCGCGCTGGCCGCTGTCAAGGAAACAGCCGACGCAGGCCGTTTGGAGCGATTCCACGTCCTAACCGGCGAGGTCAAGGACTATATCGGCACAGTTACCACGCAAGATGCTTTGGAATCCCTGACTTCACCATGGAATGGTCGGGTTGAATCACTCGATGCGCCAGTGTCTCTTACCTTGGGCTACTTCCTTACGCTCGTCAGAAGCCCTGATATTTGGCCTCAGATGAAGACTGATGATAGGCGCGTTCTTTTCGAGCGTGTTCTGGATCTAGCAGCTTCTCAATTGCGATCGCCCTCTGTGAGCTTGGAGACTCCCCCGTCGAACGCGAGATTTGTCCAGGCATGGGCCTCAGTCGTTTGCCATGAATACCTACTCTACTCGCCGGCAATCGCCGTGGATCTCGTTCATGTACTTTCCAAGCGTTTGAAAGAGGATAAGGAGTATCGCAAGCTGTATATCGAAAGTCTTCAAAGAGTGCCTGGGCCATTGATCATGCGGCGCCAGAGAGGTGTGCTTCTGGATCTGCTTCAGGAAATTCTTGTCCAGGAGGATAATATGGCAGAGACCAACCTCGGACTCCTGTCGTTGATGGCCAAGCTGGCCGATATGACCAAGACTACTGCGGCTTTCACGAGCGACTGGGAGCCTATGTGGGCCGCTGCGAAAGCTGCCACGTTGCAGGGAACTGAATGTGATCTACAGATCATGAAAGCGTTCCGCAATCTACATCGAGCAGTGATATCCAAGTTGCTTGTTCTATCGGAGGAAGATCGTGATAAGCTGTTTAAAAAGATGTATCGCAAGGTTTCGACCAAGGTTATGAAGTTGAAATCTCTTGACCTCGATTCAGCGGAGTCCTTCTTCTTCAGAATTTCGCTATCGCAATTCTGGCTCCATCGGAAACAGCTTTCTGGCGCATTTGTTGAAAAGGAGCTCGACTCCTGCCGCCGACAGATGTTTGATTTGGTTGTGGCTGAAGTTCGGTCCCTCAAGGATCAGTTGAAGAAGAAGAAGATCGAGGAAACTGTCACACTGATCAAGATCCTTGATGCCTTGGAAGACTTTGAAGACTTTGTGGCGGATAGCACCGAGGTTGAGAAATTCTTGACGAAGATCGAGAGCTACGTCGAAAGGTCTATGGACTCGCAGTCTTCGTTGCGGAGGCTCATAAGACGCCGTATCTTCACTGGTCGGCGATCGGGTAGAAGCATCACAGTGCCTGCTGCTCTTCAATACGCTGAAACCCTCTCCCTCCAGCATATGTTTGGCGAGGAGCAGCAGCTCTTCATCCGAGCGACTACAGAGGAGTTCAAGTCTATGAGCGTGGATGAATTGACCGCGGTGATTCAAGAGATACGGGAGCTTGGATTCGATGGCGACCGTGCCGCTTATCGCCTACTTGCTGCTGGCGTTGCAGTCGCTTCCCTACCGTCTATCGAAGATAAGGAGAGTTCTGCAGCAAAAGAGTTGTCACTCCTTTGCACCGCAGTTACAGAGTCTCTCTCGCACAGTACTTCCATTGAACATTTCACTTTCGCCACAGAGTGTCTGGACCTTCTACTTCGCAACCACGCCCGTTGCATTTCACAATGGAACATCGACAGCCTACTGGCAGCTATCGCAGTATGCGCCTCGAAAGCCGGACCCCGCATCAACCCGGAGTATGCTGCAACGATATACGTCCGGCTCTGTAAGCTGATGGGAGTGCTGTTGGGACTCCACCGTCAGAAACTCGGCGGGCGTTTCCACCTGATCCTCCCGGCCATGCAGCGACTTTTGAACTGTCTTTTCGCGCGCTCCAAGAAGAGAAGTCGATCCATGCTTTCTGCAAAGGGGCCCACACAGCAGCCGTACTGGCTTGCACCATTGCAGGCTTCACACGCCGTCCATTTCACCCGTCTGCTCACCTCACTCTGCGATCCCACTGTCTCCGCCGTTTCACGATCCGCACAATCCGGGGGCAGCCGTGAGGCTCTCACTGACCAGACCAAGAAAGCCAAGCGTATTGCGGGTCAGTATCTGCAGTACTTGATCATGGAGTACGCGCAGAGTTCACTCCGCGGCTCCTTGGTACCGGAAGTGAAAGCAGCGATCCTTCCTGGCCTGTATGCCGTTCTGGACGTGATGTCGCGGGACACCATGCGGGCCATGAATGCAGGCTTGGATGTTTCGGGGCGGGCAATCTTCAAGGGTCTCTATGATGACTATGTGAAATTTGGCAAATGGAACAAGGGTTAAGTGAGCAGCAGGTTGAGGTTGATGAGGTTCCTATGTATACAGATACCACTTGCACTATATGTTAAATAGTGAAATTCTATAACACGTACCAGAGAAGTCTTGCCATAAACACTCAGTAAGCAGCCTGCGCTGGCTAATGGAGATGAAGTCACGTGATATCCAGGTTCCCCCTTGCCTCTTTTTCAGGATATCAATTTCTATCATCGTATCTGATTGAAAACATGTGTCAGATCGGCTCCTGATCTCGGCGGGGGGGTGAGGCCGTCTTAATCTCGACTTTGATCTTTTACTTGATCCCATCGAGTCACGAATAACTCTTACTCACGATGACCGAGAGATTAGATATGCCCAGCCATTGGCGCCCCCATCGCGGGCTCTGAGTCGCTGGAACCGTGGAGGAGCTCCCTATTGCGGAGAAGCCAAGTGGGGAGCAGCAGCCACGGTAGCCACCATTTATGATCTTGATTGCTGATAACGGCCTTCGCTTACACGACCTCGTCATCTCATGGAGGGTGATAAGGGACGATGGTTTGCCCACGGCTCACTAGAGCGGGATGATCCTGCCTTTCTTGGACGACAGCTCCTTATCATAAGTGTCCTAGCAACCTTGCCCTGTACCGACGGGAGATAGTGGGCGCATGTTACTGGCTGGTTGCAACTCAAGGTTACCTATCATGGCGGGCTGTCATTGTGGGTGTATGGAGTACCTAGAGACTACCTTACCACCACTCCACCAGGTTTTATCAAGGCAGTTTATTGGGTCATGACGCACATAATTTCTTATCTTATCCAAGGCATGGATGTGTTTATATTCACATGAATTTCTCTTGATGGCCTGGAGTGGTTGCGTTGTGTTACTGGAGCGCGCGGTGAATTGATATAGTGTGACTGTCTTGCGTCGCATACCTCATCATCTCTTTGTGTCTTGCCGACAAGCACTGCTCCTTCATTGCAGGGCTACAATCTGTACAAGCAGTATGGCTCGAATCAGGCGATGGGCTGAGAAGCTCAAGGTGCCATCAGAGCCTGGACTGAGCAGTGCTCAGTTGATGTTGACAAATAAAGACTTGCACCCAGGTGAGATTTCATTGTCCATCGGCTTATTCGATTACACGACGGCGTGTTGGGAGTTCTGGAGGCTTACCGGTGTTCTTCGACGCAGTCGAGCCTGACCGGCGTCAGTGGCAATGGTTCAATTTCATCGCTTTCTGGATTGCCGATTCGCTGAATATCGTAAGTCGCATGCGCGGAATTGTCGCATGTTTGGGGCAGGCTGACAGGATGAACTGATTGGTATAGAACACTTGGATGATCTCCTCTTCGATGATTGTCGATGGCCTCTCCTGGTGGCAGTCTTGGATTTGCGTCTGGATCGGATACTTCATCGCAGGCGTCTTTGTCTGTCTTACTGGTCGCATCGGTGCGAAATACCACGTTCCATTCCCGGTCGCTATACGATCTAGTTTTGGAATCTGGGGCTCCTTTTGGCCGGTTCTGAACCGTGCCGTTATGGCTGTCATCTGGTACGGAGTGCAGTCATACATTGGAGGTGAGTTGAGTCAGGTAAAAGCGGATTTGGATAGAGATTGATTTGAACAGGACAATGTGTTACTGTGATGATCGAGGCCATCTGGCCTAGCTATGCCCATCTTCACAACTCCCTTTCCGCCAGCGCTGGCGTCACGACCAAAGACTTTGTCAGCTTTTTCCTCTTCTGGCTGCTGTCGTTGCCTGCTCTGTGGTTCCCAATCCATAAGGTCAGACATCTGTTTACCGCCAAGGCGATTTACTCTCCTATTGCCGCCATAGCTTTCTTCGCGTGGTCGATCGCTCGCGCAAACGGTATTGGACCGATTGTACACCAGCCCAATAGGGTCCACGGAAGCACTCTTGCCTGGGCGATTGTAAAGGCAATTATGAGCTGCCTGGGAAACTTCGCCGCCCTCATCATGAACGATCCCGACTTCTCGAGATTTGCGAAAAAGCCAAAGGATGCATTGTGGTCGCAGCTGTTGACGATCCCGATTGGTTTCGGCATCACTTCGTTCATTGGCATTATCGCATCCTCGGCTTCCGCCGTCATCTACAACAGGGACCCGGTGTGGAATCCGCTTGACCTGCTAAGAATGTTCTTGAATGGAGCTAGTTCGGGTGAAAGATTCGGAATCTTTGTGATTGCCACTGGTTTTGCCCTCGCACAGCTGGGAACAAATATCTCAGCCAATTCCGTCTCTGCTGGTACGGACTTGACTGCTTTGCTACCGCGTTATCTCAACATCCGGCGTGGTAGCTATATCTGTGCTGCAGTTGGTTTGGCTATGTGTCCGGTATGCCCTTGCTCGTCTACAGGCACCGTAAGGACAATGCACTGACAGCTTATAGTGGAACCTTGTGTCTTCGTCCAACCAGTTCACCACATATCTCTCGGCCTATTCCATCTTTCTGTCCGCCATTGCTGGTCCCATGATCTGCGACTACTATCTCAACCGCAAAGGCTACCTTCAGGTCAAAGATCTCTACAGCGCCAGCAGGCATGGACCATATTACTTCGTCTTCGGTTTCTCCTGGCATGCGTATGCCTCGTATCTCTCCGGTATCCTTGTCAATATCGTCGGCTTTGCAGGCGCTGTTGGCCGTAGCGTTCCTGTGGGAGCTGAGTACATTTACAACATCAATTACTTTTCGGGCTTCTTCGTCTCCGCCGTGATATACTATATCCTCACCCGCGTCTTTCCTTTGCCTGCAACGAGCGACAGATGGAACGAAATTGATTCCGATGACGAGGTAGCCTATGGACAGGAAGTGGACTCGGATGACATGCACATGCCGAGGGAAGTGAGCTCGCTGGATAAGGAGTCAGGTTCGGATCGGAAAGGAGCCAAGATTGCCTCTGGGGCAATGGTTTAATTCTTCTTTCTTGATACACGCTATGTTTTTAATCTAATGACGACTCTAATTATGATCATGCATACACAATGATACCTAGCCCTAGCTCTTCATGAATTTTGTGGCCTGGGAGTAAGCACATACTCTACACCACATGGAGGGCTGTTCGGTCAGATGGGGTAAGTGAATGTTGCATTGCAACTCTCAAGTGAATATTCAAGGTGAAGTGAACTGCTCGAGTCGACGAGTCTTCATGACGTAGACTGGTTGTGTATTCTAGATAGCCCTAACCATCCCTAACCTCACTTTCTACAACTACCCCACAAATGTCTCAACAACACAACATAACAAAATAAGATGAAAGAACATCTCAAACCACCTCAATACCGCCGCATCGGAGCTGGCGCCTGCGGGACCGTCTGGGCTTCCTCAGAGCGAGGCCCAGCCTACAAACGAGAAGACGGCGGGCTCGCCCGATCCCTCAGAAACGACTACGAGAAGCACCAGCGAATCCTCCACGCCCTAAACAATTTACTATATTCAGGAATGCAGCCTCGTATTCACGTTCCCCGCTGCTACACCTTCATCCAACCTACAGACGAAAGCTGGTGGAGTGAGCATCTCCCCCGCTTCCCAGACGGCTACTCACCCTGCAACATCATCCACGCACAGCGCATCCCTCCCTTCCCAAAAGCAACGCGAGAGCGTCTCGTCGCGCAATACTGCCCCCCTGAGCTCTCCGCCGAGATTCTAGCCAGCGAGACAAATCAGGATTGTCTGGTCCGGCCGTATCTCGGTCGACGACGCACACAGGCGCATGCGCATGAGCCCGCGCGCGCGAGGTTCAAGGCTTTCTCGCTGCGCAATTATCCGCTACATGTAGACCAGATGGAGGAACTGGGGATTTCAGACCAAAATATGAGGGGCTACGCGGAAGTCATGGGCGAGACGCTGGCCATTATGCACTGGGTTGTGCGGGTTGATGCGAATGATGTGGAGTTTGTGCTTGCTCCGGCGCCTCCTGACGGTGATGGTCATAGTGATGGGGAGAAAGGCGAGTGGGAGAATGTGCTGGGCGAGCATGCGCTGTGGATGCTTGATTTTGATCTGTGTAGGGATATGGCTATGGATAAGGCCGGGGTGAAGCAGGCTGTTGCTGCGTTTTGGAAAAATGATCCGTTTTATCCCCGGCCGGAGGAGGGGTCGGTTCTTTGGACGGCGTTTCGAGAGATGTACTTGGGCACCAGCCGGCGGCTTGTGGGTGTGAACCGTGTGAATGTGGGGGATGGACCGGGACCGGGTGATCGGCGGCTTGAGTTGGCGAAGCTTTTTGTGGACTTGCTTGAGCAGGGACCGCACTCGCAGTAATTCGATGTCATCCATTTGGACTCCGATATTGTTGCATCGAACTGGAGATGTCGGATGAGCGACGGAGATACACAGATGCAATAATAATCAATATCCCTGTCGATGCAGCAAATACATGACCTGGTGGGGTTCAAGCAATCAAGCACCCTGAAGCATTTTACCAGTCGGTTATAAGCATTACTCTGTGACAAACGTCCGACTCATCTCTCTCATCCCAATGGTATCGCGGCAGCTATTTGTCTATTGCCAGCACGTCGATTCCCAGAGACGCCATGTCTTTGGCTATGATTCTGGTCTCACTGACCCTAGCAGCGTTGATAGCCCGAGTTGTTTATCTCTGCTACTTTCATCCTCTGGCTCGCTATCCTGGCCCTTGGTTCGCCCGCTTCACTAATGCCTGGTTCGTCTATATCTACTCTTCACTGAACGAGGATCCGGGCTAACTCTATCAGGAGACTCTTTACATTCTTGCGTGGCCGGCATCACTTGACAGAACAGCATTTACACGCTAGATACGGCCGCGTGGTCCGAGTTGCACCTAACTGGCTATCATTCTCCAGTCTGGATGATTTCGAGGCTATCTATGGCTTCAACAAGGCCATCGAGAAGAATGAGTTCTACGACTTTGGTCGTGACCGGGGCAGCCGGCCCGAGAGCGTCTTCGCCGCGAAGACAGAGGCCAGTCACCGAGTCAAGAAGAAGAAGGTTGTCAGTCCGGCTTTGACTAGTACTAGGATCGCTACGTACAAGCCTGTCGTCGACAAGCATGTAAGGATTCTGCTGGCGCGGCTGCAGTCACAGTTGAAGGTGTCACTAGATGGGAAGAATGACAGTACTACTGTGGTGAACATGGCACCCCTTGTGCATCAGTTCACTCTAGACACAATGCTTGAGCTGGTCTTTGGCCCTGGCCTAGCGGCACACCCGTATACTGAGACTCCTGCTGGGGAAGCGGTATGTTCAAACCTCCGCACCATGACCAAAATGGCCTGGAGTTTCTCACTTTCGCCGGCCTTTGGGTGGCTCATGAACACGCGTCCGGTTGATGCAATCTTACGTCGATCGACTTACAGCAAGCAAGGCGTACTGACCGGTATGGCGGGCCTCATGGGCGTGGCCATGCCGAAGCTCCTGAGGAACCCACAACAAGTGGTTGCTTCTCCCCAGCCTAGTGTCGTCAAGGGCTGGCTCGAAGTCCCTCCGGACGATGCGAATCGTATGACTCCAGCGGAAATCGCGTCGGAGTCGTCCAACTTGATCATAGCAGGACCAGGAAGCACAGCAGCTGCTCTGACAGCAGTTATATTTCACCTGGGCACGAAAGAAGGCCAGACTTGGCAGGAAAGAATTCGAGACCAAGTTCGCGATTCCCCGAGTCATGATTTATGGCCAGCCTCGCCAGAACTACAGCTGGTGATCAAAGAAACATTAAGGCTAACCGCCCCATTTCCGACTGCCTTCCCCCGAATCATTAGACCGGGGGCTGAGACGGCCATACCTAGCCTCCCTGCTCCGCTGCCTGTCGGAACAATGGTCTCCGCGAATACATTCGTGCTGGGTCGATCGCAAGAACTCTGGGGCAATGACGCAGACGAATGGGAACCACAGCGCTGGCTGGGGAGCGAGCAACACCGTCGAGAGATGGAGACCAAATTCGTGGCATTCAGCAAAGGCTCGCGGAGCTGTGTTGGACGCGAGTTGGCGTTGCTCGTTGTGTCACAAGCAGTGATTGGGATCATCCAGCAGTGGCAATTCCGCAGTCAGGGGGAGTTGCGAGGCAGAAGCTTCCTTGAGATGCAGTATGACGAATGCTGGGTTGAATTCGAGGCTTTCGGGCCGCTTGATCTGTCGTTGAGTGAATGAAGTATAGCTCAGCTCGGTTGCCTGTAGCTAAAAGCACTGTTTAGTCCGTTGTTGCGTCTCATTCGTCCATATGTAGATCATGAGTCACTGATGAATTCAAACATTACTTGAAATGTTGTCCGATTCATCGTCTGCTGGAGGAGGTTCAATATTGATTGAAACCAGCTGCAAGACCAGGCTAGGCTAATCTGTGTTGTGACCCCGACAGAGGTCGATCTGCGCCTAGATCCACTGCTCCATCTACACCATCGCCACTGTTACTCTTATGATTTACTCTCATTACATCAAACATAAATACTGATGTCTCAGCATGTCCTCCTTTTCTCATCTTTCTATCTCTCACTCGCTCTCTCTATCTCTTCTTAGAAGTCTCGCATCCTCAGGACATCTGCGTTGTGTTGGGCCATTAAAAGCCACACAGTCACACAGTCACAGTCATTCATTCTCAGTTCTCGCAACTCCCTATTCTTCATTAAACGTGAGAAAACTACACAACATCTGTGATACTTTTCAGAGGTGCTGCTGTCCAGCCATTCATCACTCAGAATGGCATCCGCTAGTGCCCTTCCTCAAACCCTCAAATCCATCACCGCGACCAAAATCAAAGAACTCTCGAAACAGCGCAAGCGCTTCGAAGAATGCAAGGACAAGATCTTCAAAGCAGCGGGCGACGCCCCCGATCTGCGTTCTAGAGTCCAGATCCTCCTCGAGGGAGTCACCGAGCTCAACGGTGACCCCAACGACGCCTTCGACAAGGAGGATCTCGACGCGGACGATACTGAGCAGCACCAGGCCAGAGTCGCGGATTGTTCCGACCGCGCCACGTACACCAACATTCGCCGCTTCCTCCTGCAGAGCCAGTATGACCCATCTGTCTCTGAGGGTAGCTTGAGAGACTGGATCGTGCAGCTGGAGGAGGAGCTGCAGTCGCTGGAGCTGAAGCATGAGCATGCTGCGTTCTACAGTAATCTGGTGACGGAGTGGCTGCAGACATTGGAGGCCGAGCAGGGCGCCGGCAAAGAGTTTGAGACGGTAGGACGCGCAGAGATGCAGGAGCAGCGTGCGACATGGGAGTCGCTGGTTTTCTCGACGGCGGACGTAGATGCTGACGCGATCCGTGCGTACCTTGATGGTCTGTTCAAAGCGACGCCCTTGACGCAGCAGGCGCTCAAGGAGCTGCGGGAGAGGATCAAGTCGTTTGGGACCGACCTCGCTGCGAAAAAGAAGTGGTTCAGCGTCGATGACCTCAAGTGGGTCTCTGAGTCGCTGCTGAAGTCTGACCTGCTCACCAAGGAGAAGATGGGTATCCTGAGGGAGTTCATGCGCAACAAGGCAGTAGCCCAGGAGGTCGCGGATGTGTTGAATATGCGTCTGGCTTCGCTGGATAGCTGGACCTGGCCTGAGGAAGGGATAGCAGTGGAGATGCGTCGTCAGCTCAACGGCAAGTACCGAGTGTTTATGGACGAGGATCTGCTGGACAGTCTTCTCTTCCAATATCTGGGACTTCAATGGTCGGTGGCGTTCAAGAAAGCATTCAAGGCCTTTTTCAAGAGTCGAGCTTGGAAATCGCCGCGCCAGCAAATCTCCAAGGAAGAGCGGGAACGGCGCAGATATTTTCTGGACTCGACGGTTGACGGCGGCTGCGTGAATGACTACAGACGGGAGATGTACGAGACGGACTACTTTATGACCCAGCTGCCGTCGTCCGTGGAAGCGGCTGTTCCCGAGTACGGTGACGAAGCGAGCGACGATAGCACCGACGGAGAAAGGCGCAAGAACGCCCTGGACACAAAGCACGCGCTGCTTCACCTTTTGATCACAGAGTCAGTCATCCACACCACCCAGTACGGCCAATTTACGGCCATCCGTTCCGATTTCAAGTGGTTTGGCCCATCTCTGTCGCACGCGACCGTTCTGGCGGTGCTGGAGTACTTTGGAGTTACTGGCAATTGGCTCCATTTCTTCAAGGTTTTTCTCGAAGCGCCGCTCAAATTCACGCAGGACGGAGAGAACGCCGCGGTGCAGGTCCGTAAGCGGGGAGTTCCCATAAGTCATACCCTGTCAGACTGCTTTGGCGAGACAATCCTCTTCTGCATGGACTACGCGGTGAACCAGAGCACGGAGGGCGCCTACCTGTACCGTCTGCACGATGATTTTTGGTTCTGGGGCCGCGAGCAGACCTGCGTCAAGGCGTGGGGCGCCATGACCGAGTTCGCCAGGGTCATGGGTATTGAGTTCAACGAGGAAAAGACAGGAACGGTCCGACTGACGAAGCCCTGCCGGGAACCAGTCCGAGCAGAATCAGAGCTTTCATCAGTACTACCGACCGGAGACATCCGCTGGGGCTTCTTGAAGCTCGACCCCCAGGAGGGCCGGTTCATCATCGACCAGTCGCAGGTGGACAGCCACATAGCCGAACTGGGCCACCAGCTCGCCTCGTGCAAGAGCATTTTCGCCTGGGTCCAGGCCTGGAACAGCTACTTTGCGCGCTTCTTCACCAACAACTTCGGCAAGCCCGCCATGTGCTTTGGCCGAAGCCACATCGACATGGCCATCTCGACGCTGAGCCGCATCGAGCGAACTCTGTTTTCCGAGGGTGTCACCGCGCACCTGCGCCAGATGATCGCGGACAGATTTGACGTCCACAATCTCCCGGACGGCTTCTTCTACTTCCCCATCGAGCTGGGCGGCCTGCAGCTGCTGAATCCGTACATTCCACTCCTGGCAATGCGCGAGGACATCAAGCAGACGCCGCAGCGCCGTCTCGAGAAAGCGTTCCTGGAGGACGAGGACGCCTGGCATGCAGCCAAGGAGCGGTTCGAGAAGGTCGGGCCCAGGGGCTCGGCGCAGGCTTACTTTAATGACGACGGCAGCCCGGCCGCGTTTTTGTCTCTGGATGAGTTCATGCGGTATCCCGAGTCTCACAGTCGGGCTTTGCTGCAGTCCTACAAGGATCTGATCCGCATCCCCCAAGAGGTCAGCATCAACCAGACCACCGGGTTCCGGAGTAGCCAGATGTCGCTAAACAAGACGGGGTCGGGCGGCAGTCGGGGGATCACAGACTCGTGGGTGACGATGACGCCGTACTGGCGCTGGACCGCCGAGGTGTATCACGAGGAGATGGTCAAGAAGTTTGGAGGTCTGGCGGCTGTTAACAGGGAATTCATGCCTTTGGGGGTCGTCGAGACGCTGAGAGAGGGCAAGTTTAGATGGCAGGGTTGATGTACTTTATACCCATTTGTGTTTAAGTCGTTCCTATGGTCATATCTCATAATCATCCATATCAACCATAACCCACTTACAGTAAATCTCTAGGAGGTGTATGTATCCTCAAAATCCAACAAAAGCCCCCTCATCCTCTCCTTCTCAGCCTGCCCCCCAAAAATCACATCCACGCTCTCGCGACACAACGCAAGCAGCTCCGCCCTACCGAGCCGAAAGTGCTCCGCCGCAAGCAGATACTCATTCGAGACAGGACTACAGAAAAAGCCCATATCGTCCGTCTGCAGCTAACCTCAGCCCCAGCACTAGTCATCCCGGAGGAAGTAAAGGGAAGGGGACTTACACATAATACAACCGGACAATCCACATGCCTCCAATACCCAAAATGATGCGCCGGAAACCCGCCATCGATCATCTCCGCATGCACATTACAACTCATGCACAGCTCGAGCCCCAGCCTTCTCCTCGCGATCTCGCGCTTGAAGTCCTCGGGCACATGGATGACATGGCCTAGCCGGTCAGGCCGGAACGACAGCAAAGTGCTTAGCTCGCTGTCACTGGCTGAGGCCTCCGTTTCGGCGAAGTGCACTGTGATGCCTAGCCCGTGCGCCTTGGCTTTGGATAGGGCGGGGCCGTACAGGCCGACGTCGCCTTTTGTGGGGTTGCCGCAGATATCGACGCCGACGATGCGGGGGCGGTGGGTGATGGCTAGGTCGATGATGGAGAGGGCGTCGGCGGCGGAGTGGTGGCCGCGGTCGATGGCGAGGATGAGGTAAACTGACATTTGATTTTGGGTGGCGAGAAAGGTTTCGATGGTGGTGAGGACTGTGGTGAGGTATTCCTCCCTGGTGAAGGCGAGGGTGGGCGAGGCGCGGGGGATGGTGCGGAGTTCGAGGTAGCGGACGCCGTCGGACAGGAAGTCTGTTAGGACGGAGTGGGTGGCGTAGGCGAGGCTGTCGAGGTCGTTGCAGAGTTGGTAGATGGATTTGGAGAAGACGGAGAAGAAGCTATCATCGCATCTTAGCATCCTGTGCGATGGGATGGGTCAGGTGTTGAGTACGTCTGAAGAGAGTAGTCGACTTTTCCTGGTGGCATGACTACCAGTGGATCTTCGACGTCGAAGTCGGGGTTTTGGGCTTTCTTCTTCTGCCAGATCTCATGGAGACATTGGCGGCTGATGCTGCCGCTCAGATGAGCGTGAACCTGAACTCGTTAGACTGGCAGATGGTGATGGGGAGTAAGGACGGTACCTCGATCTTGGGTAGCGCTTTGGTGAATGCGGCATCGACGGGCTTTGATACATCCATGATTCTGATGAATACCTTCTTATATTGACTGATATCGTTCTGTGGTGTCTCGCTAGGCGATGAAGCTGAATGACACAAGATGAAGATACAAAGGAGTTGGTGTGCGGAAGATGGCGGTGACTCCTCACATAACACCTATGCAGGATATAGCTACACGGATGTACAACAGTTCTGCTCTTCTTCTAGAAAGTAATATGGATGTGAGATCATTTGTGCTCTCAGTGCTAATGAATCTCACGATTACTACTAGTAATAGTCAAGTCTTTTGCTTAAGATACTTCCCTTATAAACAGTCTGTCGGAATACTCTTCATAATCAATGCATTGAGTCTCGTATCACTCTACTCTGGCAGAAATCTCCTATCTGAAGAGGAACGAAGCATTAAAGGCCAGACAATTGGAATAAGATTGACAATGGTCATATGCGAGACAGGTGCTACTTCGTAATGTCAAACAACAGTCGACTCATCATCGTCCACAAGTACATAGTCCGGTCTTTTCCGACGCACAACTCAGCATTACAACCTCTGCCCTCATATTCAATCGTTAGTACTCATAGTGCCGCAAAATTCATTCAAAAGAGACTGTGAAGCACAAGGAGTAGTCCATCTCTACCTGAAGCACCCAATTGGCTTCACCTCGGCCGATAAGGCCGGGACGCGTATGTTCTTGCGTCGTCTAATGGAAAGGTACGCGGCCAGGCCAGATGCTCCAAAACTGTATGGCCTGACAGATGAATGAGTGACAGCCCCTGGGAGCTGATAATTGTCCCCTTCCCCGTGCATATGTCTATAAAACCTTTCTCTAACTGGTGCCGCCTCGTGGGGTTTCATCAAAGTTAACTAGCTCACGCTTGATGGATGCCTGTTACTGCCTCAGCCCTCGGCATGTTAAGGTGAGCAGCTGCCTTGCAGACAGTCAAGATCCCTGTCATTACGAGGGTCCTTATGTCACAGTTGTTTTTGAACGCAGGACTCTTGCCCATGTGAGGACCTTCCTCCTCGATGAGCTGATCTGCGTCAACCCTGGTAGAGTCAGATGACGTTCTACAGGTTAATGCGGGGACTCTCTAATCTTGTCGATATTAACTGTAATGACCCGTCAGTGTAGTTTCGGATAAATTGGACTCTGAGATTCAGACGACGGCTGGAATGAAAGGTGGAGAAGGGTAAAGGAAAATGGAGTGCGCAGAAAGTCATGGAACAAGATTTGAAAGAAATGAAATGCAACCTTGCGCCTCTAGCTGACAGCAGGCTAGCTGAGCCAACTGCGTATGTATGCACCTGTGAACTTGCACAAGGACACTATCGTATACGGAGTACCTATCTGATATCACTACGACAACCAGGCGCCAATGCCACGACAGGGGGGGTACCCCCCTTCCATCGGCCATAAAGCTCATTTTGCGTCTGGCGAGTGTCGCTGCCATTCTGGTTGTTTCTGTGTGGGATGCGCCAAGTCCAGCACTGGCGCTTTAAGGCGGGGGCGCCAACTGTATCACTGTATCTTCGTGTCTCAGATCCCCTTCCCGTATGAAGTATAGAGCAAGTATTGATCAGGGATTGTCGCTGAGGAGAAGGTACAACCGTATATCTGGCTGCCTTACAGGTTGCAATATGCACTGCCCCAGGCCATCAAACCAGCCAAGTGAGACTTGCGGTTTTTCCACCAATTCCTGATACCATTGAAAGAGGACGTCGAAGGATTCTGGAAACCCACCCGCACCGATTATTGGATAAATAGTTTCAGATCCCAAGCAAGTGAGGCTATTTTTAGACCAAGATCTGGAGTGGAGTGGATTCGGTAGAAAAAGGAAAAACAAGCGGTTTTCTGTCGCGTGCTTAAATCCAGTAGTTTAATTGGCAATGTGTCACTTGGTCAGGCGACAGTGCTTCTCATAGCCGGCATTCGGCCCCATACTGCTCCGTAGCAGTGCCATGGAGGCAATATTGAACTCCTAATCGTATCGAGCCCAAAATTCAAGTGGTATCAAGGAGCGTAACTAATAATTTCGACCCTAACGGTTGTGCGCAGAGCAGAGCTGAGCACGGGAGTGGCGCCCTGTTGCCGGGGCGGACCGAAAGTAACAAGGGAACAACATCAGAGTCTGGCTGCGAGACGTGAAAACTCTTGAAAGAACTGATAGGAGTTTTGATTATCAGTATTGACTGAAAGGATTTGTACTTGATCGCTGATAATGCGTTTAGCACCGCCGGGGCTGGTCCGCGAAGCATGCCAGCATCAGACTATCAGGCACCCGAAACCAACTTCCTGGAGACGGAGATCGGATGGTGGATCTCGAGTTGCCTCAAATCAGAGTCTGCTGGAGAGTAGTCCAGCAAGAAGGCAATAGGATCCATCGCCCAGTTAGCGTGTCTCAGAATGCCTGGATGGACAGTCGAAAGAAACACCCAGAGGCCGCTTAATGTACGGTATAATAATTTGTGTTTAATAGGGTTCTATAGTTTCAATCACACATCGTTGAGTGACGAACCGCAGATGTCCCTGACGAGGCTGCATGCCAGCGGTGAGCAAGGATTCAATAGTACGGCCATCAGCACATAGAGAGTATGCGCTTTCGAAGGGCAGGTGACATGCACCTTGATCGCCGGTCACCGTAACATAAGAGATAGAGTCACACAAATCGCAAAGAGCTCAGGAACAAAGAAAGAGAGGAACTGCCGTATTGGAAATCATAATCACGAGACTCGACAAGTCAACAAACGATAGAGGGAGAAGGCTTCGCTCATGCAGATTGTCAGCCCGGAAACTACCATTATTGTTGAGAGTACCTAGCATGCCATGATCACCACTATTGACAACTGTTCGCCAGCCAGTGCACGTTGGTGGTTGACTGGTGGCTGGCTAGGTAGAGAGGGCAAGTGTTAGAATCAGGGCTGCAGTGTGCAGCTAATCAATCCAAGGCACAAGCCACTTAGGCACAAAGGAGATGGCCGTGCTGACGCTTTGAGGCACATGCTCTGTGCAACGGTCTTGGATGATTTGTAGAGATGACTAGGTGTTGCATAGGCAGCATCGAAGACGCATCGAACGATGGAAGCGGCTGAGCTGACATCCATGCCTGAGGCAGGAGGCTTGCATATCATTCAGCTTCTCCTTGAAAAATGCTATTATTGGGCACAAGATACGAGGACTACAGCAGAGTCAGATTATTGATGATAAATCCCAAATTAATCAATTATGCAATCACTTCATAGAACGATATTTGTCGATATCATCTGTATCTAACTGGATAAGGATAGGTAGACGCCCAGGAATTTCAGGAAAATATATCCATACCACCCCGGTCGGGAGGCGCAACGTTCCATCCAGTTGGGAACAGCTCACCTCAGCCTGCTGGTCATAATTACAAAGGAATTGCATTTCGCAACCCTGGCCGCCGATGATGTCAAAGGCCAACTAGGAATGCTTACAGGGGTTTGTTTGGTCTGATCGTCTGCTCGGTCTCCTGAAGATCAAGGGACAAGATTACAAATATGTATTTGACAGCATCATCTGACCGAGAGTCATGAATTGAAGTTGGAGCAACTATCGAAGATCAACAGCGAGAGATCCGCCTATTTACAAACGGTTTCTATCTGATATGGGGTTGTGTCACTTGTGTGGCTGGGGACCTGGAAGTTGGGGCCCGCGGAAATACCGACAGGGCAGAACGTCAGATAGGTGTTGTATGAGCGGTATTGTATGTATTGTTAGTACGAAAACAGTGTAATGGAAATACATTGGTCAGTCCAACGATACGCGCTAATGCATCTGATGCAGTAACCATGCTGGCGGGAAACGATAGACTAAGGTACCTAGGTTTAATTGTAGTCTCCTTTTTAGTTTAAACTATTTCTTTGAGCTAAATACCCCTAATGTAAAGTAGAATAAAAAGCTGGGATGTATCTATTTCCATTGAAGCGGCCCCGTTATTCCTCCCCTTTCTTTCATGCTTTCAATACCTTGCGATCTGTAAAAGGGTATGAAAGACTTGAAAAGCGGGGGATCCCTGGTTCATTTGCATGGCGCAATATGTCCATGATGTCATGATGTCCTTTACCCGTTGACCGCTGCTAGTTTGGCTCTTTTCACTCCGCCTTAGACTACTTGACACATTCATTACTGCATCGCAAACGGAGAATATTTACATGCCGTTCATTGTTTCGCGTGTCTCTCTTCCTAAGTTCCTAGCGGAGCTCTGTAATACTTTAGACTAGTGGCCAAGGCTCTGTCGAGGACAGATTGGGTAAATTACCGAATGTAGAAACAAGATCCCAGGTACAGCGGTCATGGAATCATAAGCGATACATGATAATGCCGATTGAACCGGCAACAGAATATAATCATGATATTGAACAAATGAAACTTGATTTCTCTACTCTGTAGTGAGGGGGGAAACGAAAACGATGACCAAGCAAGAAGCGGGGTTTCTGACCGCAATGTCGCTGCTGGCCGCTGGCAAGTGCGTGATCGTAGCAAGGAATTCTCGGATGCGAGATCCTTCCTGGCTGGAGGGAAAGAACGATGGATGGAAGGCTTGGAAGCTGTCAAGTGTGGGGCAGCAACCGTTTGGGAAAGCCACATGAGGCAGACGAAGAGCCAATCAGCAGGCTTGAGCCTTCGCTCAGGAGTCTGTCCTTATTGGATGCCTTAGGCTGCACAGCTCCAACTGGGGACCTTCCAATGAGTCAAAGCAGTAAGGTACCATGATTACCTGCGGATAACCTCTTTTTATCACATTCGACAAGTAACACTCCGCGCTGCTGATTATGATGCTGAAAGGTAAGCTTACTGGACTGAAGTCAACTGTTGTGGTAACACAGCACTAGGAGCCGGCCCATCCCGCCACGAATTAGGGGGCGCGGCGGTGGTCACGGGGCTCAACATGATTACTTCGCTCTTTCATGTTTGTGTTTATTGACTGGTAAGTCTGATCCTGAAAAAGGCGACTCACAGCGATTTCCTATCTGTCATCAATCAGCTTTGCATACTAGTACTGCTATCTCTTGATTGCGTGGCACGTCAGGACGCGCCTCGATGATACGCATTAGAGCGGTCAGATCATCAGGATTGTCAGCGCTAATACGGAGTATCAGCATTATCAAGGCCGACTAAGTTGATAGCATCAGGTGGTCTGACTTGCTTATCGGCTGATAAGCGATGCATACATGTAGGAAATACAGAGACAATTCTCCAGATGTCGTACCTGCTGAATGAGCTTGATGCGGTGACCCTCTCCATTAATGGTCATGGATGTCGGAGAGGGGTAAATTACTAGTATTGGAAGTACGCGGTACCGCCTGCTTGCTCATGAGGCTGCTTCAAGTATAAGCATATGCACAATGCAGTAAGGTTGTATGAAATAGTGTCTCAGCATTTTAACTACCCAAGTAGGTAATTATCACGAGAACAAGAGAGATCATCCTGAATATCTTGGTGATAATGCTTCGTACCTACCTCGGACGGGTGTCTACATGTACGACTATGCCTTAACAGTATGTACATGCAGCCGGTGATCACGAGCAGCTGAAATGTACATCTCCTTGCGTCATACAATGAGGCACTCTGATATCGAAGACCAGATTGATCTTATCTCTCCATCGACCCCGTCAAAGCACATCCCGCAATAGCCGCAAAGTCAGTATGTAGACGGATAAGCCGGAAGCAATGATGGTTGTGATTACCTTGCGAATCCATGATAGACAAAAATAGCAAAGGAAACAGTGCTGTCGGGTTCATTAGACGACAACGTGCCTGATACCATGATACACCTCCTTTTGGTGATTCGAAGCCAAGCTTGTAAACCGAGGGGAAATACCTAAATAGCTGCAACCTCTCACCTGATCATTCGCATTCTGCCTGCTCATTGGAGGACAGCGCCAGCTAGTATGATACTCGTAGAATGAACACCTACGCTAATCCGTGCACTACCCTAAGACAATTGCGGATAGATAATCAGCGTCAATCTAATCAGAGTCTGCCCTATGGAAGCGTGAGCGAATCCTCAAAGAATGATGAAAGTCGCGGTGTCCGAGCGGCAGTTTCGTTGGAGCCTGACCCCGACAGCCTATCATATGTGACAGAACGATGGCATGCTCAAAAAGCCATGAGCCACGTCAACACTTAACGAGGGCATTCTCTTCTCCCGAACTGATAGGAGATAATCTAACGATGGGCAATGGGATGGGCAAAAGTCTCCTCAAATCGCCGGCAGATCATTTCTCGCTTAAGCCTTGCCTGTATGCAACGTTTCAAAACGCGTATATGGATACCCTGCGTCAGGGACAGGGCAGTTGTCGTCAAGACAAGAATGGATTCCGGGACTTTACCTTTGAAGGTTAAGAGCAAGCTGAACACGGTAGTGAGCGACGAACTTCTCCAGGCTGTTGTTGTCTGTTGACGACATCAGGAAAGGAGCGACACCGATTCAGCGGGAACTGTCACCATGTGCGGGGTTGGAAGACACCCTGCAGAATGACGCTCGTAACTGGTCTCACAACAGGATAGGTCCGGCCTGTCATGCACTAGACGTAAATTCGCAACGTGATCAAGTCTGTTGTCAGAGTGTCAACTGATGCTGCAATATCTGCATCGGCGTAGATGATGATTAGGATGAGTGATTCCATAGGCATGGCATTGAGCACCCCATCTTCATTTTGAGAGAAGCTAGTGTATGTAGCCGCAACCAGTGTAGATAGGGGATAGTCTACACGGTACACCTCTTCGAGGATCGGGGTATTTGACCGCTCTTCTGGGGCCGGAAGCTTATGGTGGATGACTTTCAACTTTCAACGGTAGCGTCGTAGGCTCGTAGCGAATTCGTCGCACAAATTCTCGGGAGAAGTCTCCATGGATCTGCCAACTAGTGTTTGAAGAGAAGAGTATCATAATCTTCGTTAACGGAGGACGATGATCGTCCCTATTAGTATTTACTTCCCCCAGTTTCGACTCCTTCCCTTCTTGCACCGCCTCTTGGCCATCGTTTCACCGCCACTTAATATTCTCTTCCAGCCTCAGCCGTAACACTAAGAAACCTTATTGCGGCCTGTACTGTCTAACATTCAGATAAGTTGATAACTACCTCAGGTAACTTACCCTTGTAAACTCGTACAAAGCCAATATTGGGGAATACTCTTGGTTACAGATGATAATACCTACGTACAAAGAGAATCCTTTGGGGTGAGTGAATCCCTAGTCTACACAGGGAATGAAATCAAAGACCAGCGTCAGCGGGATACCGGGATACAGCAGCTCGGGAATCGTTATCATATAATTCAAAACTTTTAAGGGATATAATTATGTGTCATCTGAGATCAATCCTCCGAATCACTGTTGATGCAGATACATGCGTTGATGCGGTCGACAACCGTTCGAACTAAGTTAGAGTTCGGAGAGGATTGACAGTGATATTCATGAAATCCCGTTCCAGTTGTCAGGCGATATGCAACCCCCTAAAGCCCATCAAGTCAAGTGAAGTCTACTGTCTGTCGATTGCCAGCGCAGATGTGAATCTTGTACAGGGAACTCGGGGTCTGTTGGGCTTTGAAGATATCATTACTGTTGTTCTGTGGTCAGGGACAGTGGTGCTGCTGGTTAGAAATAAACAAAACTCCCTGAAAATGGCCGACGAAGTTCGCCGATCACGTACTGATACAGGAGACCTCCCAGGGCATCTTTATCCCCAGGACCATTGTGTCGGTGCCATGTATTTTCCGTAACAATAATAGTGACGGAGGAACCTTGCTTGATGTTCTACATACTTTTAATCGCGTGCAGACTGCATGCACTCTTACTGAAAAGCTCAGGGATTTCCATGGGAACCTATGCAGCTGAAACAATCTTCTCATGCCATCTCATGATCATGATGGGATGGTTACGTGTGGGGACGCGGGTACAAGGATGTGACGGAATTTATAGACTACTACCAATCCTGTTACACATAAGGCATGTAATGTAGATGGAACGACAAGACTTCGGCTCCATATAGATACACGATCCCCATTCTGTAACAAAAAATGAGGAGAAGGAAGGGAACTTTGAAACATCGATCATCTTTCTGCGAGATTGACAGTGACATTCTCAAAGGGATGGTTGGCCAATTAGAGTGTCGAATTGGGATCCGCTCAGTGTATCCTTGCCAGATGCGGTTGCAGTGTCTACTGATTTTCAAGACGATGGATGGGATAATTCTCATATATTAGAATGATTCAAATAATAAAGATGATAATATTAGTGCGCCTTTGTCACTCAATAATGATAATAATCATAATTAATCAAGTACGTACATAGAGAGTACCTGGAATTGTCTTCTCGATGGGGCCGTTTCTAAGACAGGCGGTAAAGTAGCAGTAGAAAATGCTTAGCTCATTGGCCACGCTTCTAATTAAGCGATCAGATTGACTCTAGGTATCTTTCCTCTCCAACGGTGCAGGAGTGAGGTAAGTGGAGAGATCAGCTCAAAAGAATGTAATTCATTTGGGCTGGTGTTGCGATGTGCTGTTCAAATTCCACCACTGCCAAAGCCAAGATGCCTACCTTAGATTAATTACTTAGCAACCTGAACAAGTACAACGGCCCAGTCTAATGACTACATGCCTGATGAAGTATCACCCCTTTCTTGACCCTCATGGTCTGATATTTAAATGGAGGATTAAACTCCCTTTCGCAAGCATAGTTTGGTTACCATCATCAGATCTGTCTAGAGCTCGTTCTAATCCCTATCCTGACCTTCGAAAAAGCCATCGCATCACCATTATTGTTGCGTTATATCATCATTACAAGTGCTCACTGTTTGATACCAAATCCATCTTCTAATACCAGCGAGAGGAAACGCCTGTAATATTCGAAGGCACAATCAGTACCGTACGACCTCAGCGAAGACCCGCAGGCCTCCAAGAACGAAGAGAGGAAAAGGCAAACGAAGATACCTTACGCCTCCGCGACGCGTTGTATCTACGGTATCAAACATTACAAGAACAAGGCCTGGAGGGGCTACCTAGGGAAACGGTACACTTGTCCGTACGAGTATCAACGGCTGTGACGATACTGCAATACCAATCTGTACGTCAGTGTAAGGATCCACTTGAGCTTTCTTTTAATCAATTGAAACATCCATCGGTTTCTTCGAATTTGATTCGAGCCTTCCAAAATCCTTCTTCCCTGCCCCGTGCCGCCCTAAAACTATCATCGTCCTCCCCGTCATTTAGTGCATTATTTGGCGGAAAGGGCAAAAAAGGGTATCCAAAAGAAAGAAATTCGAATAATTCTTCAGATTTCTTTTCTTCTATCTACTCCCTGTTCCAACCTCTCCCACCCATCCTACAAGTATTCTTGTACCGCTATCTATAACCTCTCAAGTACTCGATTTTACCTGGACGAAGGATAACGCTGGCACATTCTCCTTCGTCGCATGATCCATCGTCGTTTCTGACTCACATAGACATTTGTCGGTCTACTTCCCTGGACGGTGTTACTGCAGGTCACTCTCCTTCGCACCACGTAACCGTGCAGGAGATATTGGCATAGCTTTGACATCGAGCAAAACTGCGCTATTACCTGCCTCTCCACGAGGTTCCTCTACTCGGTCCAATCTCCGATTGCTCATCCGCAAGTCCCTCTTCCCTTTTCGACCGCCTGCATCGACCTGTGTTGGCAGGCAATCCTGCATTCGCCTTATCACAATCGGTCCCGATTTGCGTCGCCGATTGCCCATTCCGTTACCCGCGCCGCCTTGCCCTTTTGTCAGGAGTGACGCCAATCGACGCATAGTTCGATTTCCTCGCTCTTGGTCCAATTGTCGTCGCGAAAAGAGCGCTGCTTGGTTCTGCGGGAGGGGGGCTCTGCTGACAACCAAGCACATGCGCAGTTGCATACGTTGTGACTTGCATCCCACTTTCTTAGAGGACAGAGGAAGAGATCGAAAAAGAGATTGTCTTTGAATTTCGCTCGCCTTGTCGTTTCCAGACTGGAACTCCACGGTGGTTGTCTATATTCTCGTCAGTTGAGACAGCCCGTCTCCGCAATCCCCTCGCATTCTTGTTGCAGAGGATATAGCTTTCCCCGCGTACTGAAGGATCGGCGCTCCGGGGAGGGGTAAAAATATATCAGTCGACCGGGGAGATAAAAGGAATTATAAAAAAAAATAATAATAACAGGAGACAATAAGAACCGGGACGAAGTTCAGCCCTCAAACCGAGACCAACCCGAAGACGAGCGAGCACGCAGCCAATTTTTCAGTCAAAGGCGCAATTGCACGATTCTGCGATTCGTTACTGCAAACTGCGCACCTGTCAGATTGCGGGCGCAGCCTTATCGTTACACAACAAGGCCAGTCCCTGTCTCAATTGCTACCAAGGACCTGAGTCGACCTCGCTGCCCCTTTCGCGTTCTCTGTTTCCATCTCTCGCGAGCGCTCTCGGGCAGGGCTCTCCGCATTGCATCAAAGGCCGGCCAAGATGCAGATATCAAAATCGGAGCATTTCCGCTAAGGACGTGGCTTGTGCATTTCTCACTCAGACACGTTCCCTTTTAGGGCTCGTATTGCATTCTAGCTATAGGCTGCTCGCCGAAGCAAACCGCATCCCTTGGTAACTGCCTTGAAGTTCATTCGTTCTCTGCAGAGTCCAGGTGACTCAGACACAGACGCGATTCAACACATCTCTTCTATATCTCACGTTCTACAGCTTAGCGTTATATTCGGTAGCCGCAATGGCCTATGCTACTACTTCGTCGCCTGCGGCTCTGAATGGCGATGCTCAACCCAGCTTAAATATCACCACTTCTCTCCCGAAACCTCAAAAATTACATCATGTCATCACGTCTTTTCCGCCCACGACTAACTCCTCATCGGCACCCTCTTATATGACTTCGCTCACAAATACTCCATCCTCTCTCTTTCCAACTTCCAACCATTCGAATGCTTCTAGCCCTTCAGGCACCCCCTTACAGCTGGCTACCGACGCCCTCCGGGGGCGTTTGTCTTCTTTTCCTCCCGTTTCTCTTTCGTCGTTCGAGCTCGGAGAGTCTATGATGGCTGTCCCAGATAATCCTGCGGCCTCGAATGGGGACTATGTGGTTCCCAATCCGAATAAAGGCGCTGGTCTGATGCGCAGAATATCTAGAGGCGCAGCCAACAAGCTCACGCGAAGAAGACAATCTGCGTCTCACAGTGATAAGCGAGATCGCAGCTCCGGTCCGGTCATCATGCGGCGACGCAGCGACAGCAAAACATCAGTTCAGACCGGACGTGAGTATGCTCTTGATTCTAGCAACGAGGAAGATAGCAACGACGCGGTGGATTCTCTAGGTGCCTGGTGTGGTTCGGAAGCGTCCAGTCTCCCGAATGATCCCAACATGATGGCTTCGCGCAACGCGGGCGCCGTTGCGCCCAAAGTCGATTCGGCAATTCAGCGCGGGACGGTTTTGACGAAAGTGACTAAGAAGCGCAAGAAGCAGGTGCGCTTCTTCCTCGACCTTGATGCAGGCAAGGTTTACTGGGATCTGTCAAACCCGGCGAAACGCTTTTACATTGACGATGTCAAGGAGATCCGCGTCGGAGCGGATGCACGCAACTATCGCGAGGAACACCAAGTTCCTCAGGATGTTGAAGGCCGCTGGTTCACCATCGTCATTGTTGATCCTGAAAGGTCCAAGGGTCGATCCGTCAAAACGTTACACCTCATTGCTCCCAATGACCGTATCCTTGATCTTTGGACCACGACTCTCGAGAATATCTCTCAGTATCGAATCAATCTCATGGCTGGCCTGGCTGGGTCCGGTCAGAGTGAAACTGTCTTAAAAGCGCACTGGCAACGTGAAATGTCAAGGCTGTTCCCTCAGGGCTTGCAACCGGGCGAAGAAGAGAGTCTTGACTTCAGTGCCGTCGAAACAGTTTGTCGAAGCTTGCATATCAACTGTTCAAAGAACATGCTTCGGGCTCAGTTCTCCAGGGCCGATCTTGGCAACAAGGGTCGACTGAACTTCTCAGAATTTCAAAACTTTGTCGCTCGTTTAAAAGAAAGGAAAGATGTCAAGGACCTGTTCAAGGCATGGGCCGCCAATGCCCAGGAGGGTCTCACCGTCGACGAATTTCTGACATTTCTCCGCGACGCACAGCAAGAAGATGTTGATACCTACCGAGCTTACTGGGTTTCAGTTTTTGACAAATATGTTCGAAAATCCAAGCCGCGAGCCGCGAGTCTCCCAGAAGGCGCGGAACGTCAGGCTTTTCGAATGAGCCTGGAAGCCTTCTCTGCCTTTCTCTCCTCCAATTGGAACGGAATATACGCCTCTCGCCCTCCTGAATCGCGATTTGACCGACCGCTCAATGAGTATTTCATCTCCAGCTCCCATAACACGTATCTGTTGGGCCGTCAAGTCGCCGGCGCATCCAGCACAGAAGCGTATATCAGCGCTCTGTCGCAGGGTTGCCGCTGCGTGGAGATTGATTGCTGGGATGGTGCAGATGGCCGGCCGATCGTTTCGCATGGACGGACTCTGACAACCAGTGTTCTCTTTGCTGATTGCATTACTGTCATCAACCGATATGCATTTATCACGTGCGACTTTCCCCTGATCCTCTCGCTCGAGGTTCATTGCAATCCCGAACAGCAGCTGGCAATGGTCAAGATCATGAAAGATACTTTCAAGGAACGACTTGTCTTAGAGCCGCTCTTGACGAATAGCTTTGTTCTCCCGTCACCAGAAGAGCTGAAGGGCCGGATTCTCGTCAAAGTCAAGACGTGTGACGAGACCCTCGACGAAATGCGGCAAGATACCTCAACTTCTTTTGGGAGCACGAGCACTGGTCGGAAGCGCAGCTCAAGTTCCCCATGGATGCGCCCGACCATTCCTGATAGTCCCATGATCGTAAACCTTCCTCCTGTGTCCAGTTCTTCGACCACTGGCCAGGAGAGTATAGGACCGTTCATTTCACAGGATAGACGATCTTTAACAACCACAAGTATGAGCAGTGCGACAGAAGACAGCGATGGCGCATTGGTGTCAGTCAAGAAAGAAAGAAGGCGACGACAGAAGAGCAAGATCACGAAGCCTCTGTCAGACCTTGGTGTTTACACCCGCGGTTACAAATGGCAAAGTTTCTCGTCTCCTGAGAGTCAGCGGTTCAACCATGTTTACTCCTTCGCCGAGCGGGCTTTTGAGAGCATTTGCCGTGATGCGGAGAGTAAGGCGATCGTGGAAAGACATAACCAAAAATACCTTACGCGAGTCTATCCGTCTGCGTTTCGCTTGCGTTCGTCCAATTTCGATCCGCTGAAGTTCTGGCGACGCGGCGTGCAAATGGCAGCATTGAATTGGCAAACGTACGACATCGGAATGCAGCTCAACCAAGCCATGTTTGCGGCTGGAACTGATCGCACTGGCTACGTCCTCAAGCCCGAATCACTTCGTCTCCCAGATTATGAGCAAGTGAACAAGGCTTCCACCGAACGGATGTTGGTTCGATTTTCAGTGGAGGTCATTTCCGCTCAACAACTTCCTCGACCGCGCACCATGGGACCTGATGATAATATCAACCCATATGTGGAAATCGAGATGTTCAGCGCGGACGATCGCGGCGAGAGTTTTGTCGTCGGAGAAGGAGGCTCGAATGCTTCCGCGCGGAATGGCATGTCAGGCCTTGGCTATCCGCATCGTCGGCGCACAAAGATCGAGCAGAGCAACGGATACAGCCCAACTTTCAATGATCGTTTCAAGCTGTCGCTGGAGACCAAGTATCCAGACCTAGTGTTTGTTCGCTGGACTGTTTGGAGCTCACTAGATGGGCGGAGTGCCGGGAACAACAACAGTGTCCAATTGGCCACATTCACTGCTAAACTGAGCAGTCTGTCTCAGGGTTACCGTTACCTGCCACTGTACGATCTCGGCGGTGATCAGTATCTGTTCTCCACTCTATTCTGCAAAATTACCAAGGAGGAGCCGGTGCCGGTCCAACGACTAGCCGCTGAGGAACTTCGAGCCGAGCGCCTGGGAATCCTTCGTCAGATTGGTCAAACAGTGTTCAAGCGTGGTTCATCCACCGACAGATCTGAAAAGGGTAGCGAGACGCCTGCAAGCCCAGATGACAAGGATTCGTGTCCGGCGTTGACGCCTACTGTTTCAACGACGTCCACATCGTCCCTGTTTCCTTGACACGCTCATACCAACCCTGCCATACGCGCAGGTCATGCTTTGCCTCTTACTCCTTGTCTTCTATCCTCTTGCCCGTCCTCAAACCATCATCATCATCCTCACCACCACCACCGTCTGGACCAGTACTCCTGTGCAAATATTGGAGCGGCGTTCTTCTGTTTTGAGATTGCATCTGTTTTTTGCGTTGCTCTGTTTGATTTTTCCAGGTGTTTTGCTTGAGGGAGCCACGGCGCATAGCGATCGTTCATCGCCACCGGATGGCTTGAGGGAACCATGATCATATACCTGCTTGCTTCGTTTCTCATGTATTACATTTGGGTGGTGCCTAGCTCGTTCGCGCATTCAAACGGCGCGTTCGAGACTCCTGTTGTTTGATGTCGCTATATTTGTTCTGTTTATTTGCTACTGGATTATACTGACACTGTTATAACCGTCTGGCGATACCCCTTGCTCTTCTTTTATTCTCCTTTTTTTCCCAGCTGTGTTCATTGCTGTTGATTGTTTCAACAGCCTCGCTCATGTCTTGAATGCTCCCCTCGAGCGTTTCCGAGACTCTCACTTTCCGGACGGCATTACTTGTGGTTTCCTTTGTAACGGATGAAATGGTAGCATTTGAGGAGTTACCAGCGAAATGATTGTTACTTGTCCTAAATTGTCGGAGGATACGTTTATGAGGCATTTTCACGCTCGCAGGCGAGGAAACATCCTGCAGTCCGCCCTACGCATATCCAATGGGCTCTTGACGAGACCCTGATGGCGAGACATCTCTGTCTTTTCTTTTAGTTCTTCCACTTGTCTTACTATGAAGATGCGGCTGGGACGCTCCTTTTCCGAAGCTGTGGGCAGCCATTGAAATTTCTCGAATTTGGTAAATTTAAGGAATCAATGAAAGAGTTGCTCTCCAAGAGTCCAGCAAGTAGGCATATCTCTTTCCACCATTTAACATACAGTCGAATATGGAGCGGTGCATCGATCTCATTGAGCGATCGGATAACTTGCTATTACTCCGTAAGTCCATCGGCCGACCTGCTCTCACCGCCTTAGGATTCCAAGACAACCGTGTTTTGAGGCCAGCGTATACTTGTCTTCCTCTACAATATTAATTTTGTTCAATTCGTTGATCTCTTGACATTTCTCAATATGGACCCATTCTCGACAGAAGGTGGTGAGTGCTGACCGCTTGACCCCCTCAACATCACCTCGCAATTTATGAAGTGCAGTCTAACTCAATTGACTCCCTATCCCCGCAGAGCTCATCAACATCCACAATGCCTTCCACCAAGGCCAATACCAGAACGTGCTCGACTTCGACACCTCGGCCCTCTCACCGGACAACCGCCTCCCCGCCCGCGTCCTGCAGCTCCGCGCCCAGCTCGCCCTAGGCCAAACTGACCAGGTTTTGTCCGCCGTCGACGCCGAAGAAGAGAATCCCGATCTCGCTGCGGTCAAGGCGCTGGCCCAACTCGCGGCGGGCGATGCCGAGTCGGCGCTCCAGCTGACGCAGGAACTGAGCGAGAATTACCCCGAGAATCCCTCGGTGCAGGTTCTGGGGGGGACGGTGCTGCAGGCGCAGGGACGGAGTGAGGAGGCGTTGGCGGTTTTGATGAAGCATCAGGGGAATTTGGAGGCGTGAGTTTTTTCCTCTATCCTCTATCCTCTCTCCTCTATCCTCTATCCTTCTTTGGGGAAGGGCAATGGCTAATGGTGAGGGGAGGGCAGTGTTGCCTTGATAGTTCAGATCCATCTCCAGCAGAACCGGGTCGATCTTGCGCTGAAGGAGGTGCAGGCTGCTAAGCGCTGGGCGCAGGATTCTCTGCTTGTTAATCTGGCGGAGTCATGGGTGGGGATGAGAATCGTATGTCTATCTCTTTTGCTTTTGTTTTTGTTGCCCCTGGAGGCTGAGGCTTGGACGTGGCTAATCGTCTGGGTATAGGGTGGTGAGAAATATCAGTCTGCGTTTTACGTCTACGAAGAACTGGCCTCTGCGCCTGGGACGGCCGCGCCTTTGTCGATTGTCGGACAGGCTGTCGCGGAGATTCATCTGGGACGCTTGCCCGAGGCCGAAGCGGCGCTGTCTGCTGCGCTGGAGAAATACCCCAACGAGGCGGAGTTGATTGCTAATGCCATTGTGCTGAATGTATTGGCTGGGAAGCCTACCGAGGAATTGGAGAGGTATGCTTCATTCGATCTTATCAACACTGAGGCCGGCTAACGATTTTGTCATGCAGTCGTCTTCAACAAGTCCAGCCGTCGCATGCTTTACTTGCCGATGTTCAGGAGAAGAGCGAGCTGTTTGATACTGCTGCGTCCAAGTACGCGCCGAGAGTGGCTTCTTAGATTTAGCAGGGCTGTTTTTCTTTCTTTCCTATTTCAGTGTATTGGGTCTTGTCTTCTTTAATGAATTGGTATGACGGCTAAGCTTTGTGTTACCCAGCGATGCAGCCATTTCTTTGTTACTCCTTTGATTGCTCCAATCAGAATCACATAGACAAGTGTCGACGGTTGCTCATGTGTGACTAGAAAAACTTAACATCTCGGAGGATATCTATCACAATCTGAACATGATATCATAATGAGTGTATACAAGATAGTCTTATATATAAGCCGAGGCTGGTAGCACACAGATATATACACCACCTCCACAACGCTACAAACGCGCCCCGAGCCACCTCTTCAACTCCTTCCCCTGCTGACTCTCTGTACTCTTGAACGGGGCACTATAGACCGCATCGACGTGCGTCTCACCATACCCGACAACGTAAGTGGTATTCGGCACAACAGTCTAGCCACATATCAGCAAACGAGACAATCATCCACAAACGCAACGAAAGAATACTGACCTTGAACCTCTCCACAAAGTCATCAATCGCGGAGAAGAGGACCTCGTCCTGACCCGCAAGGATCAGGACCTGCTCGGTCTTTGCATCCCGCCACCACTCCACAGGCGCGAGCGCCGGCTCGCTCCAGGCATCGCTTTTCTTGTCGTTGAGATACGCACTCGACCACGTCTTCAGCGCCTCCTCGCGGATAATGTCCTTGTACCTGTTCGCGTCCATCGAGGGCCAGTCCATGCGGAAGCTTACCCACGGCGCGAACCCGAACACGCCCGCGAGGTTGGTGTTGACCTCGACGGGCTCGATTTCCGGGTGTGGGTGCGAGAGGTGCAGCAGCAGTGCGAAGGCGAGGTTCCCGCCTGCGGAATCGCCGCCGACGATGATGTTTGATGGGGAGCGATTTGTCTCCGTGAGGATGTAGCGGAGGGCGTCGACGGCCTGGCGCAGTTGGGTTGGGTAGGTCGCGTGCGGGGTGAGGGTGTATTCGAAGAAGAAGACGGCGACGTCGTGGCCGGTTGCGTTGAGGTCGGCTATTATGCTCGACAGGAGGTCGATGTGGGTGGACGTGCCGGCGAGGGCGAATCCGCCGCCTGGTGCTGTCAGTCATGCTGAATCTATCGGTACCCTAAGTGAAAAGCAGCGACTGACCGTGGTAATAGATGACCACGTTCTTTGCGTTGGGGTTCCCGATCCAGTGGCCCCGGGCGCCGTGCTTGAGCGTCACGGTCTGTGCCTGCAGATTCTGTTTGGTCATGGACTGCTCATATACTTGGCTCGTTGAGGGGGTCATTCCCCTGTTTCAGTCGTCAGCATAGTTTCACAGATTGAGTGGTGGATGTTGAGATGCGTACTGCAATTGCCGGATCGAGAACCTCATCCCCATCTTCCTCACGATCGCATTGCCGACATGGACACCGTATTGCTTTGCGCCGGTGCTTCCTCGAAAGATGCCGGTGACCGCGCTGTAGAGCGCAGTCGCCAGGACGGAGAGGTAGCCGTGAATGAGGTCGGCTTTCTCCAGCAGTGTGAGATGAACATTGTCCGGGTGGTCCGCCATCTTAACGGTCAATGACTAGATATCTCACAGAAGACCTGCACGGCACAAAACTTCTGAAGAAAGCTGGATGCTGTTTGACAGCTTCATTCTAATAATGCCAGGGGCCTTGGCTATCCAAGGCTTGAAAAGGATCCTTCCCCGCATTCATAGCTCATCCCCCGCAGTTTCGGGCGACCGGCCATTTGGCGCTTTGTTGTGGTCGATAGGGTGGACTAAGGCTCAGAGACTCATCCTGCGAGTCTGGACTCTGCGCCTTGGGCATGATGTTGGTAGGTGACTGGAGGTGCAACCTCGGCAATTCCATTCCCACATACTCCTTCGGCAACAGACGATCTGAAGAGTCCCGACTACAGCCAAAATTTGAGAGGAGTCGGTGAAATGGAAGGAAGGCAGCTTCATTTAATGAAATATAGATGGAATGATATTTATATAGATGGAAAGATATTGAGTGAGCACCGAATCTAGTTTCCATTCGCCATATCCTCTTTCCCGGTCAGATCACAGAACGCTTTAAACGTAGTAAAGGTATCTTCTCCCGTGCTCTCAATGATACATTCTGCATTAGCTCCAACAAAGAACACATAGCCCTCCTTGACCCCCTCAGTCTTAGGACCGACTGTTATTTTACCCGCTCCGGCGGTGCAGATGAGAATGCTTGGGCCCGAAATCCCATCGAACGTCACCTTGGCTCCTTGCCGCTTGAGATCTGACTTGACCACACTGAACTCCTCGATTGGCGGGTCGTACAGAATGCACGAGGAGTCGCTAGAGTAAGCGGCGGCATTGAGGATCGCATAGGGGTAGTCGGTAGGCTCAAGCTTCTGCTCAGCGATAGGCGCGTAGGAATATGTCAGCATGTCAACCAGCGTATCCACATCCTTGAACTTGGGTGTGAAGCCCGCCCGCACAACGTTGTCCGACGAGGCCATGCACTCAATGATATCCCCAGAGATGTATGCATGGATGTCATCGGCCTTGAGGAACATAGCCTCACCCGGTTCCAGCTTGACAAAGTTGAGGAAGAAGAACACAAACAAGCCGATGTCGTTGGGGAACTGTCCGTTGAGGCGCACCGTTATGGCGGCCAGTTCCGCAGGATTAGTGGGGTCGGTCTCCGGTGTGCTGGATGATGTCGCAAAGGTCTCCGGCGAGTTCTGCGCGGTCGCGACAAGTTCCTTTGCCGCGGCCTCGATACTTTCAGGTGAGGACCTCATCAGAGAGGTGAAGAGGGTGCGGAGAGCCTGCTTGTTTTTGTCCGCAACCGCAGCGTCGTCCGATTCCTCCGAGCCCTTGACTGTGTTCTCAAATGCGCTGGCGGCCTGCTCCCCTACCAATTGACGAAGAGGCGGGACCGCTTTGAGGAAGTGGGCGATTTCAGCCAGAGGACGGAAGCCGCAAAGGCCTTCAAAGGGGGTGATGGCGATGGTCATCTCGGGTTTGTGGTTGTCATCTGAAGAGTCAATATCAGGGGAATGTAATCTCAAGTAGACGTCCTTAAAGCAAAGGTGTTACTGACCTGGATAGTTGCTAGGATCTCTGGCATGAAGCTTTTCCGCCAGCTTCTTGTTCGGATGGGCCTGAATGCTGAGCGCCTTTCTGATCGACAGCACCTTGAACAGAAAGGGAAGCTTTCCGCCATATCGTTCGCTGACCTCTTGAGATATCAATGCCTGGTTGTCTTGAACCATATCCAGTAAGGTGCGCTGAGTCTCGAGATCTTTCGAAGGGAGTGAGGGGTGTGTTCCCATCCACAACTACGTCATCGGTCAGCTTCTCTCCATTGATACTCGTGTAGAAAGAAAGTACCTCTGCGTAAGGCTTGTCTGACTGTATTGAGAAATCGGGAGCTGCTGTAGTCGCTGCGTACTTGGCAGCAGCCGACTCATGGCCGACTTTGCCTATGAGGGTATCTTAGTGTCTGCTTCATTGCGTAGAACAAATCTCTCGATCTTACCCCAATCATAGCTATTGACACCTTTCAAAACACATATTCGTCAGCTTCCATGCATACTAGGATAATCGCAATTGACAATGACAGAAAACCTACCGCATTGGAGTCGAAGAAGTGGTACTGGAGGCATTCTTGCTGGTGAGGGGCAATCAGAGGTGCGAGTAAACACAATAGGGAGTAGTGAATCTCGCGAGCACTATGCAACAAAGATCCACGACTAGCGCTAAGAAAAAATCTTTCTGTAATTCACTGAGCAGGAAACAGTCAATCTTTTAAAAACACTCTGGATCACTTCTTTGTGAGACTTTCTTCTTTCTCTCTACCCCTCTAAATGCGATGCATATATGCTACCTTACTACTGGCTAATTCATCCCGATTTGGCTGACCGCATCCGTCATGGCGCCCGCCAATCAGCGTCGTCCCCAGTTGGCCGCCTCCTGCTCTTCTTCCTCTGCCAAACGCGATGTGATCGGATCCGCCAAGCAGTCCCCGGCCAACGCGCTTGACCAGAGTCAGAGCAGTACTACTATTAGCCGCCGCTCCGGGGTGTCTGTTGGTGTCAGTGTACTTTCTGATCAGGGAAACGGCTTTGAGCAGAAACTAAGCCCACAGAATTTCACTGTTGAAGTTCAGCCCTTAGAATCATCCTCCAGCAGCCCCCCCGCTGGCCGTCCGCATAACCAAAGGCACGGTGCAGCTCGGGGAACACGCAGCGCACGCCAGAAGGAGATCGTCTCCGCCTTTGAGTGGGAAGCGTTGAAGCTTGAACAGCGCAAGACTCCGGGACCCGCGACTTCTGCACAGAGCAGTAAAGAGCCGACGCTGACTGCTGAGCTGGCGAAGTCATCGTCTCACACGATGTCGCGGAATCGGCCTAGAGGTCCTCCTGTGCCTAGAGACAATGGTCTTGCGGCTAATGAGGAGACTGATATGTGGAACAAGATTCTACAGGACCTACGCAAGGCCAAGGAGAAGAATGACAAGCAGAAAGTCGTGGCTGACCAGATTGCTGCATTGAATGAACAGATTGGTAAAGACGGTGGAAGTAAGTTGCTTTCTCTCTTTTCATTACGGGTCCAACCCGCTTCATGCTATATCCCCTTTTCCATCGGTGTCTACACCGTCACTGTTTCGATGGACAGCCCTTCTACTGTGCCCCTAGCCCCAAGAGCAGAGTGTACTCTTGTATATTTTACATGTCTACAAGCTGGTCCGCGCGACAACATGTGCCAACGATCTCAATAATACCGTTACTGACTTGGACAGGGCCCACTCTCAGCGAGCATAATCAGCTGGACAGTCTATATCGCCAAATGTCTAAGCTCTGCGAGGAAGAGAGAGCTATCCTCCAAGACGAACCCAGTGACGTGATCAAGAACCTGGGGTTATTGACAGCGCTTCGTCAAGCGTCCGAGGCGGAAGCTCCATTCAACCGCGCTGCTTCTCTGGTCAAGTCACGAAAGAAGAGAAGTGATGTGGATGGATCAGCGACAGACTCGCCCGGTCCATCAGTGCCGCCTGTGTCAGACAAAATCGGCCGCATCAAAGGCGTCCAACGTAGTACCAGTGCTTCCAGTCCCCAGACCCGTGAGGGCCGCGACATTCGTGACAGTGTCATGGTCAAAATCGAAGAGACAGCGGAAAGCATCAGAGGCACAACTGCGGAGCGCAACGGGCAGCTGGTCATTGGTGCAGAAGTGGTTTTCAAACATAACAAGAACAAACAGGGCGTTGAAGGCGAGGGAATCCAGTGTATCATCAAGGGAATCTCCGGTGAAGGTCCTAAGAAGAGGTATGCCGTCGTCGCTCGCCCTTTCTGTTCGCAAGGAAATTGACCTGTTCATTCCAGATACGACGTCCAAGACCCCGAACCAAATGAGAATGGCGAACAAGGGGCTGTCTACAAAACTACTGCCGCATCTCTGATTCCTATCCCCCAGGTCGGATCCACACTACCGGTTTTTCCTGTAGGGAAGCAAGTTCTAGCACGCTACCCAGACACTACTACATTCTACCGTGCTGAAGTGATGGGCGCGAAAAAGGACACTTACCGTCTCAAATTCGAGGGCGAAGAAGATGACAAGGAAATGGAGGTCGATCGACGATTCGTCCTAGACATTCCGGGGAAATGAATAAAGGCGGACTGTACACTATGGATGACTTCCTTTGATGATACCTGACTCCCTTTTGATGATACCCTTGAGCTAAAGTGCTGTTAATGCGGGAAGAAGAGGCCGTTACGGAGTCTGGCTTGCTTGATCACATGGGATTGAACCTGGTGTTGGCCTGGGATATTTTCTTTTTGCTTTTTTCCTCTTGTGCTTCGATATCATCAGATTGACAATAATGAACGTGGTTTGCAGCTCTATCTCGTCGTAGGAGATGCTAGACGTGCCTGTGAAGATTTGTTCGGACCCTTAGGACTAAAACACATGATTTCCGCGGATCACGTCAGACCTGACAAATGACATGTGTAGATGAGTCAGCGCAGTTTCCCCGCTGCTGCAACTGCGGATGTCCCGAGGAGCCGAAGATCGAATCCATGTCCAACGGCGACCAGAATATGAGCGCAATCGTCTTCTTTTTCTTTCAGAGAATGTGGTGAAGGGATCAATCGTGCTTCTTCTTCATATATACTGTCTGTAATGCTCATTATTTGTTGCGATACCCTTGTCTAAATTTGTCTTTCCCCTCGCCCCCCAAATCCGTCATCGCAATGTCGAATTTACCGTCCCATGCCTCGCCGTCTTTCGGGGCGCAAACGCCTACCACGCCGCAGCCCGTCGACGAGCTGTCTCTCCATTCGAACATCACATCAGCCCCTGCCTTACACTCTAGATTAGATGGGCTCCGAGATGAGACTGCCAGTCAGATCAGCAGCACCGACACCGACCGCGGGGTCATGACCCCCGCCGTTCCCGCATCATTAATTTCCCCCTCCTTCACTCCTCCAGCAACCCCCGGGGGCTCGATCAATACCGCACAACTGCTCCAACAGGCCCAATTAGCCGGCGTACGGCAAGAACCAACACATACGAAGCCCCCGAGGCTACTTTCCCGCCTTCCCAATGTCGAGTGTCTCGTCCGCGCTCGTATACCCACGACAACTGGCGCGGAGATGTTTCTCCACCTGTACCACAATGATCTGGACGACAAGGAGCATCTGGCGATTGTGTTTGGGAATACAATTCGAAGCAGAAGCTTGGACAAGGTCCGACCTGGGGAGACGGAGATGGATCGCATGATCCGCGGTGCGTATATAGGGAAACTCCGTCCGGGCCGTGTGAGCAGTTGGTATGACGAGGAGAAAGCGGGAGAAGCCGCCAGCCCGGAAGCTGGCGGCGCTGTATCGAGTCCGCACACACCGCCTCAGAGTAGCCTCAACGAAGCGCCTCTTGTGCGAATCCATTCGGAGTGCTACACTGGTGAGACGGCCTGGTCTGCACGCTGCGACTGTGGCGAGCAGCTCGACGAGGCGGCGAGACTCATGTCGCTGCCTAGGGAGACGTTGACCGAGTCTGCGTCGCAGCAGTCCGAGGCGGTGCCGTCGAATGCTGCTGGTGGCGTAATAGTATACCTGCGCCAAGAAGGACGGGGCATTGGCCTAGGCGAGAAGTTGAAAGCGTACAATCTTCAGGATCTGGGATCAGACACGGTGGAAGCCAATCTCCTGCTGCGCCATCCCGCGGATGCACGAAGTTACGGTCTAGCTACGGCGATCCTGGTCGATCTCGGTCTAGGGGTGGATTCGAATCCGCACGGCATCAGACTGCTTACGAACAACCCGGACAAGATTCGAGCGGTCGAGGGACCTAACCGAGAAGTGGTGGTGAAGGAGCGGGTGCCGATGGTGCCGCTGGCATGGCGGTCAGGCGGAAAGATGGGGATCAAGAGCTCAGAGGTCGAGGGGTATCTGAGAACAAAGGTATGTCTGCAATTGCTTCCAAAGCAGTTTTCTCGTCATCGAGCAACTTCTCACTCTCCCTGTTCCCTAGATATCGAAAATGGGCCATTTGCTCCAATGATCCGCCTTTCTTCGGTTGTAACCTTGTTGGATTACGCTTTCCCATTTTGGAACTAGACAAATCCAATATGGCTTGTCAATATTGTCACGGACTCACGGCTCTGCAGCGCAAACTCTCTGGTCACATTTCTGGGTCCATCTTTCTACGGTACATGACTTGTGAATTAGCGCACTTGTACATCATGCCATGGTTATTGTGCATCTGTCCACAATTAGTCCAGAGATATCTTTTCCAACGGGATATATACCTAAAATGAGAGCCGGTTCCCAACTCCCCATACTCTAAATATAAGCCCTAGTCTCTTGTCGGACTAGTTCTGGTGCAGTGCATATCTAACCGAGTAACGAGTCAACCAGTCCCATGTTCCCAATCTGCATGGACCGTTTTCCTTGTCCAGTTAGTTCAGTCCACCAAACTTTCGGCGAGACGTCGGCGGACTGAGTTAATTAATTGAGTCAATGGCGTAGAGGTGGCGATTATTCCTGATGCCTAGTCTAGAATCCTTTCGATTAGAGAAACTCCGGTCGCCGGCGGCAGTGCCCTACTTTTGAGTCTAAAAGATAAAGGGGGATTGGGATTTGCTTAGCAGGTAGCCTACAATCTCCACGATATCCGATGATTCCGATCGAATGGAAGTGAGATAAATTAAGTAGAGGTCCATAATAGAGTAGTGGATGGACTATCTAGGTCACTAGAGCCACTAAACCATGCAGACTGATAAGTAACAAGATTTGAGAATGGATCTCTGAACGGTGGCAGACGGGGAGGACGGCCAGTGAGGACTGAGGAAACCCAGCTGCCGCGCCAGACCCAAGGGGAGCCACGGGCGATGGAAGGTTTGAGGCGGATCTCCACTTTGTCCCCAAACTGTTGTCGTCCCTTGTCTTGGATAGGCTCTGAAGGATGGGCTTGAATCGCGAACAGCTGGAATCATGCAGTCCACCGACAGCAGCAGAAACACCGAAGGAAGAGGAGGAGGACGACCCAGGCTGAGATAGAAAATTTATATCTACCCCGCCCCCGATTCTGTCTGGCAAATGTCGAGTCGTGTCGTGTCGTGTCGTGTCTCTTCACCTTTCTGCCGAAACCCAAATCCGTCTCGTGGAGAATATTTCCGATCACCCAATCCGCCTGACAGTCTTCAGTCTTTTCCATTCAATACTTACTTGTGATGCTTTGAATGGCCGTTGGCGTTAGCTAGACGCGCCGAGTCAGGCCATGGCCACCCGCCTGCCTCCTATAAATGATGTGGCGCCCTCGTCGGCCCTCGAGTCATCCTCCTCCGTGAGCACCACTCCAGCTTCGGCGACAGCCACAGTATCGCTATCGGCAACAGCATCAATACCACTCACCTCCCCCTCCTCAACGTTCCTCCCCACTCCAAACCAAGATCCCGACTGCGTCAAGCACGAATCCTCCCCTACCCCATCCGGTTTCACCTCCGCCGACGCCGAGACACCCGTGGCAGATAACCATGGCGGACCTACAACAGCAGCCGGCCGAAAACGCAAGCTGAATAGTGCCTCGTCGCGCGGCGTGGCCAACCTCACCCCGGAGCAATTGGCAAAAAAGCGAGCGAATGATCGGCAGGCCCAGCGGGCGATTCGGGAGCGGACCAAATCGCATATCGAATCACTTGAGCAGCGCGTGCGCGAGCTGTCGTCTCAGAAACCGTTCCTTGATCTCCAGGCGGCACTGAAGCAAAATGAAGCGATTCAGGCGGAGAACCGGGAGTTGAAGCACGGGCTTAAGGCGGTTATCGATATCATACAGCCGCTGGTTGCGAAGCAAGACTCTCGTGAGTTTTCTTTGCGCTTGTTTTCTATTGCTATTTCTGACAATGACAGACCTCCCTCCCCCTCCTACCCCCAATGCGGCGGCATCTCCTCCCTCGCAAACTCCGAACCTTCCCTTCAATCCGCTGCGTTACAACACCACCGAGACTCACCATTTCACCTCGACCAGCCAAGGATACGAGCCCTCCTATACAACTTCGACTTCTGGCGCAGAAACGCCGACGTCGGCACACTCAGCGTCTGCAATTAGTGCACATCGACAGGATGGCGCCAATGGACTGGCCTCGTTCCGGGTCGCGTTCGACTACCAGCGTCATAACCTCGCGCATGGATTGGACTTTGGCACCGATGAGAGACTCGGTTTCAATTTCCTGATCGATGCCACTCAGCAAGTTCCTAAAGTGGAAGGTTTCCGTCGGTCAACGGAGAGCTTCAGGCCGTCTCAAGCCGATAAGCCTCCAGCCTACACGCCTTCGCCTGCCGGTGCTGCGCCGGACCAACCGTTGCCCGCATACATGGCCCCGATCCGGAACATAGCTCCGACATGCACATTGGACGCCATCCTGTTGGATTTTCTTCACCATCGTCAGCGCAAAGCGGCGCAGGGAGTTCCCACACAAAAGCTCGTGGGCCCCCCTTATCCCAGCGTCTCGTCGCTGCTCAATCCCGAAAAGAGCGTTTTCTCGCATCCACTGTCAAAAGTGTTTACCGATATCCTTCGCACATTCCCAGATATTTCGTCCCTGCCTGAGCAAGTAGCCGTCTTATATACCATGTTTCTCCTCATGCGGTGGCAGATCTACCCGACAGCAGAGAACTATGAGCGGTTGCCGGACTGGCTCACACCTCGCCCCTCTCAACTTCTCACGCCGCATCCGGCTTGGCTGGACTACATTCCGTGGCCGCGGATGCGCGATCGGCTCGTCTGTTCATATCAGGACTATCCGTTCGAGAATTGGTTTATCCCGTACACGCGGACCCTGTCCGTTAACTGGCCGTACGACGCAACGGACTGCTTGTTGTCCACCAGTGATAATGAGGATCTCATCATTAATCCAGTCTTTGAGCGACATTTCAGAAATCTCGAGAATTGGTCGCTGGGGCCAGCTTTTGCCGAAGCATTTCCGCATCTGGTCGAAACCGCCAGAATCAAATCTTAAACATATCTGCCTATGTTCATTTTTGGTTCAGGTTACCTCCATTTCTTTTGTGATGCACCTCTTTCTCTTCTACTCCTGTTTAATATAGAAAAGGGCAGATGGGGTTCATGGTTGGGATTTATCGGACAGCCGACTTTGCGACTGGCGCATTTCGAGCAGAGTCTAGGGCTCTGATGTACATGTATTCAGATCTCTTTCGTTGGTCGTATGCAACGAAGGTTCATTTCTTGTTCTATATATGGAAACAGTGGTATATAGGTATAAACACGACACCGACGCGTCCACGAAGCATAAACGTTGATAGACTACTTTCCACCCCTCCTGCTCTTCTCATTCCAAAACTCCAGCCCCGCCTGCTGCCGCAAGACTCCATACATGGAGCTGCTGTCCAGGCATTCTCCCGCGTACTCCCTCGCCGCCAGCATGTTCTCCCGAGCAACCTGCAACCCAGGCAGGGGGACATTATGCTCCTTGGCGATGGAAAGCGCATGGTTGGCGTCCTTGATGGCCAGTGAGACACCAAACCCAGGACGGGAGTCCAGCGATGGTGCGTAGGCACCGGTTGTCAGTCTACACAATCAGCTGGTCACTGTCACTGGAAAGCTCTTATCGCAGTCTTGACAAACCTCTTAGAGTAACCACCCGCCACAGCACCGAATGCCTCGCCGATCAATTCCTCCATGGGACGCGTGCCTAGGCCCGTCCGCTCCGCGAAGACCTGCGCCTCACCGACCGCTTCCATCAGGTTCACCGTGACAATGTTCCTGTCAACGTCAACCACTGCCCCAGAACCAGTGTCACACCGGGAAGTTAAGCGGAGAGGCAAGCTCCTACCCAGCAATCTTCAACAACGACGCCTTGCTCGCATCCTCCCCGCAGTCGATGATCCTCCGCCCCATAACATCTTGGATAAGCGGCTTGACGGCCTCCGCCGCACCTCTCGGCCCCCCGAGCGCAAAGACAAGCTTCCCGTCCACGGCAATCGGGTTCCCGCCGAAGACAGGCGCAGACAGGAACGAAGCCTGCTTGTCCTTTAGCGCGGAGACGGTCAGGCCCACCGTCTGCGGGTGGACGGTCGAGCAGTCGACGAAGATCTTGTCTTTGAGACTGTGGCCGGATGAGATGGCTGTGTTGATGAGGTGATTTAGCACGGTGTCGTTGGAGACCTGTAGCCATTAGTATACATATACTTGTATTTGGGTGGAGAGGAATTGGGTGAGGTACCATAGTGAAGATAATCCCGCACTGGGCGACCAGATTGGGGAAACTCGGCTCGGGCACGGCGCCTAGGCTTTTCAGAGTCTCGCCGCGTGCCATTGTCCGGTTCGAATAGACCAGATTCAGGGCGCGTTTTGTGGCTAGATGCCGTTGCAGGTTGGTGGCCATTGCCAGGCCCATGGAGCCGAGGCCATACTGGTTCACTCATTAGTACTGAGGTTGTGGGTAGGGTTGGTTTGGTAAAGACTTACCCAGCCGATTAGACTCATAATGATTTTGGGTTGCAGGTGAGGTTTTGTGCAGGTTGGAGCACGATGGGATGAGGGTATAGACTATTTATTCGGGGCATCACCGGGCGGTCCCGATCTCGGGAGGGCATCGGCCGATAGAGTGCTTCCTGACTGTAGCTGCTGGACTATAGAATGTCTGCCACTGTGAAATCTCCGAGAGATGTTCTAGAAGGTCGTGTCGTTAGTACGTATAAAATCTCACAGGCAGGTTGACTATTCGGACTGCATTGTTGACAGTTGTTATGGTGTTTACATGGCGGAGGGCCTCATCGGTCACCCAGCAATGGACTCTCCATCACTCGACTCGGGTTGAATACGCTCAATGGATTATCTACTGGCTAGTTATTCTCGAGCCTGAAATCAAAGATACTCTAGCACATTTATGACTTCGTAGCATACGTACGGCCGCTGATGGATGCGGCTCGGCGCGCTAATGACGACTATGGGGAAGCCCATCGAGGGACTCCATCCGCCAGCAACTAACTTACCGCACCCAAACTCCCTCCCTGTCCCCTCATCTCACAATCCATATCCGACTTTCGTCCCCAACAGCGCATTTCACTCCGAATTATCTGTTTGTGTCTAACGGAGGAACTACCAGACTAAAAGTACTATTCTTCGACCACCACCATGGCGGATATGCCCATTGGTGAGCATGATTCCCTCTCCAGGCAGCTTCCCCGTCACCAGCTAGCTAACCTACACACCTAGTCCTCGACGGAGGAACTGGTTTCCTCAAGGTCGGATATGCTGCGCAGGTATGTCGATCGTTACACACGGTATCTCAATTATGCGCCATGCTTATGAGTGTCATGTCTACAGAACTTCCCAGAGCACCAGTTCCCCTCGATAGTGGGGCGGCCCATACTGCGAACTGAGGAACAGGCCGGCGACATTGTCGTCAAGGATATCATGTGCGGAGATGAAGCGGCGGCCGCTAGATCAATGCTTCAGATTAGCTATCCTGTATGTTGTGCCCATGTCTGTTCTTTCGTTGCGACTCCTGGCGGAGCTCCCGTTACCGTCTTTGCAACAGGTGTTGATTCAGGACATTGGTTGATCTCCGCGGGTTATAGATGGAGAACGGTATCGTGAAGAAATGGGACGACATGCAGCACCTATGGAACTACACTTTCTACGAAAAGATGAAAATCGACCCCACGGGGCGCAAGATCCTCCTCACCGAACCCCCAATGAACCCCCTCAAGAACCGCGAGAAGATGTGCGAGGTTATGCTGGAACAATACAACTTTGGAGGCGTATACGTTGCTATCCAAGCTGTGCTTGCGCTATACGCTCAGGGTGGGTGAACGCCCAGCACCTTCGAACGATAACCCCACGGCTGATTTTGTATAGGTCTCAGCAGCGGTGTGGTCGTCGACTCCGGTGACGGTGTCACACATATTATCCCCGTCTACGAATCCACCGTCCTCAAGCACCATATCCGCCGACTGGACGTCGCCGGCCGCGACGTCACCCGCAACCTGATCGCTCTGCTCCTGCGCCGCGGCTACGCCCTCAACCGTACGGCCGACTTCGAAACAGTGCGCCAGATCAAGGAGAAGCTCTGCTACGTCTCGTACGACCTGGAACTCGACAAGAAGCTCTCCGAGGATACCACGGTGCTCGTCGAATCATACACACTCCCCGACGGCCGGGTCATCCGGGTAGGCAGCGAGCGCTTCGAGGCCCCCGAGTGTCTCTTCCAACCGCACCTGGTGGACGTCGACCAGCCCGGTATGGCCGAACTGCTCTTCAACACCATCCAGGGCGCCGACGTCGACGTCCGCTCGAGCTTGTACAAGGCCATCGTCCTCAGCGGTGGAAGCAGCATGTACCCCGGTCTGCCGTCGCGGCTGGAGAAGGAACTCAAGCAACTGTGGCTTACGCGGGTACTCCAGGGAGACCCTGAGCGACTCGGTGTATGTCCCCTTCTCGTTCCTTGGGAGATGACCAAGCTAAACCTCTGCAGAAATTCAAAGTGCGCATCGAAGATCCCCCACGACGGAGACACATGGTCTTCCTAGGCGGTGCCGTGCTCGCCAATCTAGTAAGCAACTTCTTCATGACCTTCCCTGACGACATCTCTAACATATCCCAGATCGCCGACAAGGAGGACATGTGGGTCACCAAGCAAGAATGGGAGGAGCAAGGTGTCCGTGCCTTGGCCAAGCTCGGTACTAGCTAGTCTTCGTCAATCCAGTCCCTCGTCAAAGACACTTCCCCCCTGTCAAAGTCCCATCGGACTCCTTCGTGTTGATATAGCCACTTCTACTCCTCTAAAGAGTCTTCTCTGGAAGACCAACCAACCTGAGTCATGTCATATATGCCCGTTCGATCCTTGTACGTAGTATAGAGTACGCAAGCGAGTTGAGTTGAGTTTAGCAGTAGGTATTTATCATTACATAGGATAACTGCCAAATCGCACTATCCTTCTGCTCATTGCAGTGCGCAACGTGCAGCTTCTATCCGCGACATCAAAAGAAAATCCTCTATGAACCCGGGAAATAGAAGTAAATAAATATGTACAAGATCCGACCCAAAAGAGCGTACATCCAAGAGATGTATATCTATTATAATAGAATGGGGCAAGTCGAGTCTAGTCATCGCTCTCGGACTCCATTCCCTCGGCCTCGAGGCTCTTCCTCTTTTCCTCGTTCATTTCGCGGTAGGTGCTCCAGCTCAGGAGGAAGAAGGCTACGATGATGAGGAGTCCGCCGATTATCGATGCGGCGGAGAGGGGCTGCCCCGTGCGAAACCAGTCGACGATGGCGACGAGGAAGATGGTGAGGAGGGCGGCTACGGACGAGAGAACGGGGGACGTGAGGGAGATGAGGACGAGGAAGCAGCCCGAGAATGCTAGATGGTCAGGTCAGAATTGAAGCAAGAAACTGGACTGTGAGAATGACTTACTGGCATTAGCGACAACCGATACGAGAAGCATCCATGCGGCCTCGCCGGTCGGCACGCGAAACTCTTCCCAGCCCAGCATGTGGAGGATAGGCAGGGGAATCCAGAGGACCAGCAAGGTGAATGATCCGATGAGACTGCCGAACGTGTTGGCGAAGATCATGCTGCGGCCGGGGCTTGTGCCCTCCGGGGGACAGGCGAATCGCTTGTACAACACTTCGTACAGACCGTAGAGCACGCTTCCAATTCCGATTATAATATTGCCCAGAAGCCTGTTCTCTGCTTCGTGCTTGCCTTTCCCCACTGTGCCGTCCGGAGTGGGTTTGCTGTCGCTGCGATCCCCGTACGCAACCACTAGAACTCCTACAATCGCAACGACAACCGAAAACACCTTATCGAACCGCAGCTTATCTTTCAACAGCGGGATCGAGAAAGCATACGCGAAGAAGGCGGAGCAGTTGTAGATTGCGGTGAGGTCACTGGCCGTCGTAAGATTGACTGCCATATACCATGACCCACCGGCAATCGTGAGAGCTACAGTCACAAAAGCCGTCGTCCTGAGCATGTAGGGAATCGGTGATCGGTGGGAATCGCGCGACGTAAGGTGTAGATCTCTCGACTCAACCATCTGCGCCGTGGTTCGTATTAAATAAACGTGACGGCGCCAGAATGCTTCCCAGGAAAGCTTCCTCTTCTGTATTCGCAAGATAAGGAGTTGGACCGGCCAGAGAAGGGACCATGACCCGTGGGTGAGATAGCTGCAAGGAAGATCCAAATCAGATCAAGTTCGACGCAATCCATAACCACTCAACTTACAGCATGCAATATGGTTTGTCCCAATGCAGCTCATGCTGGATATATACTGCCGTCTCCGTCTGAACCACAAAACTAGCCAAGCTCAACAGCAAGAATCCCGACGCAATCATGTACTTCCGCCGAGTCGCCTGCTCCGCAGAATACTCGGGACTTCTGATCGTCGGCCGCCTGGAATGGTGCAGCATAGGCCTGTCTTCCGCATCGCCATGGCCGAAATCGGTGGTCGACAATCGCCGACGTTCATCCTGTAGCAACGGCTGGTGAGGGCGGCCGTCTACTGGACGATGTACAGTTGGACGGTTTGGGGACATCTCGTCATCGGATTCGTGGAGGTCGAGAACCGGCTCGAGTTCCCAGCCTTCCTCCTTGGGTTGTGTATGCTTTGAAGCCACCGTAAGTCACTTTTGTTGCCGCCGTTCCAGGTCGGGCAGTATTTCGACTTGAAAATAAATTCCCTCCTTCCAGCTGGAAGTCAATGCGAAAACAGGACGGTGGTTACCCTATCCCTAGGTCGAAATTGCCAGCGGCTCGAAACGATGGAGCGAGGAGGTAGAAATAGAAGTAGAGAATGAACCATCCATGCAGGGGTCGGATAGAGGACCGCGACTATGCAATCAGCCTTCTCCAAGACAGGATGGTTTCTGAGATTGCGAGAACATGCAGCTTAAAAAGAATGCGCTTCAGTAGTCCGCGAAGCACTGCTGTTGCGGACACGTTTGCCAAGTATACAACCGAACGAGTGTCTCAGATCAAGCCCTGGAACACGGATCCGAGAGCCGCTCAAAACCAGAAAGAGAGAAAATACAGACTGGACGTGAAACAAATCTAAGAAGGTCCGGAAAACAGTCGACAGGAGGTGATAACTTGACAATGCTTAAATAGGTATGGAGCCTCGAAAGTCGCGTCCAAATGCAGCAGGGGCCTTACGGTGCAGGCTACTCCATTTACCGTTTGGGGACCGTGGCGTCAACCCTGTTGGCGACACGTGATGATAGCCTTATCACATACCCTGTCAGGCTTAGGCTCTTGGCGGCGTTGGCGCCTTGTGCATCAGGCAGATCTCCATTGTTAAACGACCAAATTCCAATCCTATTCCTAATGATGGGGCTAGAGGCGAAGAATCATTATGTATGTGTTGGTTAATGCGCAAATCTAAAGTCCAGTCTTCTGTTCCCCTGATCCTTGGTTGTCGCGACGTAGTCAACTCGTTGGTCCTCTGTCATGGCCTGCCACTTCATGTCCCGGCGGCGATTCTGCATCACATAGTATAGTTTGGTCAAGGCATAGACGACAATGTTCGTGCAAACGAGGATGAGTAGCGTCCTGTTTCCAACGACATAGCGAGGAGCATCCGCTATTGCGACAAGTGGTTGCCTAATTAGCCGCGGCTCAAGGATGGATCTGGCCACACTCACAGTCATGGTATATGTTCGAACCAATGATTTGAGACGTCTGCGCCGACATGTTGTATAACGCGGCTGCGATTGTCCGCGTTCGGACGCTGTTCGAGTTGCGAGAGTTCCACCCAGCGTGAAGAGCATGGGCTGAGAAGGAATTGTCGTTAGTTGTGTTCCAGAGTTTTAGGCCAAAAGGTGCTTACGGTTTGGAAAAGATAGCATCAGTGTAAGCACTGTCCATGCGACCCATTTGTTGGCTTGGCTGAAGTTAACTGCATTCATATAAAGGAGCATTGGCAGCATCCACAGCTGGGCCAAAATGCCCATATACGCAATGGACTCGAAGGCCTCCGCTCCGTAGACAAGGGCTACTCGGGTCACAGCGCCCATCGCCTTATCAAAAGTCAGTATCTAGTAGAATTGGTGGCTGACTTGAAATTGCGTACGTTGTATGGAATGGATAGCAGAATTGTGTTGAAAGTGCTGAATCCAAAGTCCTTCAGAAGCAAGGTAAAGTATTGGGATATTGTTGCTGTTGACATTAGCGACTTCGGGAACACCCGTTTGCTCCAATCATATGCTGTACTCACTATTAGGTATCAGGAACAAGAGTCCTATGATATATACGGGCCATATATCGTAGTCTTTGAAACTCTGCCAAATAAGTTTGAAGGTCAACGGCTGGCGATTATGCATGGTGCCCTTGCTGGGGTCTTCTCGGATGATACGGTTGACCATGATAATCTCCTCTCTATCCACAAGCCATCATTAGCATTTTCTAGTGTGTCTGGGAGTAAAAGATATACCTCTCTGTGAACCACCCCTTCTTCCCTCGGGACCAATTCGCTGTCTGTGTTGGTGACGGTGGCATGAGGATGAACGCAAGGAGACCAAGCGTCAATGTGAGCAGTCCCTGTGTGTGAATAATGAGCATCGAAACAGAGGGACCTTGACCAGCTACAAACCTCAATCAAGAAAAGCCAACGCCAACCAGCACGACCACCAACTCCCCGCAGGTGCAGAATCCCAAAAGCGAAAAACCCAGCGAGGATATCCGCGAAAGAAGATGCTGTATACCAGAAGCCGAGACGTATGGAAAGCTCGTGGTGTTTGAAGTAGTAGGAGAGGTAGAGGATCATCTGCTACAAATGAGCAAAAGCTTATGATGTTCGCGAAACCACTGACTGTTGGCGTGAATCCCCCGGATAGCAACCCCAGAAGAGCCCTTGTGCACAGAAAGGACGTCCTGTTAGAAAGCCAGAACTGGCACAGGGCGACGGCCGACCATGATGTCATCTGAAGAGGAACCCATCTGTCGGCGCCGAGCCATTTTGCCATGATCTGTGCAGGTACTTCGGCGAGTAGGTAGCACAGCCTGTTAATAGTGTTCCCCAAGTTATAGTCTGAAGTGATAAAAGAGTCCGTCAGTCTGTTGAAGATGGAGTTGATGTCTTACGCAGACTGACCGTCTCGAGTTAGGTGTAAGTCGTTCAAGAAGTCGTCCGCATTGGCTTGTTCTGAGCTCATACATGTTCAGAGACCTTCAACATATTTGGATGGACAGCACGTACGGATATTGGATCGATCAAGCTCCAATGCCATAAGCATCACACAAGCCAATAAGGTAATACGAAGATCAATCTTCCGGACAACCTTCTGCATCGCTGTCAGTTTCGTTGCAATCCTCATCCGCGATTATTGACACACGTTCTCTTCACCCCATGTCCATCTCGCCGATGGATCGAACCGATGGATGTTTTCCCAATCTGGCCGAGGTCTATATTCTTCTGCTAAGTCCGGGTCATCGAAGACAGATGGCTGAGTAGCGATGACATTCGAGGTATCGCCTTTAGACCGCTGAAACCAGAACCGATGTTTGTGAGATACATCGCCGAGGTCTGACTTTTCTGTAGATGATAGAATTTGTGTTACGCTGATTGGAGTCTTCTTCTCAAGATCGGAATCTGTAGGCGAGATAGGTTCTAAAAGTTCCTTCCTGGCTGAACGAGCAATGACAAGAGACATCCTGCTAAGGCTCAGAAGAAAACACTCTTGACAAGGATGCCGAGGCTGTATCCTGAGCTGGGTCCAGGGAGGCCATGATGTCCATTTTATACTCAGGTCCTCACATATGATAACAATCACCGGTGCTCATAGCTCTAGAATCAAACAAGGGGCTTGCGCTGTAAAGCAGACCTTCCATAGTCTCGGTCTCGATTCGAGTCCCACAGTATCACACGACTAGAGTTGCTCATCGCTTGGGGTTTGACAGAGACGCAGCCTTCCGGTCTCCAGATTTTCGACAGAAGTATTCCAAACACATACAGCGGCGGTATGAGGCCCCTTGATTCAGAGTCCAGACGCTCGCCGATGCGGGGACAATAGACATTCGGGGAGTCCTATCCTTCTTAATGACGCGATATGGAGAGGTGTGACCGGATCATTAGCAAGTTACTAGACATCCACTAAAGGCCCGAGGGGCGTAAATGCCGGAGCGGCATCGGATGTTGCCGTTGTCTGAGGCGAAAGCCTGTGATATCCGCTGGAATTCCTCATGAGAATGCTTTGTAAATCTTATGATTTCCATGGGCTCGACTCCGTACGATCTGTCAAGCTTTGCGGGTAATGCTTTCGGTCATTGTTCGGCTCATTTTCTCCCCCTAATCCTTTGTAGGTCTAATAGTTTGTTTTCTGCAGTTTGGCTACGCAAGGGATGGATGCGCAATTTGAGGCAGTATTCCGATCAATTGAGGCTGAAGCCTGACCGGGGGTCTGGAATGCTGAAAGCGACAGTATTGTGTTAAGAGCGTCCAGTGTCTAAGAGTATCGGCCGATTCTCGACTCTCATCCCATGCGAATTGCAAAACGGCCCAGACTTCGATGTAAGGGTGATTTGCACAAGTTTCCTATGAGGTTCCGGGCTATGTGACGAGCTGTGGCTTTCGGAGATCCCTAGCCTGCCTCAAGCTGTCTAGAACGCCATAGTGAGGAATGGTGCGGTCTTCGCTGCCAATAGCCCGAAATCTCGATGGAATCGTATGGAAAATGGCGCGCTAGAATCCTACCCTCTTTACTTCTGGAATCCAGATGCAACGCTAGATTCAGTCATAGTGTTAGGTAAGAACAGCGTGCGCTCCGAAGCGACAGACGATGCAGCTTTCTCTGCACGAATAAGGCCAGCGCTCTTCGATATTGTTGGAAAAAACAAGGCTCATGTCTCTCATGACGCACATCTCCGCTTCGGCTCGTCACGAGCGAAGGGCGAAGCTGTAAACCATAGATAGGGCTCGTATTCCAAATCTAGTCTTGTACAAACCAAGTTCTTGTGAATGCGTGAAGATATCGCGGCTTCAATGTCACGAAAGCGAGTCTTGAAATCAAGAGATAGATAATGGCTGCATACAATCTCTCGCATGACTCTCTCACATTCCTTGTAGGAAGGAGACTGTATTGCCGCTCCACTTTCAAGATCAACTCAGCCAGGATGCAGTTATTCAGGGCGGGTTCCGCATCGAGATTATGCGATGCTCTCTGAATCAATCTGCTCTTTGCGCTGGCGTTGTACACTGGCGAGTCCAGGGGCAACAAATATCTTTCCAGAGACGATTCCTTTGAGTGTACTGACAGAGATGACCATCCAGTGGATCACGACTATTAGCGAGAGGACCTGATGTAAGTCTTAGACTTTGATTGCAACTTCGATCATTCGTGTAAACTTACTGTTCCCAGGACCTTGAAAAAGACAGAAGGCAGCTGCCTCCCTAACTGGCACGTTCCCATCGCATACGCACCAACTGGAAAGGTGAAGGCCCACCAACCCATGTTGAATGGAAATTTTCCTGACTTCAGCACCGATGCGCAGGCAAAGAAAAGCCAAGGAAGACCAAAAGCCCAGAGGATTAGCGCGGTCATTGCGCCTACAACATATACTATCGAGGCGGCAGAGCTGTCATTCAAAGTTTGAGTTTTTGATAGAACAGTCTTTCCAGCTGTACCGATTTTTATAGCCCTGAAATATGACAGGTCAGGTGTAGATCATGATGAACCTCATCTCGGGGCCTTACGCAAAGGTGCCTGATCCCAAAGGTCCCATCGGCAAGAACACGCTCATGATAACTCCCTTATGCGGCAATTTGTGCACAGTAAGTCGTTGAAAGTAAATAACATAGACGATCATCGACAAACAAATGCCAACTCCCCATAGGACATAGCTGACGATAATAGTCCATAAAGCATGGTCAGGGTCCAAAAGGAGGTCAGCAACGACTGCACCAGTCCCTGAAGCCACAACGCAGCTCGCAATTGGCAAGATCCAGATCGCAGTCATCGAGGACAGCTGTGCATCGACGTTTGAAGACATTCTGCGTTTGTTTAGTCGAATGCAATGCGAAGAACACTTTTTTAGTCAAACTTACAGTGAGAATGGCAGGTACAGTGCGGAGATAACTGAAAGGCAAGCATCAACCATCCACAAGGCCCAGGCGAAATCCCTCAACCAATTTCCGCACACTGGGACGCACACAAAGCAGACCATGTTCACAATAGTCGCTAGTCCCATGGGAAATGTACTCAAGAACATCGACTGAGCTGGTTCATCCATAATCGTGTTGAGGGTCTCCGGGTACATAGTGTAGCGGAGCACACTCAGAATGCTGCATACTGCAAAGATGGCGACATTGAGGGCAAAGACGACGATCGAGATCCAGTAAAGCCAGCGACCATTATAAGGAAGAGTATTCAGGGCGGTGGAAACCATCCCAGTCCCCATAACAACGGAAAACCATCTGAATACGAGTGTTAGGAGCTTCCATAGATCTCATGGTTAACCAGACTCTCTGAGGGAAGCTGGCTTTGAGGGAATGGAAGACCTACGACGGTGTGAAACTATACACGATTCGTCTCCAGCCACTGTAGTGTTCTGCAAATGGATGCTCCTCAAGAGAGGAGCGGCAAGGAAGTGTATCCGGTGAGGCTTCTGCTGCGCCTGCATCTTGTCCTTCTTTGCTAGGCCGGTTGCTACTCAAGAGACTCGGCAGTGAGGTTAGACGAGATTTCATGGTCTTGCTCATCGTCAACCTTGCACGTCCCTTGTAGCAGAGACATACTGCAATCAAGCCTTCAACCAAAGTTCTCATAGGAGACAAGCTCCAGAGAGCAGCAGCAATTTCCGCGAAATTTCATCCTCAGTTTGCTTGGCGCATCTATCTGCCGTTCTTTCCATTCCAAGGCCAAATAGGCCATCACTGCTATCAATCAGCCTTCTACAATCCAATCTCTGACGAGGAGATGGGGCTTGTTACCAAATTTGCAGGCCGAAAGAACGTGGAGATCCACAATGGGCCCAAATCCCCGACGCCGATGCAGATAATGACGATATCGGACTGCCTACTCAGGACTGGAGAAATGAATGAGTGAGGCGTAACTTCACGAGTCAAGACTTCATGTTCTAATCACACATTCGATGCCCTGTTCTCTATCCTTTGTCTTGGACTTGGTTTCCTCCTGTGAATCATCTTGTTTTCTGTCACTTTTGGTGATACTTCTATTACTTCTGCTCTGAGCAAAGCGGGTCCCTGGAACGGATGCGAGAAACTTACCCGTGATCCGAAGGATTTCGCTCGGCTCATTTTCGGCAGATGGCTTAAGTACATGGAAGATATTGCGGCTTGCCACACCGAAGCATCAGACGCACGATGATGCTATATAGAAAATCACAAAGAAAGGTTGTATGAGTGAATCGCGAATATTTACTGAGCAACGCAAATGTATAATCCAGATATGGTGCATGGATTCAGCTACACCTTCGATTTAGGCTTGAACAAGGCCGCTTGGGTATCATAGGTGTATTTCAAGTCGAGGTGCCAATAGTTTGGAGCGGTCGGCTTCGCAATCAACCAGGCTTGGTCCAATACGTCAACGACTTCCTGAGGCAAGGGTCCCTTCTGGATATCCTTGAGGTTATTTTCCAACTGCGCGAGGCTGCTCACGCCAATAATGATACCATCGCGGCCATTATCCTTCATGCTCAGCGCGGAGTGGTGACGGATCCAGCGGAACGCAATCTCAGGCATGGTTAGGCCATGCTTTTCGGCAACAGGCTCGATCAGTCGCAGAGCGTCGAATGTCGCGTCCTTGAAATAACGTTGCCGGTACAAGGTTCCCATTTGTGAAGACTTGTCACTATATCTTCCTTCCGCAGGAATGTCCTTAGTCTTGTATTTGCCAGAGAACAGACCACCGGCGAGTGGATTATAGACCACGATGTCAATTCCGTAGCGCTTGCAGGCGGGAATAAGCTCCGTTTCGATGTTGCGCGCTGTATTTATCGGCGTCAGTGACTACACTTCGAAAGGGACCCTGTAGAAGACACATCTAGGTCAAAGCAAGAGAACACTTACTGATAGCATTATACATCGCCTGGTAGATTGTGGGTCGAACCCAACCTCTCTCATTGCAGAGTGTAACTATCTCCGCAACTTCAAAAGCAGTGTAATTGCTTAAGCCCAACTGCACGAACTTTCCCTCCTTGTGGAGCTCATTGACGGCCTCGAGAGTCTCGTCAAAAGGCACAGATCGATCCGCGGCGTGCAGGTAAAAGATGTCCACTTGGTCGGTTTGCAATTCCTTTAACGAAAGCTCGAGGTTCTCACGAAGAACGTCGGGCTTGTGTGCACCGGGGGTATGGGGATACCATTTCGTCGCCAGAGTCAGTCCACGTTCCTTCCACTTGGCTTGGGCTGTGAAAGCCTCTTGTTTTCCTCCCACATAGACGCGAGCAGTATCAACCTCGTTATAACCTTGCTGCTGGAGATGATCCAAGCACTTGTTAAAGTCATCGAGTGACGTGATGCGAGCACCTTTGGACTCATCTGGCCCAAAGGTCATCAAGCCGAGGATGACTCTGGGAGTAGCGGACGGCACAACCAAAGGCATTCTGAGAACGAAGTGTGAGTGTAGTCGTGGTGAGATTCAAAGGTCGAAGGTGGTATTTGGTGGATAGTGGGGTCAGGTCTAACTTCGGCGGGGATGACGAAGTTCGGGGTCATTGTCGCTATTTGTATTCGAGATGTGACATTCTTAATTAATAATACAGCAATCTCATGTCGATACGCAAGGAAACGCTACCCGCAGTAGCCCGCTAAAGAAGGGGATAAGATGCGAATACGGCCCTCAAACACCTCTCGGACGGAGGTGGAATCATGGAATGAATCGATGGTGTTCCCTTACCCCGCACATAGCAAGCTGCTCATTTGATCTCATCATAGAGTGGGCAAAGTCAAATATTGTAGTCGAGAATACAAGCATTATTGACTGCAAGAAGGCGATCAAGCCTAATTGAGCTTAAAGGCCGTCTTTTGGCAGATTTTTAATCTTTGATGAAGTCTTCAATCCTCAGCATGGACTAGTGTCTCCGGGTGGTGAGGACAAGCAGGCAGATTGCTGCAGACATCAGGGAATTCTCATCCCGTTCGAACATCTCATTCCAACGTTATACGGCATAATCGCATGCATAGCAACAAACATCGAATCTGAGCGGGTCAGCGTCGAAGTTCAGGTCAATTCATAGCAATAAGCTGCTCCAAGATGGCTTCACCGAACGACAACCATCGATTCTCGATCCTAATCATCAACCCAAACACTTCAACCCACATGACGAACGCACTCAAACCCATCCTAGAGGCCTTGGATTATGCAGATATCCACTTCGATTACTTCACGGCGCCTTCCAAGTCTGTCACACTCCCGGATGGGCGCATTATCAACGGAGTGCCCAGCATCAACTCGGGAGAGGATTCTGTCACATCAGCCTTACATTGCAGGCCCTTTGTCGAACAACTTGTCCCAAAATATGACGCATTTCTTGTCGCATGTTATTCCGCTCATCCTTTAGTCGGCATGCTGAAAAAGGCGATCACCGAATATGAGGAGACATCCTCCAGAAGACACTCCGCAGTACCAGAGCTCCGAAAGAAATATGTTACGGGTATATTCGAAGCTAGTGTCTTGACCTCTCTCTCCCTCATTAGCTCTTTCCATCTGACAGGAGATGCAAACTTTCATAAAGCCCAAGCAGAGGACACATTCGGCATAGTCACCACAGGGAGCATCTGGAGGGACGAACTGACTAGAGCGGTCAAAGAGATGATTGTGAATTCTAGCGACAGTGACCGCTCTACTGCTCGCTTCGCTGGTGTGGAGACCACTGGTTTGACAGCCGGTGAATTACATACTACACCTGCCGAAGAGGTGAGGAGGAGAATCAGCGATGCCACAGAGAGACTCATCAAAAGCACGTCGCATCCTGTAAGTGCCATTTGCATGGGCTGTGCCGGAATGGCAGGAATGGAGGAAGCGGTGCGAGATGGCTGTATCAAGGCATATGGTGAACGACAAGGCCGTCGAGTGAGGATAGTTGATGGCGTAGTCGCCGGGGCCGGCATGCTTGTGACGGCTTGCAAGGCAGGGTTTTGAGACACTTGAGCATGGTCACTTCCTGGCATATATAGACCAAAACGAATAAGTGCATGCAGCAAATGATACTCCAGCCGCACGAAGTTGAGTGATATTCCATGGTTCAGATTTGGGATGTGGATTATGGTTTAGCATAATAATTACTTCAAGGTCAAGACGTGGACCGGAAAGCGGCGTGCAGATTGGCATTCCAAAAAGCAGCTGCAATATAGACGACAGAATAAGAAATTTATTTACTCATATACATCGTGCCAGTTAATGGTCCAGTTGGACCAATCGAGTTTACAACTCTGTTCTGTTTGCCTTAAGAAAGGTTCAGAGACGACTGACCAGGTAAACAACGTTGTGTACCTGAGGCCACCACCTCCAAATAAGATTCCCCGCGAAAACGCGCTACGCGTGGGCTATAACCTCGACTACTTCTGGTGGTCACAAAAGAACGATGCCCAGGTATGTGCCACAATCTGCTCAATTATTTCTATCTGACCTCTGTGTGAGATAAAGCCAGCTAATACTCAAGTTGTTTTCAGAGAAATAATTACGATTCAAGCCGGCCAGTGCGGCAACAATGGTACGGATCTCTAGCAACGCAAACCAGCCGTCCGCAACCTCATTACGATGACACTCTTGCGAGGCCACGATCCCGCTAACTGGATTTGTGTACAGTTGGCAGTCAATTCTGGCAACAGCTTTGCCTTGAGCACGGAATTAGTCAGGATGGGAACTTGGAGGAGTTTGCAACAGAAGGCGGGGATCGCAAGGATGTTTTCTTCTACCAGGTAGGGGCTTTTGTGGCGTGTTGAAATTGGCAATCTAATGCTTGGACTGAATGAGCTGACTTTGGTGAAATCAGAGCGATGATACCAGATATATCCCCCGAGCGATCCTTCTGGACTTAGAACCAAGAGTACGAAATCACCCCCTACAATTGCGCTGCGATTTCTTTCTCTCATCGATCTGAGCTGAGCTTGCATGGACAGGTTCTGAACTCAATACAAAGTGGACCTTACAAGAATATCTACAATCCCGAGAACTTCTTCATCGGTCAGCAAGGCATTGGTGCTGGGAACAATTGGGGTGCCGGCTACGCCGCCGGCGAAGTTGTACAAGAGGAGGTCTTCGACATGATTGACCGAGAGGCCGACGGTAGTGATTCGTTAGAGGTGAGACACTTAGGTGGAAGGGATGGGATATTCTGGGACTCGCATATGAGTATTGTTGGGCTAATTGGCACGTCGTAATAGGGCTTCATGTTCCTGCATTCGATTGCAGGAGGAACCGGCTCGGGACTTGGTAGCTTCATCCTAGAGCGGATGAATGACCGGTTTCCGAAGAAGTTGATCCAGACATACTCCGTTTTCCCAGATACCCAGTCCGCGGATGTTGTGGTCAATCCGTACAACAGTCTGCTAGCCATGAGAAGACTGACACAGAACGCTGACTCTGTGGTAAGTTTCCACCTGCGGGATTACCGAATTGATAGGGCTAAGTTGCTGTCAGGTTGTCCTCGACAATGGTGCACTTTCGAGGATTGTTGCAGACAGACTTCATGTGCAAGAGCCTTCGTTCCAGCAGACGAATCAGCTTGTGAGTCTTCCTCATTGCTCAGCTCAACCACATGCAGGGAAAGCTCATTCTTGATAGGTGTCCACCGTCATGTCCGCCTCTACCACCACCCTCCGTTACCCCGGTTACATGCACAATGATCTTGTTGGAATCATCGCCTCTCTTATTCCTACACCTCGCAGCCATTTCCTGATCACATCATACACGCCCTTTACCGGTGACAATGTCGACCAAGCGAAGACAGTTCGCAAAACCACTGTCCTAGATGTTATGCGCCGCCTGCTACAGCCGAAGAACCGCATGGTCTCAATCAACCCCAGCAAGTCCAGTTGCTACATGAGTATTCTCAACATCATCCAGGGTGAAGCAGATCCCACAGACGTGCACAAGTCTTTGCTGCGTATCCGCGAGCGACGCTTGGCATCATTCATCCCCTGGGGTCCGGCCAGTATCCAAGTAGCCCTGACCAAGAAATCTCCATACATACAAAACACGCACCGCGTTAGCGGCCTGATGCTGGCGAATCACACATCTGTCGCGACCCTCTTCAAACGAATTGTCCAACAGTACGACCGCCTCCGGAAACGAAACGCATTTTTGGAACAGTACAAGAAGGAAAGCCCATTTACGGACGGTCTCGGCGAATTTGACGAAGCGCGGGCTGTGGTGATGGACCTCGTTGGTGAATATGAGGCAGCAGAAAGAGAAGACTATCTGGACCCAGATGCGGGCAAGGAGAAGGAGATGGGGGTGTGATTACAATCACTGCGTAGTGGATGGCTAAATCCTGAAATCGGCGTTGCTTCTTGATTTCCTTGCGCTGTTGCTGGCTTTTTCGGGTGGGTCGAACTTTGGCAAGCGGCGTTTATTGTTAGTTCTACTTTGCTATATCCTTGCGAATGCTCCTACGCTTGACTATGGGCGTTGCTCCATGGAAAAGGTTTCAGGCAAGACCTTACAGGAGGAGATAGAGACGAATAATGCGACATACGGTTGTCCAGCATTTTCAGGCCCCGTAGAGCACTTATTGAGAGTTTGGGCTACACACGAAGGTAGTAGGAGAGTGCCCTTATCAGGGCACGGACACGGGGCGATCCGCCCTTGATGCACTCCTATGCCTAACCGCTGCAGAAGCGTTGGTGGTGCGGATGGATAGCGGTTCAAGGGATACTGTGTGAGCCCAAAGTCGTCAACTGTTCGACAACGCATGGACACGAAGTATGAGGGGGTATAGTATCCTTTGACTGGATATGGTATCTCAAACGTATACATAAGAAAATGGCTATGTATCTGCCTGAGGTGGAGGTGCCATCCTGACGAGACGATCTGCTGGCGCGCCGCTGTGACTGTGGAGATATGAAAATGAAATACTGCAAGAGGAGATGCGCGCATGTGCCCAAAAAAGAGGGCTCGAGTGATTTGTCTTCCCATATTTTGTGTTCCCCCCTTGATTCAACATTGATTGTCGTTAGCTGTGCAATGAGCGCTATTGCTACGAGGTACCTGAGAGTACTCCATAGCGAGTACTATGTACCGCAGTGGTAGTCCCTTACTCCTGTATCAACTGGATACCATCTATCTACTGTGGAAGCTCAGGCAGATATGTTGTAGAGGTACTCCGTAGCCTAGCGCTTTTGTCCTCATCGAACGGGTCAAAATCGACTAACTTAATGGAACCACGCACATCTGCCAACTCAAAGCATGTTGTCCTATCTCTGCAGGCCAGATGTGGGTAGCCACAACAGTGCACTTAGTGGCGTTTCCATGCGACTTAAATGGCTCCCGGATCCTAGCTTATCATAGCGTGTGTTGCTCATCTCCGAAGTGAAGGAGGAGAATTGTTGCGACGACCAAGGATGCCTGCATCATTGGTTGTCTTCGTCTCCCGAGGTACGTAAAGGTACCTAAAGGTAACTAGATAGATAGCTAATGGCTTTTACTCCGCACCACTGTAGCTTCATCGATCGGGCCATCCGCAAGCAATTTGCACGCGATTCCGACAATGCCCTATTTTCATCCTGGGTTCTATCAACATATGGACAATTGTTTCACTTGTTATACAGACTAATTTCAATTTACAGTTAGAGATTGTTTCGACGCTCTTTTTGGTCATTGGAGTTGCTGAGTGCTGAACAACCACTTCACGTGACTCATTTGTCCGTGCGGAGAAGGCCAACTAATACTTTGAAGATGAAGAGCGCCATCGGTCGGTCACTTGAACCAGTCGATTGATCTTAATTGAGAGACGTTGACAACTCTCTATTGCAGTGAAAAACAGCTAATAGTCAATAGTAGGTGATATCCGAACAGCTTGTTTCGAACCACCTGTGACCCAGATCAGGTGGACTCCCGGATTACTCTTTTTGGCCAGGATGCTCCTCCCAGCGATTGCCTGTATCCTTGCGGTGTTGAGGTGTTGATCATAGGCGGGATCTGCCTGATTTATACGATCTGACTTGTGAGATTTGCATGCCTTTCAAGTGCAGTTCTGTACAACTAACTATGCATGGTTGGAATCCCGAATGGGTCGGTGCGTACATAGGGGTCATTTGGTACTCCGAAGTAGTCGTCACCTCAGCCAGCAGAAAGAGGAAAGCAACTTGATCATTCAGTCCACACTCTGTAAAGATGAAGTGTCTTTTGGAATTTTTTCTCGTCTTGTACTACTATGCCTCCTTGGATCCTGATACTTCGAACCAGATGATCATTTCATATTAGTACTGCGTAATGAAGAGCGATTGGCCTCGATATTACCACCTCGTCAACGGAGTACTACAGCACTAATCGCCAACTCTTGATCATGATAATATTGATAATTTACCATACATCGTTTAGGATGAGTTGTAGTCATCGTTTGCAACCCTCGCCTTCGAAGATGCCCCAGATGATCGCAAGATATGGTACCGAAGGCCTCGTGCGCATCCGGTGAACACTTGGACTTCGAAACTTCCTTTCTGTACAGTAACTTTCCAGAGGCCTCAGGCTCCACCCCCGATTTTGCCTCCACCCGGTAGCTACAAGTCCTCACACTAGATCAGTAGTAGTAATTGAGTCACTCAATATGTACAGAAGTAGCCTGGAAAATGGAGCTCTTCTGGATCAGCGGCGGCACTAGTGTACTGAATAATGAATTACTAGTTACTACTATGATAGAACCTCCTACGTAGATGTCTCCAAATGAAGCAATCTAGGCAACGTATCTGCGTATTGTGACTCAGCATTCATCCCTCTCTTCCAGTTTCTCCTCAGTTCTTCTTATTCATCAAGCATCATCTGGCTCCATCCATTCTTTATTATTAAGGCAACCCCTTCCCCGTCGCCTCCTGTCTCTGTATGGGTTTGTACAAATTGACTTTTCTTTTTTCGCCTCACTGCCACCTCAATTTCCAGCAAAACTCAACCCCCGTTCTTTCACTAGATACCACCTGTTGTTCCAATCCCGTGCTTTCCGATTATCGGTCTGCTTTCCGATCCTCTTCGAAAGACATATATATAGCCGAGCCGCCTGCAGCAGTTGCTTCCTCCTCCTTATCTCTCTCCTCCTTATCGACCTCGCTCCTCATCTCCCTGCTCTTCTCCTTTATCTCGCTCGAAACTCCGTATCCTACCCTCGACCTCGCCATTAAACACCTTTACTCTCAACCTCGTCGTCTACCCGTCCACACGGTTCTCCTCAAATCATCATCGACATCTTGACGGCATTCCTTAGGCGAGCCGATAATATTTCCTTGACTCCTTCCTTTCAACCATCCTATCCAGCTCTTGTCGCCACTTCTATCAATATGGCGCCTCGCAAGCCTCGCTGCAACTTCAAGGAATGCAAGGAAGCCGCTCAGCGGATCGTCGGTGATTGCAGCTTTTGCAATGGACACTACTGCTCGAAACATAGAATGCTGGAGGCTCACTCCTGTACGGGGTTAGAGGACTGCAAGAAGGAATCCCATGCCCGAAACGCCGACAAGCTCAACAGCGAGCGTACCCAAGTCATCAAGGGCGTATGAGGAGCTGGGACGGGTTTCACCTCTGCCGCGAGCAATCTCGCCTTCAACAATATTTTCTATCTACATCTCATCCTACGTCGCAGTCGATTAAGCCCGATGAGTTTAGCGCGGTGTTGTGACTCGATTTGATACTTTGGCCGCTTCGAGCATCAACGAATTCGTTTCTGTTCCTGTCGGCTGCACATACTGCGAATCTCCTTTTGATTGAATTTTGGGTTGGGAGATACTCTTGGGTTTCATTTTTGATGGTTGTTTGCCATCTCATAATCATCCATACGCGTGGCGTTATACATCGGAGTTTTGATGATTCACTACATCTGCAATATTGATTTGTTGTGCGGATACTCATCGTGTTCAGCCATTCATAGACTAAAGCTCTATTTGAAACTGAGACGATCTGATTCTTCCTTTTTCTCAGTTACAGTCATAATATTCTTGCGTAGACTAAACCGCTCGGACCTACTGTAGTCTCCCCGCTTGGGTGTCGTACAGGTAACTGGTTGTACAGGCGATACCAAACTCATCGATCTCAGGGAGCTCGCCAGTAGCATTAGTCGTGGATAGGCTGTAGTAAGGCAACCAAGGTGGTTACCCTCGTTGCTTAGGCCGCATAGAGCACCAGCAATTCCAGCCGTTTGGGCCAGTGGGAGCTCAAACTGATCTGGTGTCATATGATGTTCAACAACGGTAGAGCCTTGGCCCACGCTACGTCCAAGAGCTTGAGAGACGGGGATCTCGAGTCAATTCATGAAGAAGTAATTGAAACAAAAACCAATGAACTACTGAATAAGATGCGTACATATACAACAGAAAGATCTCCAAACCCCATTTAACCAGGTCCAATCTTCGGCCTATAGCAGCACATATCAGCACATGCCTTTTCACAGGCGGATGAGAAACGAAAAGCACATACATATCATGATGCTCACTCAACCTGCTCAAATACTTATTCAACTCCTCCACTCGCTCCTTGTGAGTCTTGACTCCTTCCCGCTTGAGACGTTCCAAGAGCTACTCCATATCAGCTTCGTTGTCCCTTGTTCGTAGACCTTTCTACCCCAAACAGATGCGTAGGCAGAATGAGATACGTACCCTCTTCTTCCGCGCCTCCTCGTACTTCCTTTCCGCTTCTGTCTTGCCTACTGTTGCACCCGCATCATCTGCGGGTGTGTGGTCGTCCGGGTGGTGGTCCTCGCTCCTCCCGTCTTCATCTGGGTGTCTAGCCTCGGGCGTCGCGGAGCCAACCTCACCCTCTTTGTCGGACTTGCTCTTTTTGCTCTTCTTCTTTTTCTTTTCTACTCGGCCGTCGCTGACTTTGGAGCCTTTGAGTTTGAGTTTGCCGCCCCCGCCGGCTGTGTATTCGTCGCCGGGGGCCATTTGAATATTTCTTCTTGGATTGTTGGGTTTCGGGGTTTGAGACAATGGGCTTATGTGTTTGTTGGCAGGAGTTATATGGTCAATATGTTTTACTTTGTGTCATGATTCTAATGATGATGGTTGTAAGTGGATCAAAGGCGTCGTAGATGGCGATGGTCAGGTGATTAATACTATTTTGGCTTAGCGTGTTTTTCCTTTTACTTGGGATTTATGAACCTCGGTCTAATGTTGATATAGATGAAAGCAATGGTAACTAAGACGTACCGCAGAAGATGTGTTTCCAAATTTAAGACCTGATGCGAAAGATGGACTCTGGACATGGGCCTACTTTGTTTGTTTGTCTCTCTTTGTCTAGTGGGGACAACATTATCTGGACAAAGGATGATCATATAAAAGGTTGCTGTGCTTGAAAACCCAACAGCAAGAAGATATTGCCTTGCCTTCAGTTACTATGTTTATGATCTTGCGACAAAGGTATCTTCCTGCCATGTTGATTCTAGGATACAATGACAGCCTCACTTGACTCTTTGATATCATACCAGCTTGAGCAGTCTCCCTTTGACCTCAATGCTCTGTTTGATCTTAAATCCTGGGATCAGCCTGTGTATTGAGCTTCAGTTCATTCTCTTATAAGACTCAAAGACGATGTTTCTGCCACATCCTCTCTCTCCAGCATCACCCTTCAGCTATTCCAACCTCTACCTCAGCCCGAGATATCCCTCCATAAAATCTCTAGAATACAATCTCCCAGGACAATCATGGACCGCCTCTTCTCCGACAGCGAAGACGACCTCTTCACAGCAGACTCCCTCGCAACATGGTACGTCCATGTGCCGCTCTCCTCCGGCTACGCCCACGACAAGGTTATCCTCTTCGACGCCATCTGCAGCGCCATCCAAGCCGGCCGGTGCGAGATCTATTCCTCGCGTAGCCTAGAGAATACCATTTCCGGATTCATGATTGAGGTCGAGGCCCGATACTCCGACCCGGGGGCGATTCGACGTGCCGCGTATCATATTGCTCAGCGGCATCTGGAGTTTCATAGGATGGAGATGCGGAGTAGGATGCAGACGAAGCTGGCGGAGAAGTGTCTGGCTGGTTTGAGTTTGGAGGATGGAGGAGGGAAGTAGAACGAGCTGAGCTTAGATGTGGGATTGAATGACTTTTGGGAATACCGAGACTTCGGATGGCTGAATAGGAAAAGCTCTTTCTTTGCGGTATCCTGGAGAAATCAACTAGGCGTCGACTTTCGGACGGACTGGCACAGGCAACTTGCCGCAATCACTGCCATCTGCGCTTTGTTAATCCCAATGTTAACTGTGCGAGCAACTACAAAGGGAATTATTGAGACAGAGCAGGTAGTACACAAAGGTATTGTCTTGAAGGTCCAGACTCGAGGTCCAGACTCGTCTTGCAAATTCGACAATGCATGGCAGCCTCGTGTGGTTCCAAACTATGGTGACTTCTTTCTTGCATGTCTCATACTGCATCTTCATCTTCAATCTAGATGTCTCATTTGTCGTATATAAATACAGTCCTGAATGCCAAATGCCAATCATCACATCAATCATTCCACCAGCAAACATTACATCTCACTAGTCCTCACACGTCCTACCAGCCCTCTACAAACTCGTCCAAAACACAACCATCCAGAACCGAACAAGCAAACAAGCAAAATGGGCCTGCTCCAACTTTTCCAATACCTCCGCGGCGAAGAGCCCACAGGATACACCTGGTACGTCCACTTCCCCCTGCACGGCGACCCACTGACCCAAAGCGAAATCCTCCACACAGCGGTCCAGGAACTCCGCGAAAAAAAGACCACGCTGTGGTCGTCTCGGAGGGAGGCGCCCAAGAAGGGGATGCTGATGCAAGTGATTGTGTCTGATAACAAGGCTGACGAGGTGCTCAAGGCCGCTGGAACGGTCCTCGAGCGGCAGCTGCAGGATGCGAAGACGTCGCTGGAGCGGATTCTGCAGAGGGATAATGATAAGAGGGCGGACAATTATGTTGCCAAGTTGACGAGCGATTTGGCTGCGTTGTCCGGGGGTAGGTGAATGGGCGTCCTCCTCGTGGGTTTCTGGCGTCTGGTGTTCCTGGTTGGCTGTGGTAGGCATCTTATACTTTGTGGGAGCATGATTGAATAGGCTTGCTTGGATTGGAAATGGTGAGTTTTCTCGCTCAATTGATTCGATTGTGTGATTGGATCTCTCAGAACGCTGAAATACCCTGTACTACCTTTACTCCTGCGGTAAGAATAGCATTGAATTGCTCTCTTCCATTGAAGATCTAATGTACTTTGTAGTCATTCATCATGAACGTAGACGCTAATCAAAAGGAATTGGTCGTAGACCTGTTCCGCCAATTCGTTTTCTCGTTTCGGCTCCAGCGGCCACTGTACTCGGCACTTTGATACCGCAGCAATCTCCAAAATGATCAGTGTGACGGGCGTGAGGATGGCCATCTCCATGGTCGTGGAGCTCGTCATCCTCCGCATCATCCGTGCGCTCTCCCATACTAGGGTCAGCGGGCAGCAGACTGCCGAATAGAAAATGCTGCATGATGGGTAGCTTGCCCAGAACCTCCTTGATGAACATTTTCTTCATGCCCCCTTCAATCTTCAGCCAGTTTTTGGCGCCGGAAATATCATCCAGCATGGGGCTGTGCCACCGGAGGCCTTTGACCGTCTTCACGCTGTCTACCCATCGCACTTGATCCAGATAGATGTATCTGTCTCCTTCTTCGTCTAATACTGCCGTGTTGTGGATCGCTAACGGTGTGATATACGGATGATCCACAAGCTGGGCGGCTCCGAAGAGGAACGGCAGAAAATGGTAGTCGTCCAGACCCCAGACACCATGCGAGCCAGCAGGCTCAAGGTAATAAGTCATTTGTACTTGCCGCATAAGATGCATATATTCGAGATAAACTCTGAAAACGACCATTGGGAAATCTGCCTTCGATATCATCTGCATCTGTCGAAGGCACAATAGCCACATCATAAAGTTCAACTCATGTCCTGAACCATAATCCAACCGATCCCGCGATCCCAGAGAGTGGACCAAATATGATGATACTTCCTCTATGGCGTCCGCATTCTGTAGTCCGATGATGTCTCTATGCCATGTGGCACTCTGCGCAGCCACATCATCGAATAGATCGCGGAAAGCCGGGTTACCGAACCTTGAACCGCCCTGGTCAATCGAAGGATGCTTGTCAAGGAGTTCTTTGATACGATCTATCACGGATAAAATCCTGGAGATGTTTGGGGAGGCGGATTGGTCTTTGTTATCTGTAACCGCATGTCCTCTTACTGAATCAGAAAGGCCGAAAATGAAGGCGACGACGAGAGTGTAGGTCGACGAGGCAAGAAAGGTCTCGTGGTCTTTCCGCGACAGGATACGCCGAACAGGCCGTGCATAAGTATGAGACGATAGATCTGGTGGACTGGGGAGAGGAGGTGTCACCGGGGCGGGCTCTCTGGACGAGGGACCAGAATGAGACTTGCGACTAGCTCGCAGCTCGGATAACTTCTTGGACAAATCTAACTTGGCTCCAGCTGGCGGAGACGCAACAGTCGCGTGAGAAGTCATCATGTGGAAGTTTGCATCAAGAGCAATGTGATTTTGTCAGATGCTGGCAAGTGACCTGGAATGCAATCACTTGACTGTAAAGTAGCAGGACTACTAAGCTGACAACGAAATAAAGTGGTGTCACAGCTGCTGGCCCCGGCAGATCGGCGGTTTGCCACACCGCCTGCTGAAATGGAATATGACGGCATTACCATAAGCAGACTAGCGTCATCCCCAGCCACCATGTGATCAGCTAATGCCTCTCTAGACTAACCGTTAAAGGCTAAGCAGGCGCTGTTTGCGTGAAGACAAGCTGAAGGAAGCAGATGGAAAGACAGCTGAAATCCGCTGTATAAAGCGAAAGAGGCAAGAAATCACGCAGGAATCAGTCTTCTGTCTTATGTCAATTCCATTGTCTTCTCGGTACCTCTGGCCATGGTCAATGTCGAATCCGGGAGACAATCTGGAGCAGTAACGGTCGATATATCTACATCTGGCAGCTGATGGTGTGCCCTTTCAAATAAGAAGATACTGACTTGGCCTACTGTTAGGCCTGTATCTTGGCGAGCACGCCATCATGGACCACTCGGATCAGACCGAATCCCACACCAGAGAGGCCACCACGACGCATCGTTCTTCATCCTATCCCTCCGACACCAGGAGTTCGGCAAGCATGTCTCCATCAGGCCTGCCACAGGCAACTAATGGTGCTGACCGAGCTGTGAGTCGTGGTGACTTCACACAGCAGCGATCCGATTCGACCGATGGCCTGAGAAATCGAGAATCCGGATCTGGCAACGGTCATGCAAAGAACCCAGCACAACGAGATCGAGGGAACACCGATGCATCAAATGCTCAGTCGGATTTGGACGATTCACATGCCCCGTGGTATGCTCGACTGGCGGAGAGATATGGCAGTTTAGAACTCGAAAATAAGGGAAGCGTCGCTCGAGATCATCTTGCATTAGGTGTGCCTCCACGTCTCAGTTTACCTTTTTCTTCTCTTCCGATCTTCCGGTCTGTAGCATTCGTTAACGTCCATGACTGTTAGAGCGCACGTTTTTGGCCTGGTTGAGAACCTCGTTAGCTTTTGCTTCCATTGGCATCGCAGTGACCCAGCTCTTCCGCCTGAATGCGTCCAGCGCACCATCTTCCGGCGTATCCTCTCAAGCCTTCCCTTCACTCCTTTCGCCGCCGTTCTATGATCCTGCAATAATAAGAATCACTTCTCAATCACAACGACTGCGGAATATCGGCAAACCACTCGGAACCACGTTTATTGGAATCGCCCTGTTGATCCTTCTGATTGGGTTCCACCGCTATTTCGAGAGCCAGTACTGGATCATCAGAGGTAAATTTCCAGCGAGCCGTGGAAGTGTTGCTCTGGTAGCAATTGTTGCGGCCGCTCTGATCGTAGCCTCTTTCGTCGTCATACTCGCAATCTCACCGGGTGCTACTGAGACTTAAGGCAAATAGGAACATGAAGCATCGCCTTCCAGGCGACTGGCGTTATGGACGGACATTCAATGTTGCAATTTCTCACTCTCACGTTGATCTGTTTCATTCTAGTGTATATCTCCTTCACTACCTGCATAAAACAGCATTGGGGCCAAAGGTGGAAATTTGATTTTTTGTGTCACCATTATTACCAAGACCTAGACTGATCAAGCTCAACAAGGTCCCGCTTGCGAAGTGTATACGATTGTAAGAATCCATCAGATTGGAGTATGGCAAGTCTCCTTTATCCTTCGGCTTGTTCATTGTCGAAGCAAAAGAAGAGATGCGGGGTTCCGGAGGAGCATCTTGCTCACATACGCCGAGAATATTTGCTGCTTAACAACCAACGCGACAATTGGGGTAAATCTCGTATAGACTACCTTGCTCAGAAGTTCTAGGATGGATTGCCATTGACTATCCTTACCTCTAAGGTTGAAGTTGATAAAGCATCCACTTCCCATCCTATCACGGCACTTGACTATCGGAGATGTTGACCTATCAGTCACCATCGATGTGGCACTCCGCATCTACCTACGTCTAAAGGTTCAGCGTATTCTGAGTTACTTAGACGGTGCAGTGCGGTGGAATGATGTGACTGCTCGGCAGTCTCCATGGACTTAAAAAGCAGTGTCTTCCCGTCAGTAAGCTCAGTGCTCCAACCTAACTTTCCCGTCATTGATCGCGTTAACCTGGCCAGATTATATTGATAGACTAGTTCCTCAACATGACTGTGATGCTGCATCCCCTCGATCCATTGTCACCGGCAGAGATATCGCTGGTAAGTTGCGCATTCGAAAATGCGGCAATTGTGCAATGTAAGCTGACTATTCAGGCCGTGCGTCATCTGAACAATGCATATCCGAGCGATAAACTCGTCTTCAGGGTAGTCACCCTTTTGGAGCCTCCCAAAGCTCAGATGATACCATACCTAGAAGCAGAGCGTTCCGGCAAACGGGTCGTCACTGCTCCAAAGCGGAGTGCGTTCGTTCAATTCTACAAGAACGCAGAAGCAGATTTTCGCGAGGTCCATCTTGAACTGGACACAGGCAAGATCACGAAAGAGAAAAGCCTCGCGGGAAGGCACTCGTATCTCGACACGGATGAGATGCAGGCTGCTGAGGATGCGTGCATTACCTCGGCGGAGGTGCAGGAGGCAATTCGTTTGCTGGAACTCCCTGAGGAGGCTGTCGTGTGTATTGAGCCTTGGACGTATGGGACCGACGGAATGAACGATATGTCGGAGAGAATCGTCATGGTATGTATAGACCTTAGTCTCGCCGGAGAGTGTAGTAGTGACGTTCCGTACAGTGCTACTTCTATATGCGGCTTGGGAACCATGGTGATGCGAACCACTACGCGTATCCACTAGATATATGCGTGGAGATGTCCGGCAATCTCATGGTCAAACGAGTTCTTTCACTACCTTTGGGTGAGCACGACAGGACTGGGCTTGTCAGTGAGGTCGGCGTTAAGCCGTTTGATCGGAACAAGATCCACTTTACCAGCGAATATCATCCCGATCTTGTCACCGAGAGGCGAACTACAACCAAGCCGTACCAGATCGTCCAGCCAAATGGGCCCTCCTTTCAGGTGCATGGGAATCTGCTCACGTGGGAGAATTGGAGGATGAGAGTGGGCTTCAACTACGTGAGTTACCAACCACGAGCAGCAGTTGATTTCGAATTAACACTGTGTGACTTCTCAAGCGGGAGGGCTTGACGCTCCACGATGTCACCTATAATGGCCGGAGCCTTTTCTACAGGCTCTCTCTGTCTGAGATGTTTGTTCCGTATGGCGACAGTCGTGCTCCATATCCGCGCAAGGCTGCTTTCGACCTGGGATCGAACTTGGCCGGCGTGAACTCAAATAACCTCAAGCTGGGTAGGCATCCATTCAAATTAGGACCGGCGACGAAAAGCGCTAACAAGGATGAAAAGGGTGCGATTGCTTAGGCCATATCAAATACTTCGATGGATACCATCACACCTGTGCCGGTGACCCGATAGTCCTGCCGAATGTAGTTTGCTGCCACGAAATTGACGACGGTATACTGTGGAAGCACACCAACTATCGGACGCAAAATGCCGTCGTGACAAGGTCGCGCGTGCTTGTGCTGCAGACAATCATCACAGTCGGGAACTACGAGTATATATTTGCATTTCAGTTCACTCAAGATGCATCGGTCAACTACGAGGTCCGCGCAACAGGTATCCTATCCACGGCGCCGATCAACCTAGGCGAGACAGTACCATACGGGACCGTCGTGGCTCCCGGGGTCATGGCGCCGTACCATCAGCACCTTTTTTCTCTGCGAATTGACCCGGCTATTGACGGACACAAGAATTCCATGATGGTAGAGGAATCCCACGCAATGCCTTTCAACGACCCCAGCGTTCATAACCCTTTCGGGGTGGGATACACAACCGTGAACCACATCGTTGAGTCCGAAACGCCGCTAGATCCCGACATCACCAAAGGCCGAGTATTCAAGATCATCAACGAAAATGTCAAAAACCCCATGTCCGGGGCCCCGGTTGGATACAAGCTTGTGCCGCACTACTCGCAAATGGTACTGGCGCACCCGTCATCTCACCACTTCAAGCGCTCTGAATTTGGCGAGCACGCTGTCTGGGTGACCAGATACAACGACGAGGAGCGGTACAGCGCAGGCGAGCACACGATGCAATCACTGGGAGGAGAGGGCATCGCATCCTGGATCCGATCGCGACCGGCGCCAGTCAGCGTACGCAACGAGGATATTGTGATCTGGCACACGTTCGGGACGACGCATAACCCTCGCGTGGAGGACTGGCCCGTCATGCCGGCAGAGAAAATGACGGTCTCGCTGAAACCGGTGAATTTCTTCTGGAGGAACCCTGCATTAGACGTACCAGTCAGCTCGCAGGAGGATAACAAGAGTGTCCTGGTGCAGGGGCAGGGCCAGGACCAGGATTGTGCGGCTGTCCAGGCAGATGCTTGTTGCAAACTTTAAGGACCTGACAGGTGTCCGTAATCATCGAGTGCAAAGCAGTAATCTCGACCTAAAGAAACGAATGTCCACCTATCTGCAGTGCAACCATGGAACATCTCGTAGGGCTGACATTCGCTCCCGGATTTCGCCGGTTGCCTTGCATATCAGCCCTTATCTAATGGTATTGTATTTTGTGAACCGGTAGATCCGGGAGTTGTACTCCGTGGGTAGAGCACTCTTCGCAATCGCCGAGTGGATTAAGACGGCGACTGGTTCCAAGGTCAGAGAAGACTTCCCGCTGACATAACCATGGATCAATATCCCTGAATTGTCCACCTTGGTACTCCGTAAATCCAATAATAGTTCTGCCTGCGATAGATACGGAGTACATCGATGAGACATCGAAAGTTGGAAGCCAACTTAGCCAAGACATCCATAACGAAAGACCCTTGCATACAACGTGGCTTATTGGGAATATCCCCATGAACTATTGTTTTGTAAACTGGGGTAATTACTGGGATAGTTAGTCCTAGGTGAGAATCGCATCTATTGATTCATGGGATCCATTGCCTGAAGCGTCTGTTCGATCATGACGCAGGTGCGAGATATTGACAGCGGCTTCTGTCCTTAGGGTAACTTATCCCTCGCCTCGTTATCAGATGCAGGTACTCGATAGGGATATGTACAGTAGTCGCTGAGAATAGAGCAACAGACACCTTATCAGTGATCAGAAATAGCAACGATAAGTATCACAAAGAAGTACGCAGGTTAAGCGCCGATGCAGTGATTGTCAGATTGATGTTTGCGATGCGAGCAGCAGCCTGATGAACATCAATTGACTTGGTTCCCGCAACCTTGTAGGGGCCTGAGACGTGATGCAATCGAAGCTGTCGATTGAGGGTTCCAGTATGTTTTGAATGTGGGCTTGATGATCCGTAGCTGCTTTGTTCCCGAAATAGAACCGGGTAAACAATGCATTGTGATCAGACTGCGCTATCTGCAAATGAAACAAGTGGGCAAGGAAACAAACACCTCCTGGCGTCAGGAGAGAATTTGTGATATCTGTCAGAGTCGGAGCATTACTGTAGTTGACCATAGCATAAGAAGCAGTTCTGGACAAGAATGTCAATCTGCAGTTCCTGTATTTGTTACGGCTGTCCAGAGTCTTCGAAATAGCAGCGGCGCACCCGCCTGGTCTGTGCCTTATGCCTTGACATTTCCGGACATGGACATATATAGATACCTACGTAGTAAGCACTTGTACTTCATATCAGAGCTGAAAGCCTTGGTTTTATGCCAAGAACCAAATGCCTGACAGTTGACTCGATTATCCATTTCGGCACATTTAAGCAGTCCGCAAGTTCCGCGACCCGCAAAGATGTGCCATATCTACGTACTACCTTCACGTAGCCGCTCATACTCCACTTGCCAACAAGGGGCTCCTCAGCATCTAGCCCATGTTGGTTTTCTCCAAGAGTGAGGGTGACGTATCTGCTCCAGCTGTACAGTTTGTGTGTAGTAATCCTCAGGAATAAGGATACTATATCGAGCGTCAACTCCGTCAAGCCCTCAGCCATTCTATTGAACCTAATCCTTCAGAACCAAGAGTCCAAGGAGTCAAGATGCTGTGAGAGCCAAGAATATCAAGCAAAGCAGGGATGACCGGATCACCGTCTTGTTGTTGATGACTTGATGTACCTGGTAAAATACACTAGACCATTGTAAGGTTACTACTAGTTCGCTTCACGGACTAGCGGTGGCGCTCTGCCGGGTCTTTGCCAAGATCAGCGAGATTTCGACTCGTCTTCCTGCACTCCTGATTGGATACGCCGTCAGGAACGGGCATTTAATCCAATTGATGCCTGGAGAGATTTCTCCGAAAGTATTCACTTCGGAAATGATCGTAGGGTAATGTTACGGTGTGCATTGCAGCTATCGACAATTTTGATTATGAGATGCATTTAGTCTAAAGCATGTCGAATCCTGCGGTTTGAACCTATTATTTATTGATTGGATTATTTGTGATCTCTGCTGAAAATGCTGATGATGATATTTTAAACCACAGGTGATTTTAATCAGACTTTCAAGGGCGTTCGTGTCTTATCCCCTAACCAGGGTTGAGTTCCTGCGCCCAGTGGCAAAGCAGGGTCCATGACGCTTTTACTTTGGAGATGTTCCAGTCACCATCAAAAGAGAATTTTGTATGACACTCACATGCTGAATTGTTGATTCCAGTCCTCAAGAGACTCGAATTCTCTCAGGTAGATCCTGCCCCGGAAATGCACGATCCGAACTCCAACAAGTGCTCAGCAATGGTCGGTCCGGCTGACCACAGCGAACTGGGTCGTCTTCGATTGGAGGATGATGGATCATTCATGAATATTTGATATTTATCTGGCTAGTCTACTTCGATGATGAATCATGGGAAATTAGAACTCAAGAATAATAATAGGCACCTGATATCGTAGACCTGTCAGATACCTGTATTGCAGCAGTTCGTTTATTATTTTCCTGCCACACTTATTGTCTGGTGGGTTTCTGATCAATTGGAGCGGGTAATACCGTGTATTGAACCGGTCAGGTCAGGTACCTATTACGCTAAGAGAAGTTACTAACTGTCCTTGGACCCCCATGCCCCACCTTAACTAGGAGAACAACCAATCAGTGTGTGCTGCCCTCCACACATTCACCCTTCTCCTCCCTCTTGCTGTGGCGCTCTCTCTCGCTGTCTCTCGCTCTGCCCGTCATTCTCTCTGCCCGCAAATCAGCCTTCCTCTCTTTCCTTTCCGTCGGTTGCTCCATCTTCGTCTTTTCTTTTTCCGTCGTTCTACCAAGTTGTTACTCCCACCTCTTCGTCCTCATCCTCATCCTCATCTCCTCTCGCTTCCTCTCCTTCTTCGTCTCTCTTCCTTTTGCTCTGCTCCTCTTTTCTTCCGCCCCTTCTTCTCGTCTCGAAATTCCTTCCTCTGGCCCGTTTTTGTGGCCGTCCGCTCCTTAACCAAACAACACTTCCGGATCTGCGCTGTCATCAACAACTTCGGTGGGATTTGAACTTTCTGCGCACATCGCCTTGCTCAAATCGACTCGACTGTTGGATATCGGAACCGCAGCCCTAGGAGTTCTTTATACGACTTATTTTTCCCTTCGTTACTCCCTTTTTCTGTGTCCCGCAAACTGAAACTTGACTTTGATTGGGATCGTCATCTTCGAACTCGTGGAATCTTTCAACACATTCAATGGTGTCTTTGCGAAGGTGAAGACCTCCAGACATCGCCAGGCTTTCCAACATACTGAAGGGAAGTCACTTAGTCTGGAGGTCCCTGTGCGTCTGGATCACGTCAACTGTGGATATATCTTTTCACGGAGTTGGGCGGATTGTTATTTTCACCAGCAGGTAGTCCAGTCCACTGCTAATCATGGCTTCGATCTCTCTGCCTCTGCCACCTCAGTCACCTGCAGCTCTGCCTCAGCATTTCGATTCGCCTGGCCAGTCTCCCAGCCGACACAGCCGCCGGAATCTAAGCATGGCCGCACCCCTTCCCAACCCACCATTCGTCTTTCCGGCTCGCAACCCAGAGGACCCGAATATCCAGTCGTCCTCAGCCCCTGAGCGAGGAAACAGAATCCATCCCCCTCTGCCAGCCTTCTCCTTCAACCCGGGCTCGACCCATACCACACAATCCTCGGTATCAGCAGTTCCTCCAACTCGAGCGGGTGGACACCGTCGGCGACCTAGTGAATTCATCGGAGGAGATCAGTTAGTCACTTCGGGAGGGACAGAGACCGGCCAGAGCAACGATGAAAACTCATTGCCAGCTCCTGCTAAACTCCCTACTCCTGGTCCTGGATTCAGCGCTCGTGGAGGCGGACGACGTCACCATGCCCATCGGCGATCAGCGGCCGTCTCTGGTGTAGATCTTGCGGAAATAACTAAAGCTCTTGCGTCGAAACCCGCAGGAAGTACACCGCCGACACCAGCAGACCCGAAGCGTGAAAACGGCGAACAGGAGGAACAACGCAGGCCCGTCTCCTTCACAGCGACCCCTCTGAGCCGACCAACACCTCCAGCATCTCCCCGGATTCCATTCGCTGGAAGCTCGCCTCATCGGGCTAAGTCTGAGTCCCCAGACCGATCTCCGGCTAGTGGACGACCGGTTTTGCCCGTCAAGTCGAAGAGTCATGGAACCATGGACTCCCACCAGTCACAACCGGTTGCTAGAAATAGAGCAAAGTCTGGTAAAGATAGTTTTCTCGTTGCTAGTGAGGCGGCATCCTCTGCCCCGGCAAAGCTCTGCCCTAGACCCAGGACTGCTGATGCGCTCTTGATGTTTGATCTTGGTGGAAAGGGTGTATCTGGCGATGTATCACAGATGAAGCGACCCTCCTCTGCTACTGGACATTCTCGAGTCCACAAAAGCCTGTCTTCTGGACTTCTTGATGCAGCTATTGGGAAGAAAAATCGGATTGCTGACGATGGTCACTCAATGAACTCTGCTCGGCGTTCGTCATCCACTGGGTCAGACTCGGATACATCTGGCGACGACCATGATGAAGACGCTGAACCTCGTGCCTCGAAGAAAGGGCGATCGAAGACCAAGAAGAGGCAAAAGAAGGTACGATCGTGGGCAGGCGCGATATTAATCCGTAAAGGCAAGAAACATCACTCGAAAAAGGAAACTGGGGGAAACTGCGAAATACCTCCACCAGTGATCACCAGAACGAACTCGGATCTTGGTTCGGGGTTGGATGTCGATTTTGACGATGATAACATCGTTGTCATCCGCACTCCCACCAATCCCACCGCCCCCGAATCCAGCCGGCCAGTCGTTGAGACTAATGCGCAGCCGTCATTCGAAGAGTCCTGGAAGCCAAGGAGCTTCTACGAGCAAGGTGTACAGGATGACGCTCTCAGTCCAGTCATCGACTTGGATGCAGCTCTAGGACCCTTCAACACACCTGATATGCGTGCCGATAGAGTTGCAGGGAGTGGATTTTCTGTTGTATCTCGACGTATGTACAGTGGTGGACGACGGGGTGAATTCGTCGGGCCTGAAATGCGCTATCATCGGCGTGCAGAAAGTGCTCCGGAGATGCCTCCTTTTGATCGCAGTTTTCTCAACAACCGCCTTATCAATTCCTCCAGTCTGGAAAACCCTGATGTTTTCTATGAGGAAGAGGAGGACGCCTTTTTGGCGGCTACTAGTGAAACGCCGAAGGACGAAGATCAAGAAGCCTCTGAATCTAGTGTCGTCCCACAACCCGACAATTCAGACCAGATAACGGTGCATAGCAAGGCGACCTCCGACACGTTGACTCGAAGGTCGGCGGATGTTGGATGCAGCACAGAACGAGCTGGCCTCGGCATCCAGAACAACGAGGGAACAGGGCCGGCAGCTCTCACCCCTAGTCCTGCAAGCCGGGAGACCTCTGGGGATCCCGGACTATCTGCGCAGGAGAGGGCCGTCGAGCAGCTCCACAGTGCTAAGAATCCTTTCACAAGTCACCCAAAAAGCCCGGTGGGAATCATCAAACACGAGACTTGGTCGAACAAACCGCCAGTTCCGCCCAGTCCTGAGATTTCACCAAGATTTCTGCCTGCTGACACTCGGCCGGCGACATCTCCTCTGGAACTCACCGGCACCATTCCCCAATTTTCCCTGCAGGGTAGCTGTTCGCTATCTCAATCTTCTTTCCCGTCTCCGGACTTCACTCTGTCTTCTTCCGACGCTCCTCGCTCAATCACAACAGCTTCGACGACAGATCACAACTTCTCCAATCCATCGTACAACCCATCTGTGGATTATCCTCAGGCTTCAGTTGACGATGTGCCGTCTTTGACCAGCAGTGTGTCGACCACAACAAATACGTTGAATCGGTTCTCAGGCACCTTCTTCCATCGTTCTCGACTTTCCACTGACCGCTCGGCTTCTTTTTCTGCCGCCGGCACTCGCCGCAGCAGTCAAGCTCACAGCCAGAAGAGGTCAAGCTTGGCTAGTTTATCCAAACTCGTTGGTGGTCCTCATAGCGAGCGAAGCAAACTTAGTTACGAGGAAAAGCCCCCGAGTGATGTTCTGGAGAAGTCGAAGAAGAAGACCCGCCGTATCAGCCGTCTCGTGCATTTCTGGAGGACGAAAGACAAGGAGAAGCTGAACGAGGAGGCTGTTCGAGAAGATCAGCCATCATGAACAGTTTCCGCCACTTCAACGATTTCACTTTAATTCTGTACATATTGATCCACATTATGAACGATTCATTCCGCATGGTCTTCGCAGGTTCATTCCTTGCGGGGCCATTCCAACCTTTCTGCTATTTTCCCATTTCGGTTGAGATTACTGACGAATCTCTTTTCTCGGCATGCCTTTCAAGCGTAAGAGTATGATGCTCTGTTCGATTTCTTGTCCCTCGTTGATGTCCGATTGTTATTATGGACAAGCAATGCCGTTGCATTTACTTCTGTTCATTCATTCTTAGCCTCTTTTCTTCCTTCTGCTTCTAATTCCCCGGCGGTCATTTGCACATTCATCAACATCGTTGCATTGACGGTGGTGGCCATATTATGGGCGCTTTGTTGTTTCTTGTCCCCTGATTGACATGCCTCTCGCATTCATCCAGGCTTTTCAATTATCTTTGGCGTTACAAATTACACATTTGTGAGGCTACATGTCAGTGAATCTACACTCCAATTGTCCCTGTCAAATACGAGACGTTTTCATGTCGAGAGCTTTGAGGTCGCTCGAAGGCCATGTAGTGTTCTCCGGCGTAGATTGTGCATTACGAATTAAGTCGTGTCTGTTTCCTGCAGACTAGTTACGATCGGATACTCCTTTTACAGCGTCAAGAGCCAAGAAGCACCATGAATATTAGTAGTAAACCTGTCAAGCCGATATAATCTGAATCGGCTGATAACGGGCCGAATACCAGGCAAAAAATACATAACCAAAGCCAGCCAACAAAATGAAAGTCAGCAACCCAATCAAAAGCCACATCTAAAACGATATTCAAGGACATGGGAGCACCAGGGACTTCAAAGAAATCCACATTAAAGAGTTTCCCAGGTCGCGACAGCCGAAAAGAAAAGAAAAAGTCGCAGCAGAGCAAAAAAGAAACGCCGTCGTCACGACACGACCAGGCCGCTCAGGATGCGAACCAGAACCAGAACCAGATCGATCTCTCCGCCACCATCCCGCTGACACTCCAGCAGCTGCTGCTGAACGTATTCAAGACGGCTTTACTTACAAGTGACGGGCCGCATGAGCATGAGCATGACCATGGCCGTCAAAATGAGCATAAAGCACAAACGCCGCTGGCTGAGCCCGCGAGCGAAAGCGAACCCGGCGCCGAGGCTCAGACGACCGCTTCCGCAGGAAAAGAAGAATTAGATATCAAGTCTCTGGTCCAGACTATCAAGTCTCATTTGTATAACCGGGACTTTGAATCGGCGTTCGCGGATGCCGAGGAGGATCTCTTGCGCGCTTATGCGCTGCGGTGGAGTGCGTCCCGCGCGCTGGGGTACGCGGGGATCTTCAAGGCTGTGTTGCGGACGCTGTGGAGAAGTGATGGAGCTGGCGATGAAGCTCAGGCCAAGTCGAAGCAGACGAGCCATATTGTCTGTATTGGGGGCGGAGCCGGTGCAGAGATCATGGCGCTTGCGGCTGCATGGCGGGATATGATGGACGAGACCGCGCTCTCGGAGAGCGTAGGTACAGTTTCGTTGAAGGACGAGAGCGGTAGTCAGGGTCAAAATCAAGACACAGCTACAGCTGCGACCTCGTCGCAACGGCCAGGGCTGGCTGTTACGGCGGTGGATATCGCCGACTGGTCGAGTGTCGTGGACCGGTTGGCGCGGACGATCCGGTCTCCCGCTGTTCCGGGCACGAAATCGCATCCTGCGCCATTACAGTCAGAGGATGCACACAACTTCGCGGTCAGATTCGAACGCGCGGATGTCCTCTCACTGGCTGAGGAGGGATTACGGAAGATACTGCATTTAGACGACGCGGCGGCGCCGGCCCGCACGGTCCTGGTAACGCTCATGTTCACGCTTAACGAGCTCTTCTCGACGTCTATGGCCAAGACGACGGAGTTTTTGCTCCGCGCGACGGATATGTTGACCGCGGGGACTGTCTTGCTGGTTGTTGATAGCCCGGGTAGCTATTCGACTCTGAAATTGGGGAAGTCGGCGAAGAAGGACGGGGAGGCGGATGGCGCCTCGGCGGCCCCGCAGGAGAGACGGTATCCGATGAAGTTTCTACTGGATCATACGCTATTGTCGGTTGCGGCGGGGAAGTGGGAGAAGATCTATGAGCAGGATTCACGCTGGTGGAGGAGAGATCCGGCCAGGCTGCGGTATTATGTTGGTGAAGGAGCGGGTTTGGAGGATATGCGCTTCCAGGTTCATGTGTATCGCAGGTTGGCTGATTAGGGATAGCCACAGCCAGATCACTATATATAAAATCTACGAGCTAGGTTATGACAATGTTACCATACGTGGGACTTGTAGAGAGGAATGGATATACTATTGCTACAGATAAAGACTATGAGTAAAGAGAAACGAAGGAACAACCATAGAGCATCATTCGCCAGGAGATCATGCAAGCCCAAATCCCCATCTTGTTGGAATAAATGAGATCGATACAATAAAATGTCACATTAGGTGACTTTGGCCTCGTGACTTTTCTTCAAGCACCCGGACTCCTTCATCCCCTGTCCCTTAATTTCTCAGACCCAGCAGAAGACTTGTGCTCTTTCCACCGTCCTTGCCTTCATTGCCAGGCAGGTACGTGACATTGGGATTACTCGCCAGCGTCGTAGCAATATCCTTGGTGGCATCGATCCGACGAATCTCAATAAGACCACTACCGGCCTTGGCGACGGCCTTGCTGATGATCTCAGCACTCTCGGCTTCACCCTCCGCACGGATAACGTTCGCCTGACGCTCCTGCTCGGCTCTCTCGACGATGAACCGGGCACGCTCAGCGTCCTGCTGTGCGATCTGCTTCTGTTCGACGGCCCGTGTGAACTCCTTTCCGAAGGTCATGTGCGTAATGGAGACATCTTCCAGAGCGATGTTGAACTGCGCGGCACGCTTCAACAAGTCGGTGCGGATACGGTTCGAGACGGCCTCTCGTTGTGTGATGAGTTCCGCGGCGTCGAACTGGGCCACGATGGCTTTGAGGACTTCGTTTCCGATGGAGGGGAGGACACGCTCGTCGTAGTCGGTACCGTAGGTCTGCCCTACATGTTAGGGAATGCCTCTATTCAAGCATTCGAGTAATGTGGACTCACCTGGTAGATGACCGGGAGCTTCGGGACATCAGGGCGATGCAAGACCCTCAGGGTCAAGCTCACCATCTGCAAGTCCTTACTTCCCGTTGTGGTGGAGATGTTGCGAGGCTTGGTTCGAACATCATAGACAATCGCCTTCTGCAACCAAGGAATCAGGAAATGTGTGCCCTCGTTGACGACCTTCTCCTGGACACCGCTCAATCGGTCGAAGATGACCGCCCGTGTTCCACCGCGGACGTCGTAGATGGAAGCGTTGACGATCATCGCACCCGTCGCCACGGGAATGGCGAGCCGATAGAGATTGTACAGACCGTTAGCCGCCATGATGGATGAGATGGAATGTGATGGGAATGGAGTCGTCAACACTAATAGAAGGTGTCGTGTACTGCGGTCTCTCATTTGATGATGTCGGGCTTTTCGCATGCTGTCCCAATCAGGACTAGCGCCGGATGCAGGGCCAAACCTCCCAACTTCGCCGTTTTGGCCCGACTCGACCTCGTCTCTCTTTCTGCTGCTGCTCTTGCGCCGTGCTGCTCATCCACGCATCTTTTCCTTACATTTTTTTCGGTTCTTCCGGTAATATTCACAATGGGTGGTCATCTTGATCCTAAGAGCGGAGTGTGAGTTCCCTCGAATTGCGGTCTCAGGCGGCTTCCATATCCCTACGATCTGTGGGCGGTTGTATTCCTTCATCAGAGGAGGAAGGCGCCTGTCCACTCTTCTTTTCATCCCAAATACACATTGACAGAATACTGATCGATTGGATGGGCTGACAATTGTCTAATGTAGTTACATGGGCGACTGGGGAGATATGGGTATGTTTATGGACCTCGACCTCAATCACTGCGTCACGACGGGCATTCGGATTTCAAACCCGCTTTGAAGCCCTGAAGACTGCTCCAAGGAATATGGATTACCGAGAATGCGACATGCGATTTCCCGACCTGTGCTAATACACCGTTTCTTGCTCCCTAGGCTGCCCCACTCCCCAGCGCATTACCACCTACGCTCTGTCTTCCAATCGTCAGCGCCCTTTCGCTGGTGCTTTCCACGCTGCCATCTTCAACACCTTCCGCAGATCCAGAGGCCAGTTCCTCTACGTTGTTCCTCCTTTCGTGGTCGCTTACGCCGCCATGAACTGGGCTATTGAGCGGTATGCGCCCTCGTGTCTTGCATCTCATTTCGCTCTTTGGGCTTCAAACGAGTTGCTGATTGTTGCTTTTGTCTAGGAACGAGTACCTTAACTCCAAGCCCGGCCGTGAGGCTGCGGGTCTTGAGGAATAAATGGATGACTTTGCTTTACCTTGAAGTGAAAAGTAAAGTCGCGAGGAGGGTACTGTGTGATTGCAATGTACAGTAACTAGAAAGCAATCAATTGTTCTTGTCTGGCTAGACTGCTTTTGGTAATGGCCGCGTCTGGTTATTGACCTTACGAGGTCAACACACTCGGCTATCACCGCCGGAAGCATCGCATTTAGCACTGAAAGATGTTTGACAGAATGCTGATATATCGTTAAATGCTCGATATACAGGACGAAAGATATAAGAGATTGAGATATGATAGACTTGTTGACCTCTGTACCTAGCTAATACCTACCTAGCGCAGCATGACTTTAGGAGAACTCTTATTGGCTCAATTCAAGTTCTCCGCTGTCGCCTGGTTTCTCAGGCTTCCTTCGATACTGTGCTATGTAGCGAGTGCCCTTCTAACTGCATCTCCGGGACTCTACCAACTCAAGTTAGGCTGCGCAGTACGTATCGTAGGCATGACTGCGCAGCGGTACAGTTTCAGTCATGTTTGGTCCAGTGGCTGGGTTGGATATTAAGCCCGACGGGTTTTGACTGACGCCAACCTATATTCCAAGATGCGCTCAAACGAACCCTCTTGCTGGAGCGGCGTCAGACATCGATGGACCGGAATCACATCCCAAAGATCGTTTGGACTGTATTCCACTTCTGCATGCCCTGAGGAATGGGAATGTAGAGATCGTGTACAGGTTTCTCGCTGCTCTACGCAATGAATTCGGATCCACCTAGATGCTGAGGAGATGCTTCACTATCAATAGCTGCAATCAATAAAGATATCGGGAATCATGGAGCACCTGCTTGCGATTGCAGGTGTGGAGCTAATGCTAAAGAATCATCACGGACGAACTGCCCCTACATTGTCGATGGCAATGGTTATCTCCAGGCGGTTGACTCTTACTCTCGACAGGACGTGGTGCCGCTTTCGCACTACGAGGATGCCATTGTATATGCAGAAGATGATCGGTGTCGTAACCGCCAATGTCACCCAGAAAGGGGAGGAGAATCACATGTAGAAAATTGAAGCTGATCAGAGGAGAGGTGAAGAGGTCAGGTCACATAAAAACGGTGTAGGTGCTTTGAAGTATCCTTGTATTGGAGTACTAGTAGTAGTACTACGAGTCAAGGACCCAGAAGGGCCCCACTGTGCCCAAGACATCTCTCTCTCGGCCCATCAGAACTCAACGCTACAAGAGGGCAAGGCACAGAAAAAGCAGAAAAGGGTAAACGAAGGGTGGAAAAAACTGCCCACGTTAAGTCCAATCAGGCAGTCAGGCACCCAGGCCAACCTTTCCCCCACCACTCCCGCATGCGCTTCTTTTGCTTTTCTTCTGCTACAAAGACTTCATTTCTCTCTTCTTCTCTACGTCTGCGTTTTGCTTCTCCCTCTCCATCCCCTGTTCTTCGTCTTCGTCCTCCTCGTCGACGTCTCTTCCACTCCATCACCATGTCCGAGATCACTCACCCTACTATCAAGGGTATGTTACCTTTTCTTCACGTATCGTCTATCGATCCTTTATCGGTGCATCATCATCAGCCCCTCCATCATTTTTTCAAAGCTACCCCGCTTCCAGCACATCGCCAATAGTTACAATCCTATCCATCAATGGGTTCTCTCCAACCTCAATCTACGCCACTCTACTTTGATTTCGACATCAATTGCTTTACTGAATCGCTTGTTTTGTGTGCCACCTTGAATCAATCCCGCTGACAACACCTCAGATGGCTGGTTCTCCGAGCAGTCGGACATGTGGCCCGGCCAGGCCATGAACCTCAAGGTCAACCAGATCCTGCACCACGAGAAGTCCAAGTACCAGGATGTCCTTGTCTTCGAGAGCACCGACTACGGCACCGTCCTTGTTCTGGACAATGTCATCCAGTGCACCGAGCGGGATGAGTTCTCGTGTGTTATCCCGTCCACCCCGCAATGTTTTCCGGCAGCTGCTAATCAGGTTTCCTTTGTGTCGCTGCAGGTACCAGGAGATGATTACTCACCTGGCCATGAACTCCCACCCCAACCCCAAGAAGGTCCTGGTCATCGGTGGTGGAGATGGTGGTGTCCTCCGTGAGGTTGTCAAGCACGAGTCCGTCGAGGAGGCTATCCTGTGCGACATTGATGAGGTATATTCTATCTACAATAGGTCCGGACGATGTCGATCGCTGATTTGTCAAGGCTGTCATCCGTGTCTCCAAGAAGTACCTCCCCGGCATGAGCATCGGCTTCCAGCACCCCAACGTCAAGGTCCACATTGGCGATGGCTTCCAGTTCCTCAAGGAGCGTAAGAACGAGTTCGACGTCATCATCACTGACAGCTCTGACCCTGAGGGTCCCGCCGAGAGTCTCTTCCAGAAGCCCTACTTCGAGCTCCTCCGAGATGCTCTCCGTGACGGAGGTGTCATCACCACACAAGGTTGTTCGTCGCCTTTCCTTTCTCCCTTCTGCCTTTTTGTCACCTTTCCACCTCCTGTCATCTCCTCTTCTTTTCTCTCATTCTCTTCTTCGCAAAGTCAACCCCACCCCATCTTCCTTATCTGTATTTTTATTTTTATGTGTTTCTATCAAAAAGCAAGAAAACGAAACTGACTGTTCTGCGCCCCAAACCACCCGACTCCCCACACGGGATCGGTTTGGGTTCGTGTTTCCCTCACAGCCGAGAACCAATGGCTCCATCTCTCTCTCATCACCGACCTCAAGAAGTCCTGCAAGGAGGTCTTCCCCGTCGCCGAATACGCCTACACCACAATCCCCACCTACCCCTCCGGCCAGATCGGCTTCATGGTCTGCTGCAAGGACGCCAACCGCAACGTCCGCGAGCCCGTCCGCTCCTGGTCCCGCGAGGAGGAGGAGCGTCTCTGCCGCTACTACAACCAGGATATTCACCGGGCCAGCTTCGTTCTGCCCAACTTTGCCCGCAAGGCTCTGGATGCGTGAATCAAAATTACGGGTAGCATGTAAATGTAATCTCAATGAAAATGATGCTCTTTATGATATCGAGATTTTGGACTTGTTGTGTATTCTCTTAGGGGCATTCATACTGTTTAGTTACTGGTGAGTGCTAAGACGACGATTATACTATGACAAAATTTTAATTTGATCCTCTACATCTAGAAGAGTCCCACCAACAACCATGGGGAGATAGGACTGATAAGAAAATTTAAAAGTAACAGAAATTCGTCGAGCCGTAAACATGATACTAAGAAAGGAAACCCATCATGACGCTAACGCAAGACTACTACAGAATCTGCTCAAAGGCACGGTTGATGGGCGAGCGCACGGGCTGGCCCTTGTAGAAGTCGATGGTAGCAAGAGCACGCTTGCTAATGCCCTCAGGAGTGAACTCGAATTTCTAGAAAGACAAACAAGTCAGTACTGGGGTTCTTTTCATCAAGTGGTAATCTGAAGTCGAGTCTTACCTTGTAGACCTCCTTGTAGGGGCCAGAGGCACCGAAGCGGTTGAGACCGAACTGCTCGTGAGAGTAGCGCTCCCAACCCATGGTGCTCAGAGCCTCAACGGACATGACGGGGATGCCGTCGGGAAGGACCTTGAGTCTGTAGTCCTTGGGCTGAGCATCGAAGATCTCGAAGCAAGGAACGGAGACGACACGGGCGACGACGTTGTGCTTCTCCTTGAGGTAGGTGGCGGCCTCGATACAGATGCTGACCTCGGAACCGGTGGAGATGAGGGTGATGGCGGCGTTGGGGGCCTCGACCACAGGGTAGGCACCCTTCAGAGCAGCCTCAATGGTCGAGTTCTCGAGCTGAGGTAGGTTCTGACGAGTCAGAGCGAGGACGCTAGGAGTGTGCTTGGCGGTGATTGCGGAGTAGTAGGCAGCGCTGGTCTCGTTGCCGTCGGCAGGACGCCAAACCATGCAATTAGGCAGGGCACGGAAGTGGGCCAGAGTTTCGATAGGCTGGTGGGTAGGACCGTCCTCACCCAGGCCGATGGAGTCGTGGGTAGCGACGTGGATGACGCGGACGCGGGAGAGGGCGGACAGACGGAGAGCACCGGCGGCATAGGAGACGAAGTTGAGGAAAGTACCACCGGCGGGGATGAGGGTGCCGTAGGCAGCAAGACCGTTCATAACGGCAGCCATGGCGTGCTCACGCACACCGTAGCGGATGTAGCGACCGGACCACTCACCAATGCCGTATTCGGGGGGCTGGAAGTCGACGGCGTTCTTCCAGCGGGTGTTGTTGGAGCCGGTCAAATCAGCGGAACCGGACAGGAGTTCGGGGACAACATCGTGAATCTTCTCGAGGACGGCCTCAGACAGCTTACGAGAGGCGACGGCAGGGTCGCTGGGCTTGTAGGTGGGAAGGCTCTTCTCCCAGCCCTCGGGAAGCTTGCCGGAGAGACGGCGGACAAGGTCGGCGTGCTCAGCCTTGTACTCGGAGGCGTACTTCTCGAGGAGCTGGTTCCAGGCCTGCTCCTTGGCAGCGCCCTCGGCGGCGTGCTTGTGGTACATGTCGTAGACCTGCTGAGGAACGACGAAGCTCTGCTTAGGGTCGAAGCCGAACTTCTGCTTGACAGCCTCGCAGTCATCGGCCTTGAGGGGGTTACCGTGAACACCACCGGTACCCTGGAGCTTGGAACCGAAGCCAATGGTAGTCGTGAGACGGATCATGGAGGGCTTGTCGGTGACCTTCCTAGCCTCGTTGATGGCGGCCTCGATGCCCTCGAGGTCGTGGTCACCATCCTTGACCCACACGGTGTGCCAGCCGTAGGCCTCGAAACGCTTCGTAACATCTTCGGTGAAAGCACACTTGGTGTCACCGTCTAGATAAATATTCCAATTAGCAATCGATTCCTCGAATATTACTTACTATCTGTAAGGAACTTACCGATGGAAATGTGGTTGTCATCGTAAATGGCAATCAAGTTGCCGAGCTTCAAGTGACCAGCCATGGAGGCAGCCTCGCTGGCAATGCCCTCCATAGCACAGCCGTCACCGAAGAAGCAGTATGTGTAGTTGTTGACGAGGTCATAGCCAGGCTTGTTGAACACGGCGCCGGTGTGAGCCTGAGCAATGGCCAGACCAACAGCGTTGGCGAAACCCTGACCCAGAGGACCAGTGGTGACCTCAATACCAGGGGTGTCGTGAGCCTCGGGGTGACCGGGAGTGATGCTATCAAGTTGCTACGCAGGATTAGCAAAGGTTTCGTTCACTACTCAACGGGAAACATACTCTGAAGTTCTTCAGGTCGTCCATGGTGACATCATAACCGAAGAGGTGTAGGAGAGCGTATTGAAGCATGCAACCGTGGCCGTTGCTGATGAAGAGCATTAGCAATTGAGTTCTGCGTTCTTGGCTGAGGGAGCTTACGAAAGAACGAAACGATCCCGGTTCAACCACTTGGGATTCTTGGGATTGAAGTTCATAAACTTGTTGAAGAGGACGTGGGCCACAGGGGCCATGCCCATGGGGGCACCGGGGTGACCGGAGTTGGCCTTGAAGGTGGCATCGACCTGAATGGATGATTAGCACGTTGCTTCAATAGACATTGCTTTCCAATGCCATTATGATGAAGCTGAGATATGGGCTTTTGATGGAGGAAAAGCGGCCGTCATCCGAGCTTGCCCTCGACACTGAGCGGGATGTTCCGCAGCCAGCTGTTGAGACGTTGAAGAGGGCAGTATCTCAACCATCACCACCACCATCAAACCGGGTATTGTAGAGGTACGCGACATGAAAAGGGAACGAGATAGAGCATACCGCAAGAATACGGATCGTGTTGATAGCCAATTGATCCAAGTCGGTGTAACCCATGATTGCTAACTTTTTTTTCCGGAATGTTAGATGATGAAAATGAAGAGGGGAGACGGGGAGGAAGCGGAGGGGATGGTACTTATTAACAAACTTTCTTCTGGAAATCTTTCTGGAGAGAGTTTCAGGAGAAAGAACGTGTGAGAGAGAAGCAGTTAAGAAAAGGTTGCGAGAAGGGAGTAGAATAGAATAGCAGTGAGCTATGGTTGCTAATTGCTTACTACTACGAGGATGGACAGGCAGGATGGAGGGGGAAGAGACAAGACAAGGTGGGGGGACACAGAGGGAAATGATGTCGGCGGTGGGGCAGGGCAGCAACTCACCGAATGCTCGATTGACGTTGTTGGGATGGTCAGGATTCCGTAGCTTTTGGGTTTGGCCGACATCCATGATTTGCTATAAGAGTCGCCTCTGGTGCATCATAATGCAATTGATTCTGCCAATTGATACGGAGTAACTCCGTAAAACACAGCTTCAATCTCTTCTGTTCAAAACCCTTGTGCTGTGCTGAGCTGTGTAGCAGTCCCCCCACTCCAGCTATCGCCTTCTATACCTCAGGCATCCATCCTCTCCCGCGGAGTTTTGCCAGTTTTACGCATGCAGAGTAAGTAAGCATTTAGCATAATAGCAAAGATTTACGACATGTTAGATAATCCTTATCAATCTAGACCCATGGGCCTCGATGAAGAATCACAGGTCGTTCAATTGCCGTTGGCTACTCTGGACTCAGAGCATAGGGAGGAGTTCGGATACTGATGACATTAACCGACGCCGATCATCGGGCAATTATTCCTACCCTACCCTACTCCGTACTTCCACCCTTTCTCCATGACCAGGAATATTTGCCTAGAAAGCGCTATCCTCGAATCTTCCACAGTAAAAAGCAATGCCGACATTGCAACGCTACACTGTCCTCCGGGAGCGAGTCTATTTCTTGACAGTATTCCGTAGTGACTGATATTATCAGTAACCGAGGCCGTCCAGAACTCCAGATTCACCCATCAATCCCGGGTCCGGAGGACGCTACTCCGTACTCCGATTTATTCTACGCACTACTCCATAATTTTTCCATGAATTCAAGACCAGAGACGCGGCGGGTAAATAGGTACTAGATGGCTATACTGCTGGTCTGCTGATTGGAAGAAAATTTGATAATTTTTTGTAAGCATTTTGCCTACCATTATCAGACAATTATCATCTTCCAGATATCAACCGCTTGTCACTTGCGATGATGGCTCGTGAGACGAAGAATGTGAGATGCATATCATATATCCAGCATCATTGATTTGAGGAACAACTAATGTAAATGACATATATATGGTGAAATATAATCTTCTGTACACCAAGAACATTTCAAAATCGACAGAAGATGACGAACAGACGTCTGCTCAAGAGACTCATACGCCTTAAGACTCCGGAGACAATAGGTATCATGGCGGAAAGAAAGACATATATGACAAGGCTCCCCTCCCTGATCGCGCCCAAATGGACCAACTCCACATAAAATCCCTCATGTAGAAAGCATAACGAGTCTCAGACGGCCAGCCGTCGGTCCCAACCGGGAGTCATTCCAAATTCATCGATTTCGTCCTCCACTGCCGGAATCATGATGCCCCGGAATGGATCCAAATCGTCCAGAGGCAGCTGCAAATCATGGTAGGGCAACCTATCTTCGGTATTCATGCTCTCGTCGGAGAGACTGAGGACGCTCTGCGGCGCCGGGTTGACCTCGTGGCTCGGTAACATGTCACTGTTGCTGCTCGCCGACCACGCTTCGGGTGACAGACCCGGAACATCCTTCGTCGATGCGGACAGCGGCATGGGACTTTGATCCGCTGGAGGAGCGTACCCCGCTGTCAGAGACGCAAAGGGACCACTGTCCTCACCACATTCTTTGCCCCCGTAGATGCCGGTAAATATGTTCGAATAACCGTGATCCATGTCGCTCAGGACAAATTCCCAGTCAGCCATACTCATTGCACCAGCGGCGCCATTCGAGGGAGCCGAGCTCGACATGGTCTGTGTGTTCTCATGTGGCATAGATGGCGACGTGTAGTAAGCCCTGTTCATGGGCTGTTGAGGGGCGGGGTAGTTTTCAGATGGCAAGCTAGCCCGACTGGGTGATCGAAGATGACGGTGAGAGGCACCAATATTGGTACCCGAAATGGTCGCTCTGCGCGACAGCGATTCGGCCGGTTGACTTGATGCACCATCGCTAGCCGACCGTGATTTCAAAGACTGCAGCTGCTTCTTGGGTGACTTGAGTGGCCTCTGTGCGGGTGGGGACATGCACTGGTTGTTGACGGTGATGCCGCGCTTGTCACTGTCGAAAGAAACTAGCAGACTGGCTACCGAGCTGAACTCTGCTGCCGCTCGAGCCGACTCGGGCTCGAGTTGATCAATAACTGCGGCAAGTAACTTCTGACACTCCTTAAGAAGCTTGCTTTCGCGTCTGAGCCCGGTGTTTTGCCACAAAAGACCTAAACCAGAAGTGAACACCAGTTCTTTCCGGTTGATACTGATGGAGAGACAAAGGCGCCTCTCGTCAAGCAGCTGAAGAATCTGAATAATATGCTTGCAGGAGTCAAAAGTAGCCAGAATCGAAGGAGACCGAATATGTTCTTCGCCAAAGAAGACAGCCGGGCGATGAACGAGAGAACGAATATAGTAGTATACCAGAGACTGAGTAAAACGGATGTAAGCTTACTGCACAATCGGTGTGATCAACGACCGAGACTACTTACCAGAAGGGGTGATCGACTGGACGTGATGTTTGTACTTGGTTTGTCCTGGGAGAATTCGAGGCGCAAGTGAGCAGGTAGGGTCTTTACCCATGCGTCCAATTGTTCGGCAACGGAGCGCATCTTTGACACCAATACCTCATAACCACCGTCCGAAGGGAAAATATACTCCAGAGCCTTGTTGAGAACTCGAGATGCTCCGAATAGTGCAAGGGCGCTCGAAATACGAGTCGACTCCCCGGGCAGGGTTGGCAAGAAGTCGGTCTCCGTGACATTCTCATCGTCAACGTCCTCAGGGTATTCAGTATGGACATCCTCTTCGCGCAGAAGGACTGGCAGTCCAGTCAAAGCAGCGGTAAGACTGTGCCATGTGAGCAAAAATTTCCAACATTCGATCCAACATTTGAGGAGAGACGGAGAACTAACCGATCAAGAACATATTGACACCAGAACACCTTCTTACGAGTCTCAGCAACGAGCGGGTTTGAAGAAAATCGCTTCTGGCTCTGGTGGAGCCTTAGTTGATGGCAAAGGCAAACGGCCAGGCCGCGATAGCGGAGAAGACCTGTGTAGTCCCCCTTTGTCATACAATACATCTGAGCAAGGACGTAGCACTGCAATGTCGAGATGGAAATATTGTTTGACAGAGACTCGAGGGTTGACGACCAGTTGTCTTCGAAGAAGGTGGGATCCTGGTTGGTTCGTGACTAAACCTAGTGTTAGTTCCCAAAGTCTGTCTTCAAATGCAGGCCCAAACCAGATTCTTACAGTAGAGGCAAGAGCAGCAATCCCGAAAATCAGGTTCAGTTGCACCATGTCATGTGTACCGCCCTGAAGAGACTCTGAGTTCGATATATACTTTTCATAAGCTTTGAGTATGGTCGGCCGATGGACGACGGGGTATAGAGGCGCCCATTCTTGGAAGAAGATGTTGATGAGCTGGTCAGAGACAAGTCGCGGGGCGGTTTTAATAGCTTGATCGACGCGAGCATGAGAGATGGCCGGAGGCGGGGCTGTTAAAGCCTGAGTTGAAATGCCAGAAAGAGGCCGTCCCTGCTCTTTGAGTTCGTTTGCGAAAATATCTGGACGAATTAGCAGCGCGTTCCGGTACCACACCGACTGTAATCGTCATACCTAAAAATCCGCGAGCACTAGAAAGACCGACACACGGACTATCAAGTGACTCAGTCGAAGAGGGTACTTCGGGAATCTGAATAGCTTCTTCAACAACCTCGGACACCTTGGGGCGAGCAGATTCAGTAGAGGTCGGTGACAGAGACGCAGCCTGAACTCTTTGCTGCGAAGTTGGCGAAAAAGAGTGTATACGTGACAGCACATCGATCTTCTCGTCCTTCTCATCCAACAAATTCTTCAAATCCCTCACTTCGGCCTCCAAGGTCCGCACTCGTTCCTCCAATGATTCCGTGTATCCTCGAGGAAACGCTCGACGGCTAAGCTTGTCGCTAGTTTTGCACTCGAAGCCGACATTTGCGCACTGTGTACAACATGGTCGAATTCCGTCGCAGCGAATCTTCTTGCTTCTGCATCGATCACAGGCCTGGGCTATACGGCTTTGCGAGCCGTTGCCGACCTTGATCACTTTCATAGGGAGAATTCCAGGCATTTTGGCTGGATGCTCCTAACGCATCTGCCGCGAATAATGATGCTTGCTCTCAAAGTGGTGGTTAACGCCAAACAATTGTAGAGTCCCGATGATCTCTGTATACAGTAAGGTTAGACGACGCCAAGATAGTGAGGGCGCGATGGTCGTCTTGCATTCGAAATGTAAGATGAGTTGAGATTAGAATGTCTGCATAGATGTCTAAGAAGAAACGATATATTCTCAGAGAGAAGAGGAGTAGTGCAGGTAGTAAGACGAAGACAAGAGGCGAGGAGGAGACGCAAGACAAACGGGGGATTGAGCCTGTTTAGGGATAATGTGGGCAAGTAACCACTTTTGAGTACCGAATGGACCGAGTAAGAAGATCGTTAGGGAGAATTACAGCGTACGTGACAGTGTTCATTCACGCATTTCCTGGAGCGCGTCAGGGGGCCTGTGGAGAGGCAGCCATGTGGGGTTGCACTTAGGCCGGAGAGCGAGTAGTAATGGATATTTTACTGGATTTCACTTGCTCAGCCTACACCGAAGACGCAACCGCGGGTTAGTGATACGGTATTACGCTTACGAATACGATTGGGTTCTATCCAGAACGTTCGTGAAGCACTGGAGATTAGTTGCTGACTTTGAGAGTTTCTTGGTTGTCGGCATTTCATCCTCTTGAAGATCTGGTCCACCGTCATGCTGCGATCATCTTCCATCGAAACATAGAAACAACAACTTTCGTGGAGGCGAATCCGGGGAGGACCCTAGAAGTATTCAACGGTATCACTTCCCCTCAGAGATTATGCTTATGATGGAAAGCCAAATCTTTTGAGGTATCCCTCGAATCCGTGATACTGTGACTATGATGAAAGCCGCTAAAACCCATAGTTTCAAGAGTAGTCTCTCTTTAGTCTTTTAGGCAGGAATGGATCGATGCTCAAATACGGATGATCGTCTATCATCCGTCCAAGGCTCCTTTCCTAGCTCTATCATTATGTAGAGCATCAGCCGCGTTGACATACCACATAAAATACAAACGATTCCCGTTCCATGGGCAGAGCTCTCCGCAATCTTGGGCTTCGAGGCGCAGTTTCGAACTGAAAAGCTGGAGGCTTGAGAGCGAATAAGACCTTGGCAGAGTCATCACTCACAGAGCGTCTTTGCGACCACGGGGAGATTATCCACGGCTGATCCCGCCGATTTATTCTCTAGAAACCTTACAGCCCGAAGTGTTCCACGAGGATTCTTCCCAAGACTATCATCTCTCTCCTCTTCAAAGTTCTGCGTTTAATAATACGAGAAGCAGGTACGGGCACAAAAACATGAAGCTGGATGGCCCCGAGTCTTGGCCGGCATTTCACTTACTATTAAGTAAGGGAAGATTCGGAACCATTTTACTGTTAAATTAGCTTGCCACTTGTGTGCCCCGTCCGTTCGCGGTTGGAGAAAATCGCGGGGGATCCTCGTGGATACCGTCAAATGCCGATACATTGCTCATTGCTGAAATCCAATGAGATTAGAAGACACTGTACCAGCGCTCAAAGTTCAGTCATGCGATTATGCAGGGGCCACAGATCTTTCAAAGTTCTGGAATTGTACATGACCATAACATGAAGTAATCGCGTCTTCAAAAGCCGGATTTTCCTTCGAGAGGGGTCTAATTTTTGCACGCCGAGTGTTGACCGAAAAAACCGCGACGGTGGAGGCGAGAGTCTATCAATTTTTGGGATCCGCCAGAACCCTGCTCCACCAACCATGAAATGGGCAAAACGAATTCGATCGAGAGATGAGCTCTGTGGAGATGACTACTAGTCTAGTAGGTGATCCACGTCTGAAGATCATTTCTGAAAGTCTGAAGAATTCAGCAGGTGTGCCCATTGTCCAGTCATTGTACCTTGGTGCAAGTGCACACTGCGAGTGTCACGGCACCTCAATCATAGGTACTAGCCGAGCCACAACAGGAATGTCATGACGCTAGGCATGGTTCCCTCGTGGCTGGCGAACACTCATGCCTAGTCTGGGGCCCCCGGAATCTCAGGCTTTCTAGTCAATTTTCTGGAAGCGTACGGCGTACACACTACACAGGCCATACATGCCTTCAGCCCTTCACGGGCTCGAGCGTGGGCATGGCCAGAGCCCAGGTCCCTACTAGTGGATATAAATACGACGTCATCCATTTTCTCTTCAAGCTGCTCGCATGCCCAACTCATGCCTTATTTGGACTAGAAACGAGAACAGAGTTTAGTGATGCTTGCCCTAAGCTCCTACCTACCACCTACGTATTCGGACTGGTTGACGTCGGACCAGAACAGAACCAGATACTCCCCGGGACCCCGAAATTGTGGTGCAGATCCCCAAAGTTTCATCCCCAAGTGTCCCGGTCTTTCGCCGTTCTACTAAAGTTCTACCCCGGGGTCGTACCCCACCAATGGCTAAGTAAATGTCACGGAGAAATTGGGTATGGCTGCTTCGTGGCTCTTCCGTAGTTGGTCTCGGTCCATGAATTACGCATTATGAGTCTCCCGTTGTAGTCCGACTCTGGCATTGGAAGAGAAGTCGAGATACCTCCGAAATTACTACGAGTACTAAATACGTTTAAGGGCGTTGGACTTCTGGTACAGCTAATTAACCATATAGCGATCAATGGATGTGCATCTCACGTAGTTGGAGCTGCGTCAGTGTTACAAACCCAATTGGAGTATCATTATGAAAAATCCTCTTCTGCTTCCTCGGACTGTTGGTTGAGGTACGCAGTGACAGTCTCAGATGTTATCAGTTGCTGTCTCTGCACGATGAAACAGTTGTTAGTGGCCTCGCAAACATCAGCGGGCATAGGATCAACACTTACGCTACTCATGAGGTCCTCGATACTCGACTCCAGCAATTCAGCCTCTAGACTTCGCAGCCTAGATACCGTATTCAAAACACCAGATCGAAAGAGCGTACGCATGTCCTCGTCATTGCTTATTTCGGCAACTAGCTTCTCAGTCTCTCGCAGAATCACTAGTTGAGTTTCAAGTCGCTCGAGTATAAGCACAACCGCACGAAGCTGGAAAATAGTCCATAAAGGGTCCGCTGCTAGTAAATCCTTGAGGCGGCTGGGCGTTCCCATGTCCTCTCCTTTCCAGGTAGCTCTGAGTTCTTTTCCCCCATCGGTGGTTTGGACGATGTCGAAATTCAGGCCATCTTCCTCGTTTACACAAGCCCACCATACAAAGGGGCTATCCCAGGTGGTTTTGCCCGGCTCTGGACATGTTGTAGTAGCTCTGGTGATCCGTACCCCAGGGACCTCCCTGCAGAATGCTTGCTTGGCCATTTTCAAAGGATCATCATCGGGAATTTCCAGGTCGAGGAAGATCTGCTTTGCATCCTTTCTTTCGTTTTCAACGAAACCGTAGGAGAATACCATCTCCGAAGCTGGTTTCTCATCACCATACCTATCATGCCACCGCATCAACATACGTCTCCTCATCACGGTCATCTTCAAGACTTACGATATAGTAACTTCCTCTCCGACACGTAGCTCCTTCCCGGTTCGAAGCTGGAGTACAGCGTTTCCAGCTCCATCCTCATCGTACCTAGCTTTCACCAAGTCCTCACTGGCATGGTTTGCCATATCAACGCATGGCACAATCGCGTGCCCACTTCTGGGAAGCTCGACCACTCGTGACCGATACACGGCGTCTACGTACTTCCAGTCGTCGAATGTGAATTTCCCTGTATCTTCATCCCACCAATGCTTCTGACACCATGGTATGTCCTCCGTAGCTTCGCGTAGGTGCTCAAATTCCTTTTCAAGAGAGCCGAGTTTCGCGTCGACTGCAGTTCGTAGCGATGTTCCGCGTAACAGCTCGCATTCTTCTGCTGAGTAAAATGTCGGTAGAGGTAAAGACGGCGGCATAAACTTAATGTACTCTGTCCAAGGGTTCGAGACACCGATCTTTTGGTGTTCGTTGGCGAAGTCTGGGCTCCCATGCGTGATTTGGATAATTAAAAAGATCAGAATCGCGCCTCTAGCTGTCTGTATATATTAGCTTGGGATCTTATGCGACAAGTCACGGAAACCCGGTCTACGGCAATGGTGACCAATAACATACCCTGCCAAAGTCGCCAACGGCATCTAGGACTTCCCGAAGATGACGATCAATTTTTGCATGGTTGTGAACGAACTCGAGAGTGAGTGTGAGGTCTGATGGAACCGCGAGAAGAGTGTCTGCTTCAGCTTCCTCGCTATTTTTCTCCGCTGTCGCTACGATCGAGGAGCCCTTGTCTGTCCCATCTTCGCCATGGATCTTCTGGAAAGCGATTCCCTCTAGGGAGATGCCATTGAGCTTTGCCCAGGAAGGCAGAGCCTCAAGGGGTAGATAGTCGCGTCGCATAGCGTTCCGTTGATAAGACAATCTTGACTATCAGACAGAGCTGACGCATTGCAAGGAACCTTGGTTAATTGTCGTGCTCCGCGAGCTGAAGCTCCCCCACTCATCCTCCCATGTTCTTATCGATAAGCTTGGGGAGCTTAACCCTAAGCCCTACATTCTTGATTGGTCCATACCATTGCAGCATCTAGACGTCATAGGACATCTCGTCACTCGGTATAGGCCTTGCTTTGCATGCGGCCTTCCTCGGCTCGAAGGGACTCGACTTCCTCTGGTCCAGGACCTTACTTAAACGAAGCATTGCGCTTGTACCGGATGTCTACGACTTAAGAAGCACTAATCTACCACTCAACAAGTAACACTCACAGCTGCAGCTCAACATGCCTAGCAACCCTCGCCTCCCCTCTACAAGTTCAAAGCTCCGAACCATGCTCATTCCGCGTCCTCCGCGCGTCTCTCTTCTTCCCCTTCAATCTGTCTGGCAACCTGCCAGGTTTCCCACCCCTGGCAATGTGAGAGCCCGCCTCAACAGCTCGCTAGGCCAAAAATGGCAGGGTTCTTCGACCGACGACCATGCGGTGGAGAGATCGAAGGACAAGCGTGATATAACAGATCCTCAGACAGAGTCTTCCGCTTCTGGGCTAAAGGAAAAGCAAGAAAGCTGGGGCGTCTCAGATGAATCTAAGCAGGGAGCAGTGACGGAGAGGGATGGTCTCAAGCAAGAGCGTGAAGCTGAGAAGGAATTCCCTAAGGCGCCAAAACCGATAATCGGCATGAATGATGAACGGGCTGAGGTGAGTGCTACCGATTGAGACCAGATGTGATCAGCGGGGACCGTCGTTGTCGGTGATGTTTCAGCTGGCTAACGTGTTTGATGATTTATAGAAGGCTAAATGATCGGCCCCAATTGACCCCTTGCGGCAATTAGTTTTGCATGGGTTCGTGTGTTTTTGATTGGTCGTTGCGTTATTCATGGCATGTGGTTGTCTCGTTACAAAAATTGCCTTATATCGACTGTACATAGATGGAATGATATTTCTGGTCTATCGGCCAGGTTTGAACGAAAGGACCTGCAAAAATATTCTTAGCAAGCGAAGAAAAGGCTCAACTACAGAGAGCAACTCACATCATGCTTCCCTACTTCAACTATTTCATCCTCAGACACTCGGGTGCCACCAACACCCTCAATGTAAGAGATGGGAACGTCACCCATAACCTTGTGGGCAACGTCAGCCACCGTACTTCCTCTGTCGGACGTTAGTGTACACTTCCTTGGTGTCTAATCGCTATGGACTCACTTCTTAACCAAAACACAATCTCTGAACACAGCATTTCCGGCTCCAGACGAAAATGTGTGCACGTTCTTCACAGGAAAGACCGGCACAAGTCCCAAGACTTCCGCTGCTCGGGAGAGGCACTGCACCACTCCAGTGGAACCGAAGCGGTAGAGAACCATGTCTTTCAGGTTCTCAACACGGCTAGACGAGGTTAACGAGGTCTTCTTGTACTGGCCGGGCATACCTACTTCTTCAACTTCTCGTCCATCTCTTTTAGACCGCCTCCATCGGGATCGCCCATCTCTATGAGATCTTCTCGTGTATCCACGAACTCGCTGCCTTCTGTATACTTGATGTAACCCTGTTTCGCCAATCTTCGAAGAAATACCTCGGATATCGCGGAGCATAGCACTATTGACTTTGGGTCTTGCATCTTGGCGATCTTGCTGATATTCTAGATTTCTTCTCTCAGCACGAATTCCAGCATGATTCCAGGAGCAGAAAGTAAACCAACCTTATCCGCGTCAGGGTGGTCAATCTTGTTGAGTGCAAAAACGGTAGGAAACTTTTCATCAATGAAAGCCTGGACCACTCGCTCAATTGTTTCGTCCGACCATTCCTCTAAAGGTTCCTTTAGACCGATCCTATCCAGACAGCGCGCAACTGTCGCCGATGTACTTCCGTATCCGGAGAATTGGCCTTGTAATGTCTCCACAGCCGTCGATTCTGTGACCATGGTCAATACATTTCGATAGGTTTGCGGGAACGCGGCATTGACTGACTTGTCGCTACATGTCTTCTCTTGATAGAGCCCCTGCGTACGACCATAAGCATCGTGGGAGAAAATGAAGAAGGGGACAGAGTGGGATTGTATGATACCATTTTTGCATCAGATTACCCAAGACCCATCGCACAATCTCAGAACGCAGCCACTCGATATCTACTGATGGATCATACCCGCGGGTTGCCTTTCCTAAGGTCGCAATTCCTTTTAGCTGATATTGCTGGCTTGGAGAGTGCAGGAGAAGATTGCTGACCTTCTGCGTCTGTTGTTCCACTGACATCCACCACATGAATCAAAGCATCCGCATGACGTAGGTCGTCCAAGAACTTATTCCCTAAACCGCGACCTTGGTGTGCTCCAGGGACGAGACCCGCGACATCTAAAAGCTCGATAGGGACGGAACGGCGGCCGTCGACGCAGCTACCGTAATTCGGCTTACATCTGTCTGCAACGTTGAAGCGTTTGCAGGCACACTCTATTTGAAGATAACCAATGGCGCGCTGAGGGTCGATAGTTGTGAATCTGTACGTTGAGAATCAGAATTGTCTTGAGCGCATTGTATGCGGTTATCGCATGGAAACTCTCGGGCGAGGGACTCGGAGGGAGGCCGAAAAGGCAGAAGAGGGTGGTTCGGGCTACTCACGGGAAGTTTCCTACAGAAGAAGAACGGGTCAATACTGCACAAGTGGTATTCGGATTGTCAAGAACTCACCAACTTTCGAACTGGCATCAGTCAGACTGTTCAGCGTTGTGGATTTCCCGCTGGAAGGCTAAATGCCCCTCAAGTCAATCAGCGGCATTATCTTCAGAGACAGCAGCAAAAACCAACCTTTCCAACCAGGCCGATCAACGGATCTCGTGGCATAATGACAGTGCAGCTGTGGCCCTGGGTCTATGCAAAAGAAAAAAGCAAATTTCGCTGTCTATAGTCATCTAACTCATACAGACAAAAAAGTTCATATCTGACCCAGCGGGGACATTTCATATTCTGCCGTCCATCTTCGGCAGGCGGTGTACAAGACTCGAGATTGGCCCGATATACACGCTCTCCGTACTCCGCAAAAGGCTCAGTGAATCAGCATCGTAGAGCGTCTGCAAGACAAGGACGAAAGTTCTACACTGCCATTTTACGTCGTATGACCCAACCTTTTGACTGCTTCATTACCACTCCGTGCTCTGCCTTTCAAAGCGCGTCGCAGTACATTCAAGCTGACATCACGAGATCAGGTTGATGCACTGCCCTGACATTAAACGGGTTACTCTAAGACATCATTCCACATATAACTTCTGCAATCTCATTGGATATGTCCCATTTATTCAGGGGTATTGCTGGTTACCACGGACGATATTCCCAGGCCATGGTGCCCGGAGATCTCGGTGGCGACTCATTCATGACTGACGAGCCCTGAAAAGCTCCAAGAAGGATAGAGAAATAGAACGAATTCTGTCTCTGCTGTGTTTCAGGGACAACCGACTTCTGTAGTATGGCATCTTGCATTTCAACGGTGCTGCAGGCGTGCAAACATGAGACAATATTAAAGATGCGGAGTAGAGTGAAAATACCCCTGCGCAACACCCGAAATCAACATGAGCAGGCCCTTTGAAGGCTTATGATTTAATGAAGCCCACCTTAGCCACTCATCTTGTCCTTGGCGCCAGAGATCTATTCTATTGGGGGTTATTGGAACTCTGGTACTGCGCGGACAGCATGGCGTCATAATGGCAAACGTCACCAGCCTTGCCAGGCAGATGACGGTCTCCAGTCACGACAGCTCCAACATATAACAACGTTAAAATCGTCCTCTTTGCATATGTTTACAAACTCCATCTTCTCAGACTTCAAAGTACTCCAGAGAGCTCCTTCACACTACGTCAAACTCAATCTACTACCTGTCCTATCCTATCTCATACACCAAATACTCGTCCACAATATGTCTAGCGAAACCTTCCATACGACCCAACAGGACCTTCGCAAGAAAGAATCTCATGCTTCTCATGCCCGCGGTGGAAACACACCTGCCAATTCCAATATCTCTGCTATGAAGGTAACATCTCACCTCCTGACCCGCAGGCCAATCAGCTTGGCGACACGGCTGCTAACTCTACGAATCAGTCCATCGTCGACGAGCGTACAGACAAGGCCAAGGACATCGAACAACGCAAGGCCAACCTGCCTTTGCCAGAACAGCCTCCCGTCGCCAGCGATTGGCAGTCGGCAGACCAGAGAATTGTCAACGTCGGCTCCGGAGGCGTAGAAGGACCCGTCTCCGGCGAGAGCAACAGAGCTCTCAGAGACCCCGCTACTGCAGAAAGCAGCGCACGGAAGTCGGCAGAGGTACTGCACACGGAAACCCAGCCCACAGGCGATGTTGGTCGCCAAGCCAAGGAAGGACTTTCGGATATCCCGCATGATGCCAAGTCTCGAAAATAATTCTTGTTGCTTGATGAATGTATCGATACAAATTTTATGATGAGCGACCCGCCATTTTAATGATAATCCATGCCAAACAAATAAACATATCTTTAGTGTCCAAGCTTGCAGTCACGTACATAGACTGAGTTGTATCTGCCTTAGTCGAGCGTGCTGGAAGCTTTACAAAGAGCACAAACAATGTGAAGAGAAGTATAAATGCTGATGATACAGATCATGAGCGCTGCTCTCAGTGTGGAGTCAACCACCGTCGTCGAATTTTCGTACGAAGCGGAGAGGTAATTAGTCTAGATTTGTACAAGCTGTCATGTCACGTGACTATAATATACAAGCTTAAATGAACGTCACCCATCCATTGTACGTAGTGCAGCGCCACTTGCGAGTACAACTGCGGCAGACTAAATGAGAAATAATCGTCCGATTTCTATGAAACATTCTCCCATGACTTTCCCTGAAAACCTGCAGTCGGTGATTGGCCGAAAATGTTCAAGTGCCAGCATACTTTGATGGCCTGAGGCCATGACGTCAACCAAGTTGATCAGCTAGATTCCCCAGCATCGACCGTCTTGAACGACACCTTATTGCGCAATCAGAGTTGCTTTCCGAACCGGGCAGTTGAGCATGTGGAGAGCTCGAATGTCGATTCATGCCCTGCAAGGATAGTCGTTTCATCGACTCGATTCGATCGAGGACGGAGGTTTCGGCCTGGAAACCTAAGGTAAGGGTGATTGCAACATATCGCAAGCCAATGTCTTTTTAGTACTGGGGATCCGTGGCTATCATTTTATTCTTCTCCACCCGTCCTCTGTTGTCTCCGCCACTAAAGGGCAGTGGTGTGCGTCCATTGACGTACTGTGTCCGTGATGTCGCTTGCTGAGAATCTGACTGTCCTGGGGCACCGGGGTTGGTACCGTCAGGATGACATCACCTTGCTGGATGAGTTAGCATTCAGGGCATCAATATGCAGCGGTCATTGCTATATAGCTTTCCATCACACATCTTCCTGTGCTCAACTACAGACACAACGAGTAGTGAAGAAGAATCAACCGCATCTCACATAGCTATACCTCCCCAACAATCAACTCTTGACCAGGTCAAAGAACATCGTAATGGATCTCCAAGGCACCCCCGCCCCTACCGGCCAGAGAAGCACAAAGGTACGTGAAGCAATGCAATACAACTCTATTCCGAACACACGGCTAAGTGTTCGAGCAGGTCACAACTGATCCCGCAGCCGGAGATCGCAGACAGGAGACTTCTGGACCCGTCGCCAACGACTCTCTTGCTGCCGAATCAGCCAAGTCCGGTGGTGATTACAACCAGAACCGCAATGCCGAACCTCTTGGGGTTTCCGGCAGCTCGTCTACACTGAATAACACGGACACTTCTGGCGCTACCAAGCTGTCCTCTGCCCCCGACGCTGCCACCCGTGAGGAGCTCGACAAAAAGGAGAAATATCCTGAAAGTATGGGTGGCCAAGGGCAGTTCCCTGGTGCCCATATTCCCGAGACTGGCTACGTTGGCGGCTCGACAGCTGCCAAGCAGGATATGGGTATGGGTAAGGGTGTATATTCCACCCAGCAGCAGAGGACTTCTCGGCCTCAGACCCGGTCTCAGACTCAATCTCAATCCGAAACCCAGCCTCAGGCCCAGCCCGCCGAGGCGAGTGGAAGTGGTTACCGCAGCCAGTACAATGCCGGCCAGGCCCCTCAGTACATCCAGAGTGCGACCGGCCAATATAAAAATACCAAACCCAAGGGCAACAACTTGCAGGAGGGTGGCTTTGATACCGACCCCAACAATAACGCCAGCTTCACTTCCGAGATTGGCAGCGACCAAGACCCTGGCCGCTTTGCCGAAAATTTCTCTCAGCGCAAGGCTGCAGAAAATGAAGCCGCTAGTGTTGCCGGCGGCCCAAGCGAGAAGGGAATCACCGATACTCAGACCTGGTATCAGCCTTTGGAAAGTGACCAGAGAGCTTAATCGTGATGAACTCACCTACTTATGATATTAATTACGGCGGAAGGCGTATGAGCGAAAAGTTGACTTCTAGTTAATCCTATACTACGCGCGGACTGTGTCTGCAGTTGCATGATTATGTACTATAGAACACGAATGAAACATTCTTGATCATGGCATGCTCTTATATCTTACTAGAAAAGTATACCGCATCCCTATCTTCTGTCAAAGAACAATCACAACAACGCTGTTCAACCATCCCATTCAAACCCAGCTTCTCATCGCAGCCCTCACACGGACAATCATCCTCGCCGTCGCCCTTCCATCCACATCTCTCCAACACAAACCCAATCCCTTCCACGATTCCCACCGCCAACACAGCTAACCACATCATAACCAACATAATCATAACAGCCGCCATCAACCGCTCACCGCGCCGCTGGGTATACAAAGCCGTATACGCGACAAGAGATACCCCCTCCTCGTCCCCATTACCTTTGCTAACCGGTCTTCTCGAGATAAATGAGCCATGATGGCTAGCGGGCCAGCAAGTTGATTCCCAGGCTTTGCAGGCCGTGTTAACAGGAGATACTACGTTCGACGGGCTGTCTGTGGTGATAGTGGCTTCTTCCTGGCTCTTTATAGTTGACAACAAAATTAGGATTGGGCGTTTATTGAAGAATGGGTTGTCAAGGACGTGCCTTTGCGTGGAAATGGGTTGTCACTCCGCTGGTTTGGGAGGGATACACTGGGGATGCGGAAATGAGGTTTAATAGACAGAAGGAGATGACGAGTAGGGAATACTTGGATGGCATCATTGTTTGACTCTGGCTCTTTAGCTGGTAGGGTTCAATTGAGGTGTGGTCCTGTTGATGGGGACCTCTACTCCCATATATCTACACCTACGGCCGAGACTGTGTGATAAATAACACTGATCTTCCATGTGATTGAATACCGTTATTGACTGTTGACCCTTGCGTCAAAACTATACTTGAGTTTTCCCGCAGTCTACGCGACACTCTGAGCCTGATTCACAGACGATTCTGAATTACCAGAGGATTTAGAAGTTCTGGAGGGGATAGAGCAGGTCCCTTGCTGATTGAGTATGACTTGGAGTACTTGGTCCCCCACATTCTCCAGGGTTAGCAAGGGAGGAGATGTTGATTTGGTGAATGATCATGCCTTTACTTGCATGTCTCTCGTATGATTATCTCCTTGAACTTCCAGGCTTCCGGCTATCCAGGGCAAGCATGTGCTCGCCAAAGGCCAACTGGAGGAGCTGCACCTCTGCGCATGTGGCAGGATCACAGTTCACTCAGTTGAGTCCCTTTTCTCTGAAGGAACAAGAGAGCTAGGTATGGATTTTGCTGTGTGTCCAAACACTCAGATCTACAATGATTTAGTGTATATATCAATATGTAGATCGAACAATATCAACTTCACGTTGACTTCATTTTAGAAGACTTCCTGCCTTTTCATACACCAAGTTACGAACGCCAGATTTTGCCGGACATATCATGAAAGATCAACCCAAATGAACACGTCCCAAAGGCCAGACCCAAAAGACATGCACTGTCTTGTCAGACAAAAACGTGGAACTGTACAGCCAGAGCAATTGACGAGACAGCAGCGAAAGAGGCAACAGCCCCGACATTAAGATAAACCAACAGAAATAGAAGGGAGAAACGGAATGAAAGAAGTGACCTTTTACAGGTTCACCTTCTTGGATTCTTTCTGGACGAGCTTGGCCAACTCTTCATAGACTTCGCTGAAGTCCTCTCCGTCGGCTTCCGACTCGCCGTCCTTCTTCTTGCCCTTCGCGGCTGACTTAGGCACAACCATGACGACACTGGTCGGGCGCTTGGTAGCAGCCGAGTTACCCAGCTCGGCTCGCGATGTGACGAAAACATATGGGATACCGTGGTCTTCGCAGAGAACGGGGATATGTGAGATGACGTCCATAGGCGAAATGTCGGCGGCAAGGATGACAATTCCGCTGGGAATGGAGATAGTAGCATTGGCGGCGGGGATGGCGGATTTGCGAAGAGCCTTGACGACTTCCTTGACACCGCGCTTCAGGCACTTGTTTACGGCAGCTAGGGAAGTAGTTAGCAAAGAGTACACAATCAACTCAGTCGATGTCTTTGCTCTGAATATAGCGTCTCATAGATAGATTGTGCGTGTAATGAGGAAATGATTTCGAAATCACTCACCCTTCTTCACACTCTTGAGAACCTTCTTAGCCTGCTTGTCCTCAACCAGAGGGTTGGCAAATGGCACAAGTGCACCGACGGGGCGGCTCTCGAGATCCATCTCAACCTCAGCAGTTCCATTTCCATTAACAGCAGTCTCGGCAGCCACGGCCTTGTCGATTCCATCTAGAACCTTGCTGGTAAGCTCCTGCTCTACAGCCTCGGCGAGAACAGTCTTGTCCTTCTTTTCCTTCTTGTCCTTCTTGCTCTTGTGGATGCCGTCCTTCTCCGAGCGCTTTTCCTTCTTCTCACGCTTGTCCTTCTTCTCGGACTTGTCCTTGGCCATTGTGACGAAGTTGCGCTTGCTTAATATACCAAAGGACAGGGAAAAAAGGGACGACCGAGGACTGGCGAGTGTTGGCGTGAACGTGGGGAGGGAGCAAATAATAAATATGGTCGTTTCGGTGTCTTCGAAACCCGCAAAAAAATCAAAATCCATCTGAAAATTTTGGCGCTAGTCTGATTTAGGAACTAAAGCTCATGGCACTGGCCGCTTACTCATCACTCGCTCAATCGGGGATGATCCCATCGAAAACAATCCCGATAGCTACATCGCGCAACCATCCCGCCGTCTCTGGCATTTATCAATTGTCGAACGTTGGGAGCGTACTGGAGCTCGGAGAGCGTGTCATGTGGGGCATCCTATTTGCCCTATAATCTTTAGACCAATTGAGGTCTATGGAACTTCGTCATTTATGGATAGTTGAAGGTAAATCGCACCGCGCCTTAAACCCAATTTATGGCTTACTGACAACCTCAGATGGATGCGAATAGAAACTCGCGACTCCCTTTGGGGTCTCCTCCTGGCAGCGCCTCGCCCTTGTCCATCATGGGAACTCAAAGTATTCTGCGCCAATCCATCCGCCCTTCACAGCCTCCGAAGCCTGGTTAGATCGCACGTTTCCATGGGATATACATCACAGACTGACTTGCCTAGATACGGAGAAGGAGGAGCTACGCGTGCAAGTCAGCACTCTGCGATACGAGCTGGAGAATTTCAAACAGGAGCGGGATTTGATGATACTTCGTCATGAGAAGGAACTCCGAGATCTACAATTGAAGGCCGATGCGGACTTCAGAAAGGCGCAGGTTTGTTACCATCATCATACTCTGTCATGGCGTCGGACAAATGTTGACCACACTTCAATCACAGGCTGCAGAATCCGCTAGTCATCGCGCCAACCATAAGAGCGAAACGCTTGCCAAAGAGTTGAAGGAAGTTCAGGACCAGGCACTTAACGACAAGGTCGGACTAGAGCGGAAACTTAGAAGTCTACAGGATGAAAAGCAGAACTTACGGGAGGAACGGGACGAGACTCAAGCTCAGCTGCTCGACCAGGAAAGACAACACAAACATCAGATCAATGAACTAGAAACAATTCGCTCATCACTTCAGAGGACGCTCGAAGAACTGCAGAACGACCTTCAAAATGCAAGAAACAATTTACAATCAGCTCAAGAGAAACTCTCGCAGCGGGATATGGATGTTGCCAACCTTGAAACGGAAAATATCCGCCTGAAAGCAGAGGGGGCTGACGGAGAAACATTGTCCGTATTGAAGAGGGAGCTTTCTGACCAAGTCGCTCACATTAGGAACTTGGAGACTGCAAATCGAGAACATACCGCAGAACTGCGCCACCTGCGGAAAGTCCAGAAGAATGTCGAGGTAGTAGAGGAACAAAAGAAGTCGCTGGAAAATCAGCTCCAGCTCATGAAAGAAGTGGAGTCGGAATTGAACACTCTTCAGATTCAAAAGCAGATTCTAGAGGATGAGCGAAGTTCGTGGACCAGTCTTCTACAGGAGAATGATGAACCTGCGGAATTTGACTCCCCAGAGGCGGTCGTGAAAGCCCTGTTGCAAGAACGGATTGAAAAAGCGACATTGGTTGACAAATTGGGCAGCATCGAGGCACAATTCTTGGAGAAGGATGAAATAATCAAGAGCTTGGAGACTGAGAGAGCCAACCTCCGTCAGGAGCTAGAGAAATTGCGCGTTGCAGGCGCTGCCGCTGGCGGGGCCACGGCTGAGAGTCGCATCAGAGCTAGACTTGAACGCCAGCGGGCACTGGCAGTCAAGGAGGTGGAGTATCTTCGCGCGCAGCTGGAGACTTTCGACACGGAAGAGGTCACCATGAACGCGGAACAGAGCCAGTACGACCAGCGCAAAACCGAGCAGATCGCCAACCTGGAAAAGCTTGTCGATGAATACCGCGCGGAAGTGCAAAAGGCTCATGAAGAACTCGCGAAGCGCGAAGCCCCACAACAGGATGATACACAAGCCCGAGGCCTCAAACGGCCGTTGTCACCAGCTGAGAGTGATGCTGAGAACGAGCGACTCTCTGTATTGACGCGGAAGAATCGGACGCTGCAAGATTCGCTCTCCAAGTCCGAACAAGCCGCAGCCCTCCTCCGCAAGGAGCTAGAAGCCACCAAATCCCAGCTCAAATCCCTCAAGGCCAAGTCTCGCACACGCGTTTTGGAGCTGCGCGACAACCCTACCGCCGAAGCAGAAAAGCTCAAATTCTCCACCATCGCAACCCTCCGGGCCGAAAACCGGGATCTCCTGGCCCAACTGCAGGCCAACCACGCGGACGTCAAAGTCGTGCCAGTCAGCACACTCGAAAGCATGAAACTGGAGCTCAACGAAATGGAAAAAGTAGTCGCCGACAAGGAAAAGCGCATGCGCCGCCTGAAGGAAATCTGGACAGCCAAATCATCCGAGTTCCGCGAAGCAGTCGCCTCCCTGCTAGGCTACAAGCTGGATTTCCTCCCCAACGGCCGCGTCCGCGTCACCTCCATGTTCCACCTCTCCCCCGCCTACCGACACGGCGACGCCAGCGCCTCCTCTGACTCCCGTGGGCCAGGCAGCATGGGCAACGGCGAAGAAAACTCTATCATCTTCGACGGCGAGAACGGCACGATGAAGATCTCCGGTGGGCCGAACAGTCTCTTCGCGATGGAGATCAAACATCTGATCAAGTTCTGGGTCGAGGAACGGAAGGATATACCCTGTTTCCTTGCGGCCATGACGTTGGACTTTTATGATAAGACCACGCGGGCTGCGAGGATGTAGTTTTTGTGATAATGCCTCTTCATGTCTTGGGTATTGTAAATAGTGATTTCTGACTAGCATTTCTGGTCTGTGGAAACTAATCTGTGGAATGCTACCCATTTTTCCTCCTGAAATTTCACGCAACTATGTATAATGGTCTCTACCAGCTTAAACGACTGTCTGCACAGACTTGCTTTCTGTCCGTAATGAACCTTGAGTATGAACTTGTCCATTTCCCTAGGGAAGTAGTACTTAAACAAGAGAACTTATTTACAATAACCACAAAAGCCTACTTTATCCTGAATGTATCAATAGACCGGGGTTAGAACCAAAAATGTTCGACATAGGGGGGAAAAAAGGGGGAGTAAGAATCAGAAAGGTCTGAAGAAAGTAATCGGACAAAGGTGCTGAGAACAAGTATCTCGAGGGGTGAACAAGTTGTCAAATCAGGCGAGGTGACTGCAGAAAACGCAACATTGAAAGTAATAATCCACGGCGGTATCGTATCTAAGGGACTTGCCTTCAATATGACACGTATTTCCCAGCCACCAGCTTGCGGACTGTGGGCACTTCTTTCCAGGTAGACACGGACGGGTCAGATGCTTGCAGACTGCCATCTTCGTCTGCGAAGGGATCGGTTCCCTTCTGCGGAGTGTCCTCCGACTGAGACGTACTAATCCCCAAACGAGAGCCAGCGTCGGCCGTTTGGAGCTCGAATTTCGCGTCAACTTTGCCTTTGCGTGGCCAGCTGGTTGAAGTCGCAAACCGAACAAGTAGCTTTCCATCAGCTCCGGCGCGCACTTCAAGTTCGGGGATTTTCCAAGTGACCGCGGACTGCTTGCGACGGAAGGTGGCCCCTGCGTTGGGATACATGACGGCACTGGTGGCATGAGCGGCCTCGCGGCCTTCTTCAGGAGAGGTATCCAAGTTCACAGTCAACGTGAGGTTCTTGAGGGTGATGGATTCTCTTCGCACCGACGAGGCGAATGAGGAATTCATAGAGTAGAAGATGATCACGCTTGCCTGGAACTCTTCGAGATTCCACGCAGGTTTAAAAATCACAGGACAGTAGGTCGAAGCTTCCGACTGGTCGATGTGAACTTGGTACTTGAAAGCCACCGTTGGTGAAGACCGGGAGATGTTAGAGAGAAGGACGCTATATTCGCCTCTCTTCTCGTCCCCTGAGCCCTTCTCTTCTTGTACAAAATGTGGGTTGGCAGCGACCTTCTCCAACACCTGGAAATTCTCAAGACGGACGCGCGCGGTATCCGCTGTCGTTGCACTCGATGCATTGTAGGCCAGTGCAAGTTCTCCTACAACGAAGGACTTAGTCACAGCGCCCTCGGTGAACCACGCACTGACTGTCTCTATGATCGACGCATTCAGGCCAGGTTGGTGCAGATCAGGATGGGAAACCGGGCCTGAGATGTTGTGCAAGGTGTTTGATGAGCGGATAGACGTTGTATCTGAGAGGGTATGATCATCCGTAGCGGTGCTGGGTGAAGTGACATGCCTAGAAGGCAGTCCTGGTGAGGTAGGAGTAGAGACATCCGACCCCGGTGGCGGAACAGGGAGCCCATTGCTCGAACCCGGAGGGTTTGGAATGAAAACTGTGTTACGGACATCGCGACGACCACGTATGGTGCCCGCGTTTCGTCTGACTCCGCTGTGTTGAGCTTGCTGCAGAGGGTCAGCCGGAAGCGCAGGGAATAAGCTTCTTACCACACTCACCAGACGTAACTGATTAGCCATCTCGTCCATTGCTTGTCTAGCCTGGCTCTCATCTTCGGGGATGGGTTGATCTCGGATGGTCAGATTCATGCCGTGCTCGTCCAGTCTATCGCAGTTAGCATGATTTGTCTACTATGGACGGCAAGACAGGAATCATTACCCAACCGCCTCACGCTGAAGCCGTGTTATCTCGTCAATGGTCTGTGGTCGTTCCGAGAATCCTTCCGAGTCGACACGAGGCTATGCATCGTCATCAGCTTAATTCAATGTTCATTGTCGTCTGCACATACCTCATTCGCAGTCGTAGCAGCAGGCGGTGTCGGCTCGTTGCGGACCTCTTGAGTTGATCCCCCATTCGTGGTCACTGGTGTTTGGTAAGGTTCTGGACTTGTGGGCAGTGAAGCAGGAACTTCACGCTCGTAGGTCTCCCTTGGGATCGGTGCGGCTTCGCCACGGCTATCCTGCGTAGTTAGAGCAGTACCTGGACGATCTGGACCCGTAGGGGATTCGGGTATCTGCATGTCGCGTGAATCTCCCCGCCTGAACGAAGCAAACGGACTACGATGCTTCTTATCTCCGAAGAGTGGTCCTCCTCCAGGTGTTTGCACTACACTCTTCCTTCTACCCATGACAGTTCCTAGTCGCTTGAGGCCACCAAGGGGTGTGTTGCGGGGCTCCGGAGCTGTGACAGAAGAATTGTTAGCAAACATCTTGTGTGAATGGCGAACTGTAAGACTTACCAGGAGGTGTCCTGACCGGGCCCGACGTCTCCGAGCGTTGACTAGCAGCATCGTCCTGAATGCGCGGCGGAGGAGCAAGAGGCGCTCCTGCTCTGGTAGACTGTATAGATTCCTGCCTCCTGGGAGCAACAGGTCTGCCTCCATTAACCTTCGCGGCAAATGTGTTGATCTCATCCGCAGTCTCAACGTTGAGAAGTACATTCAGGCAGCTCTCGGCAGCCTGGCGACAACGTTCTACCTGGTCCGATTCGTGCGTTTGCAATTGAGTAAGTGCATCGCGGAGATGATTTACTCGGCCTTCGTCCGCTGCCTGAAGTTGCTCAAACACAAAAGGTGCCCTTGAATCCCATTGTTCTCTGATCTCCTCTGCGGCGGAAATAGCAGCGGCCAGTTTCTCCGCCCCCTTGGGCCCTTTCTCCCTGGCCTTTTCCACCTTCTTTTGATTCGCTTCGAAGCTCTTCGCCAACGCGGCGAGATCACTTTGGATGCCAGGCATCGATGCCAATTCTCGGTTCTTGCTGCTGTATTCTCTCAATGGGCGCTCCACGTCCTCATCGATCTTCTGTGCGAAGGTTTCGTGTGATGCGGCGACGGCTTCGGTGGCATTGATGATGCGCTGCCATGGTATTTGGAAAATGCTATTGTGTCGTAAAACATATGGAAATTAGCCTTGTCTTTCGTGTTTCAGTTCCGAATGGCCGAGCTTACCCAAGCGCTGCTCCGTTCTCGAGTTGTGGTCGATGCGCCAGTTTCCTTAGCCCTTGCGCGTAAGCTTCTTCCACACGGCGGCGTTCCTGTCGCACGAAGACAGGAATTAGACCCAAGCTTCTGTTGTCCCTTGTGGTAAGAGGTTGAAGCCATACCTGAAGCCAATCCGCGATATCCGCGTTGATCCTGTTAATGATACGTATGCGGTCATTGAGAACATTAACGGCTTGGTTGGGTTGCAAAGAGGCCTAGAGGCGGGAAGCGATTGAAATATTAGCTGCTGCAACTTCATTGCCATAGCAGGAGCGAGATAAGGTATCCGAGGTTGGGTTATGCCTACCAGCAGGGCTGGATACTCCTGCCTTGACAGCTCCATCGCTCCGACTCATAGATCAACGGTACCAGAAGGGAGCGATCGTAAGGTGCATAATAGGGATAATTAAGAATACAGAAGCCGAATTACGGGTGAACGGGCAATTGAAATCCTCCGAACACTACCCGAAGAGACCGGCTTCTTCAATCAATGGAACTCGGAGTGAAGCAAGGAGCAGAGAAGAGAAGAGGAAGATTGATGGGATGGTCGGATGGACGTGATGTGATGACGATGGAGTTGCAACACGGAATAATCACGGAGGGACCCGAGTACGGAGTGAGACAATTGGTCAATGAGGTCGGGGAAGTCCAGGCTAGCTGGATTCGGCTAGACGAGAGAGTATACCTCAGGCATCGTAAGGCAGGACTATGATGATTGCTACCAGCAGAGGAAAGAGTCACATGTTCCATCGATTTCCACAACACTGCTACACTAGCGAGAGTAGAGAGGAAACATTGCTGCTTCATCTCAAGGCCGGTTATTCAAAGTACAGGTACCTAGTTGATAAGCTGGTGATCGATCTTCCTTCAACTAGCTCGGTTCTTCTCCAGATTTATTCCGTCATTTCTGCCCCACGCGTCTGATTCGAAACATCCAACAAGATAAGATGGCTGCATCAGACTGGAAGAAAGCTCTGGGGTTCACCGACCGATTGACAGCAATTCAATCTCTGTAAGCCTGTGATCATCGAGACAGTCCCTAGAACGTCGGTCTTGGCAAATTCTAATACTACTGCCTAGGACTACTGCCTATCAGCGAGCTTCGTCTTCGGCTGCGTTTGCTGAAGCTCAGTCCCAAGCAAAGAGGTTTGAAAGTGAAGTTTATGAACAAGCTACCTCCAAGGTTGGTTCTCGACCATGGTATCAAAACATCCTGCTCATGAAGATCTTACAGGAAGAATATGACCGGATGTGCCAGGCTGCAATCGATGCCGCAGAGGCTAGTGGTTCTGTAGCCCCAATGATTGGCAGTCCAAACCAGTTGCAACATGAACCCCAGGAGGATGCTTGGACATCGGGAGAAGTAATTGGTCCGTTCAAAGGATGCCTTCACGTGTTTGATGGCCTTCATTCCACTATCTACAAGTCCAAGCGTGAGGATGGAACTGTGGTTGCGGTGAAAGTTACCATCCCCCATCTCTTGACGCCACCACATGACGCTAAGCGCGAGGTTCGGCTTTTGAGAGAGGCCGCGAGTCCTCATGTTATAAGTCTGCTGGACTCGCACAGAGTTGAGGGAGGAAGCCTCATCCTGGTCTTCCCCTATCTAAAATATGACTTGGAACATTTGCTCCGTCGTGATATGCTCACTGCAACGCAAATAAAGGCTCATCTGCACGACATGTTCAGCGCCTTGGCACACCTTCATGAGCTGGGAATCATTCATCGGGATGTCAAACCCTCTAACATTCTGCTGGACTCGCCTGACGGGCCGGCTTACCTGGCGGACTTTGGTATCGCATGGAAAGAAGGAGACAAGAGTTCCGAGCCGGCTGATAAGAAAATCACCGATGTAGGAACCACGTCTTATCGAGCGCCTGAGATCCTGTTTGGGTTCAAGGGATACGGAACAGCTTTGGATCTGTGGGCTGCTGGTTGTGTTGTTGCAGAAGCTGTCACTGTCGGGCACAAGCAGCTGTTTGATTCCGGACCCGTAGGGAGCGACCTGTCGCTTGTTCAGTCCATTTTCAAGACTCTGGGAACCCCGGATGAGAGCACCTGGCCTGTAAGTCATCCGATTGTATTCACGCTCTGCCCTTCTGGTCTTCGGGCCAGGCTAACATAGAAACAGGAGACTGAAAAACTTCCCGACTGGGGTAAGATCGAGTTCTACCGATTTCCTGCCAAACCGTGGGATGAGGTTCTCAGGGGAGCTTCTTCCAAAGCACGGGATCTGGTGAGCAGACTGGTACGCTACGAGAGCAGTGAACGGCTGTCTGCTGCAGAGGTAGGCAACACATTCTAAGTGGACCGGCCTGGTGCTAATAGTGTGGCAGGCCTTGAATCATCCATATTTTTCAGCAACCTGAAGCCCGTATGCTGCAGAATTTAATTGCAAGTGTCTCACATGACAGAATCATTTCGCGATGATTTCGCGATCATCATGGCCAAGCTTCTAGCGGTCCACCAGTCTGCAGCGGGTGTTTCAGCCTTTAAATTTGGGTCGGCTGAAGCAGATTGCCAACTCGCCATATTTGAGCCATAAATGAAACTGGGGCTCAGCTCCAGCAGCTGGTTCGTTGAATTTACACTTACTCAGGATTTTACAGTCCGACCGCAACCGAGGCACTGACAACGAATGAGCCAATTAACCATCATGTAAGCGAAGGCAATTTCCGACGGGATCGGTGGTTTTGAATGCAGGTATGATTTGGAGTGTACCCTGAAGCAGTGAGCCAGTGTAACAAGCACACCTTGCATTCGAACCCTAAATAGATAACTGCTGTACACAAGTTAGATCCAGGGTCTTCCTATAACTAGTTATGCATCTTGGAGACAGATCTAGAGAAGAAGAACAGGAGCATTATTCAGCCCTCAAATGGGATGATTACATTCATCAAAGTAAATGGCGCTAGGAAGGACCGGAGATGGCGGAGAGAAGAGGGGCTTGGCTAATCAAATTACTATCAAAGCGCAGCACAATGCTGATACACTACTAACTACGGCGTACAGTGATGACTAGAAGAGAGCACAGAGCGATGCGGGCAACCGCGTGTGTGAGAATTAAATATGTTGCTCGAGTGGCAGAAAAGAAGTTGGACTCCAAGGTAGATAGACTGCGAAAATCTAGGAGACCGAGAATAGGGGGCGTTGTTTGTTTATCCATGGTTGGAATTTCGGAACGTTTGTCAGGTTGGGGTTCGCTGGACTCTTTTTTGAGAGATACAGGAGTTCTCTGTAACAATAATGGCATGCTTCCAAGGCTGTATCTTGCTTGTATGTCATGTTAATCAGGCAGATTCGTGATTCTCCTACACAATCGATCTACTCTGTACCTAATTACTCAGTGTAAGTGTCTCTCTACTTCTCTGAGAATGGAATAAAGAGCTGGTCTGGCGGCACGCTGAGTCCTCGTGTTGGTCAATACGGTCATGAAACCAGGCACCGTCACACGCATCAGCCAATCAGCAGTGCCATGTGCCTGCGAACAGCGGGTCAGGAACAGGGATCATCGCCCCATACAGTTAGCGTGGTGACTGTGGTCAGACCCAGCCCGTGTCTGGCCTGCTTGTGATTGGCCGGTCCCCTCATTTTAGCTCTGATCTCATTTCGTTTACTTCCGCACGTTTGTGGTAAATGATTACTTACAGCGGTACGGAGTACAGAGGGAATTCTGGTGATGCTCCCAAGGCGTCTGTCTCTTCCGCTGGGGGCCATCACCACCAAAGCCGCTTCTTTCGCCTTTTTCTTTTCTTCTCTTGTCCTTCGTTTACCTTCCCTTTTTTTCATCTTGCAATTCGTGGGCATTCCACGTTTTGGTCTCCCTACCTTCATTTGACACTTCGCAGCCTGGAAGCTCGTGGTCCTTTCATTCATCCAGTGGCTAGTCCGCCAGCCCCTCCATAGCCATATCACATTCCTTTCACCTTCCACATTCCTTGACGCGCTTGCGCTCCCTTCGCTTCGATACGCGGCCTACCTGATCAGTCCAGTACGGATTAAGGGCCCGTCTCTGATCTAGGCACGTCGTGTCGGGTCTTTTTGTTTTTATGGGCAGAATCCCATCCTCTCATTATCACTCTCTCAGGTCTCTGCAAGACCTACCATCTCGTCGCACCAATATCATCAGAAGTCTAGGCTTCTTGCCGTCATTATCGTCTGAACCAATTGACTCAACCAGAGCGAAGCAAGAGTGACAACCCTCAATCGCAATCATGGTGCACGCACATGCGCATCGCGATCATCACGCTGCCCTGGTGGAGCGAAGCCTCGAGGAAAGAGATCCCAAGCAAGAAGCCGTGACCATCGTCTACGTGACGGCATCTGCCACCTTTGACGGTCCTATCGGCGGCTATGTAACAGGCGTAGATCCGGCAACAACGGCGGCACCGCCGAATCAGGGTGTCGGCGCTCCCGTTGGACAAACACGACCTCCGCCAGACGCCGCGACGACGACGACGACCGAACCCAAGCCGAAACATACCAAAGGGCCTAAGCCTACGACCACCGATGCAGAACCCACGATTACAGGAGTTACCACCGACCCGACCCAGCCCATCACCATGGACACCACTGCGGACAGAACGACTCCGACCACTTTCTCCACGGCCACCTCGACTCCGTCGCTGACTATCCCAGGTTTGGATAGTAGCACTACTAGCCAAACGTCGTCATTGGACAAATCGGCTTCACCATCGGCCACTTCAGTTGCGGGTTCGAGCGGACTTAGCGGGGGTGCAAAAGCGGGTATTGCAATTGGCGTGCTCCTTGGACTTGGTTTGATCGCCGGTTTCATCTTCTTCTGCATGCGCAAGAGGAAGCAAGGTCGAGAAATGGCAGAGGCCGAAGCAGCAAACGAGAAATCCTATGGAGCCGATAACTTGGTTCCGCCTGGACCTCCGCCAAAACCCCAACCGGTGACCCCATCGGAACCTCCACTACTCAACGTCCGCCCTGTCACCCAGTTTGCACCAGATCTGACCCCTATGGGTGCTCTCGCTGCTGGTGCAGCTGGCGCCGCTGGTGCTGGTGCTACACTTGGGGTCCCTGCAGCTGGATCGCGTAACCTGACCGGCAATCCCTCGCCGCCGCATACGCCACAGTCGAGCATCAGCAGGACGGATCCGTTCGGCGACCCAGTGAATCCCTTTGGCAATCAGGCAGAAGCTCCTTCCCCGGTTGCAGCGGCAGGTCCGCCAAGTCCCTCGGCAATCCCTCTCCCTCAATCTCCCCTGGCACCCACTGTACCGGCACCGAGCGATTCTGGCGTAGGATCTGCTCTTGGAACTGCTGCTGCCGGAGCCGCAGTGGCTGGTGGTGTTGCTGCCGCGGCCAAAACCTCCGACAAGGACCAGCCCACACGCCCGGAAAGTTCGTCGTCCAAAGCATCGTCGGTTCCCGAAGGCTCTGCTCAGAGTCCTGTAAGCGCCGTTAGCGCTGATGCCGCATCGATCGCCTCTGCTGCTGCGGTTACTGCTGTTCCAGCATTTGGACCCGGCGGTGCTGCGAGCCCTGCTCCCGGGCCGAGCAACGTTCATCGCGTGCAAATGGATTTCAAGCCTTCCATGGAGGATGAGTTGGAGCTGCACGCCGGTCAGCTTGTTCGACTTCTGCACGAGTATGACGATGGTTGGGCTCTCTGCCTCAGACTCGATCGCTCGCAGCAAGGAGTGGTTCCCCGGTCTTGTCTTTCTGCCCGTCCCGTGAAGCCTCGCAACGGTCCGCCCCCAGGAGCTGCTCCAGGCCCTGGGCCCCGCGGGCCGCCCCCACCGCCAATGATAGGACCCATCGGCCCTCGCGGGCCTCCCCCTTCTGGTGCTCCTGGACCAATGGGACCAATGGGACCAATGGGACCAATGGGACCCGCTTCTCGCTTCTATCCTCAAGATCCCCGCCCAATGTCTCCAGCTCGATACCCTCAAGGCGGGCCTCCGCCCCCACGCCCGTATCCCCAGCATCCAATGTCTCCTGCACAGTTCCCTCCCGCCCCGCGGTCTTTCTCCCCAGGTCCCGGTAGCCGGCCGATGCCGCAAAGGTCCATGAGTCCCGGACCTTATGGAGCTTCAGGATGGCAGAGGCCGGAGATGCCAGCGAGCCAGCGGCAACGTAGCAACAGTGCAGGTGGGCCAGTTGGACCCATTCCTCGTTCGTCAGGATCGCCAGGACCAAGTCCCCTGACTGGGCCGATGATGCCACCTCCGTCCGGTGCACTCCCGGCAATTCCCACTCCGCCACCGCCGCAAGGACCAGTTCGACAAGATTACGCATGAAGTCAATAGGCTTATGAATGTCCAATGTGAACGAAAGCGACTGCAAATGCAATTGATTGATAAGGGGGGCAATTGATTGTTATTGCCGCTGGTCGGAACGAGCCTGGTATGAGTATCACTTGCGTCTGAGACGAATGAGCCCTGAGCACCCCTATCAATCTGTTTCGATTTCTTCTCTATTCAGCTTTCTCTCATACTTAAGATCTTTCTATGCCCCCTCTTATACGTTTTCTTCTACGATGCCGGCAACAGTCTCCTCTGGAGATATGTGCCCATGTCTTGTTCAACGGGAATACCCATTTCTTTCAGCTAACTTTTTTTGCCCCCTCTCTTGAGAAAGGATGTTGATCGTGAGGTTCATACACCGTGCTCTATCTTACCCTTATACAGTGCGTTTATTGTGTATTAGCACAGTTCAGATGCTCTTGTCTTCCTTTCGCGTCTACATCGGAGAATCAAGGAAAGCAATGTGGGACTGGACCTGGCTTCCAGCGATAATTCTGTTCTTCTAATGTTCATGTATAGTTTGGTGGTCGTCTATGTAGATAGTAGTGAATACAGCAAAATCAGAATATCATCCTCCTCATGGCCGACCCAAATCCTTGAGACTGATCTTGTTTTCTGCACATGATAATATATAGATGTCTATCAGAGATGTGGCACATTCCCACTAGCCAGAAGCAGATTGGCAATACTGAGGATCCCCTCTCCTAGAATCAGCCCCGAGGCTAGCACCACCACCGACGACGACGCCGCGTCCGCTTCTCGGGCGGCCTGTTCGGCTGTTTTCCCGGCCGCAGCCGCAGGGACTCTCGCTCTCGATTCTCCTGGTGATCGTGTCTGCTCGACTGGGATATCCGAGGGGCTGGTGTGCCCCCGCGACCACCACCAGGCGATTATCCCGCCGATTGCCCTAGCCAGCGTGAACGAGGGGACGTTGAAGATCCCCACGGCGACGGCGATCCCGCCGGGGACCCATGCCCTCCAAGGGGCGGAGACATTGCGGCGGCCGCCGTTCGAGCGGGGCGAGGCGGCGTATATACGCAGGATGGTCACGGCGACGAAGACGGTGCCTGCGATTACGGAAGCCTGCCAGGCCATGGGGGGCAGACCCTGGCCCGTGACGAGGCGGGCGGTGAAGATCCAGACGTAGGCGGTGGGGGTCTGGAACATGGGTCCCGGGACGGGATAGACGCTCACATACATCTTGTAGACGGCGGTGGAGAGGACGGCGCCGACGAGGGAGCCGATGATTTGGCCGTAGAACTGGGCTTTGGGGGATGCGCCGAGGAGGTGGCCTGTTTTGAGATCTTGCATCATGTCGCCGGCTTGTAGGGCGCCGGATTCGGAGACGGCGCCGGCGAGGAGGTTGGTTACTAGGGCTGTGCGGCGGGAGAAGTGCGAGGCCGGGGTTGCGAGGGAGAAGAGGAGTTGGGTTAGTTTGCTGATGCCGGAGACGGGGTTTAGGTCTGTCTCGCCTAGGGCGCGGACGCCCATTATTGACAGGAGTACGGCGAGGAGGGTGGCGAGGGTGGAAAGCAGGGGTGACATGACGTCGCCGAAGACGATGTGCATGCAGACCACGTTCAATATTAGGGTCAAGGGGAGCAGGATGGCCACTGTTCGGGTAGAGATGAGCTGGGAAGGCGGCGCATCTTCTTCTTCCTCTGGTTCGCTTCCCCTAAGGACGGAATGGGCTCCTGACGATGACTCCTCAGAGATGGGACTCAGGGCGGAATATCTAACGTATGAATGGCGAGAGCTGTTGTTCGACCCTTGGGCTAGAATCCATTTTCCGACGCGACTGGAAAAGAACCGGGCCTTGAGCTTTGGAGCGTTGGCTATGACGGGCTTCAAAACCAGCCAACCAAGACTGACAAGCGAGTCCGCGAGCATGATGGCTAGAGAAACCCATACAATCCACGCCTTACTTCCATCCTCCCAGCTATCCACAGGCCCAGGGGCCCAGCCACGAGCCTTGGCGAGCGGAGACAGGATGCCCCAGCCGAGTATGGCCCCGAAAAGCATGTGCATGCAAGTAGATGGGCCCATGATAATTCCTTGGCCAATGTATGCGGGGGATGGATTGAGGGTCCATAGCCAATTTTGTGCTAGGGAAAGACCCAGGATAGGTACGTCACGGACTTGAGGGACAAAGTATGAGAATAGCGTCTGTCACGGTCAGTCACTCGGGCTGGGCCAGTAGCGGGAGACAGTAGCAGGACTCACATAGACACCAGACACCACAAACGCACCCACCAGGAGACGCATCTTCGACCTCCAGTCTCGTCTGTCAGCTGACTGGGATTCGCTAGCATCCTTTTGCAGCAGCGCATTTCCCTCCCCCTCTTCCGTTCCATGCGTCAAGGCAAGCGTTTCACCTTCTTCTCGTAAGACCGCAGTCGAATGGACTTCTTTCTTCGCCTTCTCGTCACTATACCCACTTCCGTGCAGAACCCTGAGCATGAGCGCCGACGCCGTTCCACTCGGAAACCTCAATTTCTCCCTGACGATTACCTCCTTTCTCAGCGGGACGGCAAAGACAACCCCGAAGAGGCAAACGCCCAGACTCCAAAGTACCAGTTTCCAGAAATTGAGCTTCAAAGGACCGCCTTCGCCGGTACCGCCGTCGCCAGAAGGCCCATCTTCCCCGTCTCGGATCAGGAATTCCAACGCGGGTATGACACCAACAAACCCGCACCCTAATGGCATAGTTCCCACCGCCCCAGCCACCGTTTGAATAAGGACGTTTTCTATCGGCGTGAACGGATAGGAGAGATACTTGGAGAAAACTTTGAAAACAGAGAAGCCGATAAGTGCTGAGGGCATGGCCATTGTGCTGATCCAGCCGGTCTGCAGGCCGAAGTAGGTATTGGAGAACGTGATCAAGGCGCCAATGACGAGTCCGACAAAGAGGGAACGGGGAGTGAAAGACTGAGGAGAAGTCCGAGATGAACTCTCCATTTCCAGTTCCGGTTCGAATGCATCATCATGGTGTCCAACGCTCCGTTCCTCGTGGCCTTCAGATTCCCTGGATGTAGAGCCAGCGAGCTCTGGGTCTGGGGTGTCGGAGCGGTGGCCATTGTCGGTGGCATTAGCCGCCATGGTGAGGGATTGATAATTCATCCAGACCGCAAGTCAAGATACATCTCTCAGGTGCAACTTCAGGTCATTCGATAGACTTCAGAAAGATTATCCACAAGATGCAGTCGGAGGGCTGATTTGTCATGACTCGTGAGGGGGCACAAAATGTCGGACTTTGCGGCGACGCGTGACTCGATAGCGGTGAGATAAGGATAAGCGATATTGATGAGGACGGTGATGTCAGCGTCTAGTATCTAGGAGAATCAATTGTGTTCAATAACATATACATCGCTAATAATAGAATCTATTCGCTATATGGCTAATTACCCCAGAGTATCCAGGACAGTAGTCGAATATTATGTCACGACATTGCATGGCTGTCCTGCACTCCATCCTTCAATGGCCTGCTTCACCATCTGCGAATAGTTGGCCAAGGTTTTCTTTGACAGCCACGCTAAATGAGGAGTGACAATTAAATTAAGACTGTTTGTCTCGTCCGAAAGTAATGGAGAGTTATCCAACCCAGCAGGTTCTACACGGAAGACATCCGTGGCCGCTCCAGCAATCGTACCCTGTCTCAAAGCTTCGAGTAGTGCGTCTTCATCTACAATTCCTCCGCGGGAGACGTTGACGATCACTGTATGCGGTGACATATTTTGCAATTCTGGGGTCGATATGAGGTTTCGCGTTGAAGCGCTCAGCGGCACTACCACGAAAATGACCGTGCTCTGTTTGATGACAGCATCGAATGGAGTTCGCTCGATGCTGCCAACCGTGCTCTGTGACGCCGATTCTGTAGGGTCTTTCCGTGCTGCTATGAGTACTTTCATCCCCAGGTTGCGTGCGAGCTGAGCGATCCTCTGTCCTGTATTTTAACAGTCAGCCTCCTGCAGCAACTGACCGGAACCACATCGGACTCGGCCGACTTACCAACTACCCCGTTTCCGATAATACCAGCTACTTCATCTTGGCAACTCAAAGGAGCCTGACCATGTTTATCGAGGAGTTGATACATGATAGTTCCTTTCCGGTGCGCCCATTCGCCCGCTCTCGTCAACATGTGCATATCCAGTAATCGCCGCCGCGAAGCAAAGTACAATCCGATGGCATGCTCGGAAACTGACTCCACGTTTGCGCCAATGGATCGGCTCACAATGATCCCTCGCTTCCTGCATGCTTCGAGGTCAATACAGTCTGTGCCGACTGCTGCGACGGCGATGAGTTTGAGATGCGGTGTCACTTCAGGGGAGAGTGTGTGCGCGTCAAAGGGGATGTATGAAAATACGACAACTGAGGCATCATGGATACGCGAATGGAGTTCTGAGAGCGAAGTCTGCTGATAGACGGTCGTAGTAAAAGTGTGACCAGGCGGGAAGCGAAAGTCGGGAATTGGGCAATAATCCGCCTGAAGGAAAACAATGTGGTGGTGCGTCGGCGTCATCGTCAAATATGCTCTATTTAATATTTCCTGAGGAGACTCCTGGGCTGGTTTGAACCTTGGTTATGTGCAGTCTGAAATGATGGTGGCATTCACCTTCCCGCACTAAATATATATACTAGAGGTATCCTGCCACGCCCTGCAAGTGACAGATGCGGCACTGTGGGTCTGATAAGCTCCGCTCACCACTAACAGCCTGCCGAAACATCCAAATATTATGCCTTGGATAGCTTCATTGATACCGGGTTGGAAACAGGAGCTTCGTCGATAGACAGATATACGTGTACATCTTAAAATCTCTCACCACACGCGTCTAATTCTCTAACACACCAAGTCATGATGGATTCCATCTATTTGCATTTCAGCTGTCAATTGTTGCTCTGCCAAAAGACTCGATGTGATAAGTAGAACCACATCAGGCTTGCCTATACTTGGATTAAAACAAAACACTGTGAGACTATTTCTTTATCAATGGATGAAGTGCTAACCAACATTCCTAAAATAGATCCATATCACACATCGCTCTCACGTTCAAGTTCTTATGGGGACTAAGATTTGCTCAAAATAGCCAGTCATTCCATCGACATCCTCGATGTTTCCAACCCATCCAATGTGCTGATCGGGCCTGAGGATGACGAGAGCGCCTCGTATCCTGTCGACCCCCCAAGTTGCGTACGCTTTTCCCGTAGATTGTCGGTCCCAGAGGCATTCGTCATCGCTCCAAATTTTGTCATAGGCCCATCCTCTCTCCTGGTCGAACAGTCTGAGCACTTCCGGGAAATCGGAAAAGTCCATCTCTTGCACTGGAGCACTGTGGATAGTGATTACTTCAATCAGACAGTCGAGTTTCTCGCCTTCGGGTCTGTATCGCTGGAGAACCGATCCAGCTGAAGCTAGATGGGCGCTGAAAGTGACGGCGCGCTGCTTCTGATCTTCGCGACGCAAATCTCCCGCGAGGAGCACAATCCGGAAGCGCCCGTCGCTTGCGAAAAGGCGCGTTGTCCACCAGGCCCGGCCATCTGCCTGGTTACGGATCTTGGCTGGTGGGAATCTTTCTCCAGGGATCAGGTTCGCAGCGATACCCTCGCCTCCCTTGTGGACTAAAGAGCTGGGCCCGTAGTAACAGACATATCCGTTGGCAAATGCGATGGATAATTGAATGACATCCATCAGCGTTTCCTTGCCATTGCTAGGGGCTGTGCTTTCTGCAACGTCCCCCTCTTGCTCTTTCACAAACAACGGCTGCAGACGGCAGTCCAAATCGATAAGCATTTGGGCAGTTTTTTTACGCTCTAGCTCGTAAGTAGCGAGTATAGAAGCACGAGCGATCCCTTTTGCGACGAGGGCCACTTTCCAGCCGATATTGAATCCATCTTGCATACTCATATTCATGCCCAAACCTGCCTTGGGAGAATGGGTGTGAATGGCGTCTCCGGCGAGATGAATTCGCCCTTTGGTGAAATTTGACGCGAGCCGCCGACCGACCTGTATGTCCTCGAGTCACTCCCGTCTCAAAATCTAATGTTCGAGTCAGACCATACCTGATAGACGGTCCACCAGTCGCAGATCTTGAAGTCAAAGTCAAAGGGTCTCAGCATCTGCTTGGCTTGTTGCCGAATCATGTTCAGAGTAATGGAGGATCGATCTAGAGATGCCGAAGTGCCGTCAACGGCCTGCAGTGGCAGGTACAGCCGGACAAGCTGTTTTTCTCTGGGGATGACCAAGAGAGTGCCGTGTTCAGTTGCCACGGTGCACACGCGGCGGATATCAGCTACCAGAGTCAGCATCTGGCATATAGCTATGGGCACGACCAGCCTCACGAAAGTCTGTGATGGGAACCATATCGACAACACCCCTGAACGACGAGTCAGTAACGCCAGGCGAACAGAATAACTGCTTCAGTACCATATGTGTTCAGTTGTGGATCCTTCGAAAGGGATGTTTAACTGTTTCCTGGTCCAGCTGTGTGCCCCATCACAGCCAATGAGGTACTTCGCCTTCACTGTCTCAACATTTCCAGGCCTCTCTTTGCTCTTCTTGATTAGATCATCCCAATCATCAGGCGTGATGTTACTTCGGAATAGTCCATTTCGGACGCCTCCAGAACCACCGTTGGGGGAGGGATTCGCTTCTTCCTCGCTGAGGGTTCTCAATGTAACCGTGATAGGGTACGCATCGCCACTATTTTCGAGGCTCTCATCGTACTCCAGTGATTCTGCAATGACGCCTCTCTCGACTTCAAGATCAGAACAGTCTTTGATGGCATCCAAGATGAAACGTTCGGTTCTCCCTTGGTTCAGGAGGCAGTTGCCAAAGGGAGAAATGTCCACATCGTGAATCGCATGCTGATCTTGTCTCTTCAGTCGGCCATCCTCACCAGGGCCCTGCAGCCGTGTGTTAGCCAAAGTTCGTCGACCATCACCCAGAACCCATTTGGAAAAGACGACTGACCCAGAACGAGAATTCTGCCGCCTCACAGGCTTCGTGGAGTACTCGATGAACAACTCCTATGCTGTCAAGCAGCTCAAGCGTCCTGGGCCTCAGTCCATCCGCCTGCCTGGTGAATACCTTGGTGCCACGCTTGTCAATGATTCGAGCATTCACACCGCAGCGCGCCATCCAGTAGGCCGCCATCAGACCAGATGGGCCGGCGCCGATGATGAGCCTGAATCAGATCAGCAGCATAACTTGCAACGGGGCAGAGAATGGCTTACACATCAGTGTAGGATGTAGATGACTCCGCCATGTTTGTACGATCTTCGCTCAACTTTCCGTAGTGCGGCTTCACGCTACTTTATCAGCTCAGAACTACCTGGGAGAGCGCTCCTTGATATATGACTCAATACAATCATGGATCTTCCGCGAAATACTCGTCCTCTACGAGAGACTCTGAACTGTCCACTTCCGCCAAGGAGTCGACTGGGCATTATGTTGACAACAGAAGCCAATGGTAACGACGATGCCTCCTAAGTGAGTACGAGGCATGGCATCTTCAGATATCGTCCGATGGCAACTGTCTACATGCCAATATGCAGTCAGGCTGTGGAACATTTACCCTACTAGACCTAATCGCGCATTTTCTCACAGTAACCACGACATGGGCGGAGCTGCTCATCCGTGGACAACGCATCCTTGTCAGGGTAAGCCCGCCAAATCGCCGCGCGGACTAGCTATACAGCGGGCTTACGCGCATCGATTGCACTGACTGTACTCGTATATGCCTTGGTAGTCAGTCCCTGAAGCTGAATCAAGAACATAAACGAAGTCCACCGCCAAGTCTGCGGAGTCCATGTTTGCCTTGATTGCCAAGTAGCCGACCCTTGAATAGAGCGACAGCAGTAAGGTCAAAGCTTCGGGGCTGTTCAACGCCAGACATGAGGCAGCAGTCAATTAACCGACTGATGAGGCTGATGATACTCAAGCTCCTTAGCTTTTCTGGCTGGCATATGCCTGTAGACTCAGCTGACGTCAGGATCGAAATCTGCGCCCACGGCGATCGTGCGCGTTCAGTTGCTTCACCTTGAGGCTCTCAGCAGAGAAACCAGGATGGTAAACCGGTTTGATTCTGAATCAATGCGTGCCAAAGCTGCCCACTCCATCTCTGAAGATCGATTGGTGCATATGCCAGCAAATCGCCAAGTCCTGTGTCGAGGTATGCGAATGCTCACTCGAAAGGGAAATTGTGGATACTCGTCCAGATGATCTTCTGGGAACCCCCTATGCAAGTGGCATGTATGGACGATATACATCTCTGGTCATTTTTCCCATCCTTGGACGATGTGTCCGCATCGTGATGTTACCGTGCGGACGTATCAAGCGGAAGAATGCACGAAGTTGATCACGGGCAAAATAGGCCCTGTCAGATAGAGTGAGTAGAAATATGACAGAAAATCGCAGGCGACGTGGTGAGGCTAACCCTGATTCCAGTGAGCTGGTTCGTGCCGGCCCTCAGCCAAGGTCTTAGCGCTCTGAAAGAGTTCCAACACAGAGTACATTTTTGGGCTTCATCTCGTGTTCGGTGCCCTAGAAGGGGCTGATCCTTCCAAGAACTAGCAGAGCCAGTCATTGGTTGAGCACAGGAGTAAATAAACATGGGCTCGAGGCCCTTGGCCCCTTGCAGAGGAGCTTCGAACGAGGACGTTAGGATTCTATGTTCACTTCACAGTTTACTTTCACAATCCAGGGGCACACATTCCATCCCTAAGCCTCGAGTGCCCAAACTCCCCTCAAGAATGGATGCCTTGTCTGCCAACTCTACGGCGCACATGCCCTTTCTTATTGTGCATTCCGAAGAGCAGGCATGTGCCCTAGTTCAAGAAAGATGTTTATCTCTAGTCTAGAAGGACGCTGCTACGCGTTGACCAGTGCCCTCATACAGGGGACATAAATAGACGGTCTGTTATCCTTGCGCGCTGGTCTCTTTCGAGTTTTGCTTCGCCATCCTTCCAAGAACCTACCGCAGTCACTCATTTAGGACGGACCCTCTGCCTCACGCAAAGCGTTAAGACCTTCGCTCACTTACACTTCAACCAAAATGCATTTCTCTCAGGTGAGTTCTCCCAGGCTCCGTACTAGCAGCGGTTAATGCTGATTCCACAGCTTGTCATGGCATCTGCCCTTGCGCTGGCGCCTACCGCCGTTGTTGCTCGCTCGGCCCCCGCTGCCTTTGTCACAGTCAGCTCGATAGACACTTGCCCTAAAGGCCTGGACACGGGAGCGGGCAAGGCCGATCCGAACAAGGTTGTCACGGCCTTAACTTGCACAAAAGCCAAGATCAGCCACGCCATGTCCGTGTCCTATTACGGTTTCGACATCGAGCCCATCACCAAGGAGACCACTTCCTGCTGCAGGGCTCTCAAGGTTTACGATAACGAGGACTGCATTGGCCATCCTGCTATTGAGATTCCTCTCGTGGGACCAGCTAAGGATCGGTGCATCCCTGAACGCTACTTCGACGATGAGGTCAAGGAAATCTCGATGCAGCTCGATTGCGACGAGGAGCCCTACAAGGGGGACGAACACGGCCCTAAGAAGGGCGAGCAGCAGCACGGTCCCAAGCAGGAGGCTGCTCCTAAGCAGGAGGCGGCACACGGTTCCCAGAAGGGCGAGCAGGCTCCCGACAGAAAGGCGGGAGGCCCTGAGACCAACCTCGGTGGTCTCGAAAATCTCGAAGGTCTCCTAGGCGGTGCTCTTGGCGGTCGCCGGTGAGCGGTGCTCTCGCTCCAAGCCGTGAGACTGTGTTGCATCACGCCGCCGGAGTGAGTCAGGTTGATGCAAGGGCATTTGCATGCACACAGTCTTGTATTTTAATTTTTAATAAGCACCTTTTCTTCCTGACAATGTCAATCAACATATTCATTTTACTGCAGATCAGAGATCCGTACATTGCGGTATCGTCGAGTATGTGTCTACATCAGTTGTCCTGGCCGTGTAGGGTATAATAACATTCTCGATTCCGAGTGCAAAGCTCGTGCTTCTGAGACTCACCTATTCATAGATCACGCAATCCCTTCTGCAAGGAACCCCCGATAACAGATCAATCCTGACACCTCACTAAACAACCCAGTCTCAATTGACATCTTCTGAGAACATAGCATGATAGCCATATAGCGAAGCTTCTAGCGACTATGCATTGCCGACCTAACTCGACAGTCGCGTCACCGTCACCATCAACAAAAGCAAAGCAATGCAACGGAATGGAATGTAAGCCATCAAGCCACCAGCACCACTGGCGCGCGCCACCATGAGCTTGGTCCGGAATGTTGATCTGCAGACTGTAGACTGTAGACAGTCACATTAAGCGTGTTGAACTGTCGGTTCGTCAGAGAATGGAAGAAGTAGTGAAATGAAGTATGTACTTGCGTTTCAGCGTCTCGTCTCGCGTCGTGTCAAGGTCAAGGTTTGATCGTCGCGGATTGAAATGCTTCCTGCCATCGGGACTTATTTGACTTGGCGAGGATTCAGGCATATATAGATAGCGTTGATGTCCACGTCCTCAGGTCTAGCAAGTAAAATCAGGCTCTCAGCGCAAGTCACCTCATCTCTCATACTGCTGTGCAGGACTATACCATGCATTTCACGAACGTAAGACAACCTAACCCCATCATCCATGATACACAAACCCTCTCTAACAATATCTCTAGCACCTCCTCGCCCTCGCCCTCCTCTCCCTCCTAACCCCCTCTCTCGCCTCAAAGGCCACAGTCCGCATCTGGGCCGAATTCTCTCCCTCCTGTCCCGCAAACCGCATCCCCCCAACCTCAGCCTCAGACAACCTCCCCCACGAGGAATTCATTTCAGCGCTGAACATCTCCCCTGGTACCTGCGCCCCGATCTACGTGCCTCTCTCGTACGCCGGCGGCGCCGAGGTGACGCACATGTCGTTCGACGCCGAAGTCGACATCGACGCCACCAGCTCCGGCGAGAAATGCACCATTGCCATCCACGAAGTCCCCGGCTGCGTTGACCCGCCTCTCCTCGAAGAAGAGGTGGAGCACGGCTTTGCGTCTAGTGATTGTGTGGCGCGGAACTTTGTTTCGTATAACCAGGTTTGGGTTAGGTTGGATTGCGAAAACCCAAAAGTGGAGGGGGAGGAGGTACAGTCGACGAAGATGCATAAGCCGTTGCTTCATGAGCGGCCTTTTCTGCATGTTAACAAGACGCTGGAGTCGGGGAACAAGACTGTGGCGAATTTGACTGCGCCATATTTGAATTCTACTGGTTCTGGTATTGCTGCTAGGTCGGGCTTGCTGCGGAGGGCTCTGAGGATACGGTTGTAGGGTCTCCCGAATGAAGTGTGGGCTGCATATGGTTGAGTCTGATCTAGCTTGCCTTGATTGTTGACTGAGAGGAAGGCCAAGGGAGAATGATGATGGTTATGTGTATGATCAACGTCCTAGTTATGAAATCACGTCTTCAGTAGTTCAGCAAATCCATGTAAAAGCCAGTTCGTGCTGTAGACAGATTCAGCTTCAAGCTAATTGAAGTGTATATACGTACACCAGACGCCTCCACGCTAAATGGACAAAAAAAAAAAAAAAATCAGAATCCAAAGCTGTCAAGCAGCGACCTGGCGTCGGGTTCGTCGAACATGGTAGGCGGCGGTTGTGTTTTCTGCGATACAGCTGGAGCCTTTGGCAGGTCAGCCACCACAAGACTGCTTCGCCGTCGAAGCATCTTCCGGTAATCGACGCCGTTTTCCTGCAGCTTGTGCGCGACGTCTTTCAACGTCTTCGGTGGAGGAGGTACGCTCAGGAACTCCCAATGGCGCACAAGATCCAGGGCAAGTAGGTCGCATCCCATGCGGTCATACAGTCGGGCATTGCGAATGATGAATTCCCACTCCGCTCGGGCTGACACTTGAGACGCCCCTTTCAACGTTTGCAAGGTCTTCTCCCGGAGTTGTTTGTACAAAACGACCAAGGCAGGGTCGTTGGATAAGAATGACTTCGCTTGTAGTGAGATTGAGCCAGGGCTTCCAGGAGACGAAGGAGTAGAAGGGATCAACGTCTCGACTGGCGACTATACGCCCAGATGTCAGTAACGAGTCAAAAGGGAAAGACAACACAATCTTACAATCAACGAGCGGACGGCCATGTCTCGACGGCCTAGCATCCAAAAGGCCCACGATGCCATCCACCGGTTTCCGTCAGATGCGGCTTCGGACAGGACCCTCTCTTCCAGGATTTCTTTCAAAACAGGACCATTGTCTCCTTCGTACGCACGCGTAATAGCGATCGCAAGCTGTAGATCCCCAACCTGGTTCAAACAGACACTGACAGCATCGCGCAGCCGGTCTGCAAGAAGGAAGAAAGCCGCCGCGTATTCTGGAAATGTCAGAGAAGCTTACTTTAATTCAGGCAGGACGACGTACCGAATCTCCGTTTCCCAAGCAGAGCATAAGCATTTTTCAGAGCTGCAGTCTTCCATCGAGAATCCTGAAAGTCATTTGACAGCAACCGTGAAGTTGCAGCTTGTTCGCGGTGCCAACTTGCCATCCGCCACAGACCCTGTAGGATATTCTTCTTCTTGAGCGCGATATAGAACAAGGAACAGTCAACGGGGTTCTTTTCCTCCGACTTGGTATATTCATTGCGCGCGACGAGCTCCAATTGTGCTCGCTGACTGTGTTAGCTCTTCATCTGCTACAATCAAGGAGTCCTTACAATAGCATTAAAGTCTGTCAGCCACATAAAGATACCGCTTTCCCTGGCTGAGGCCCATTGCATCTTGCCGCCGTACTGTCTTGATACCAGATCGGACAGGATATCTTGGCTGCCGCTATGGAACGCCCAGACGATCTCTCTCCAAGAAACCGTATCCTTATTTGCGACGCCTTGACTTCTTCTCAGCATGTGTTGTCGAAAGAACAAAAGATAGCGAGCAGCATTGTCATCCATTGACCGTCGGTGCTTCTCGACCGTGGCAACGCATTCAATTGTGTCCGCTAGACGGAACTGCTCATGGCTGGAAAGTTGTGGTAAGGCGAAGCGAGAGAGATTCTCATTCAGTGTGGCGGCGGCGTTTTCGTCCATCACATTGGAGGTTTCAGCCAGATCCAGGTCGGCGTACGAGGCCTGTAAATGTTTCGAAGATGCCTGCTGCGGAATCTGCTCATGTCAACTTAAGCTCAGGAACCACTGAGACTACTTACATCGTGCTCCACGTAAAAGTCTTCCAGCGGCTTTTCCAAAAAGCCATCAATGTCGTCACCTTCAGTGTAAAATTTCAATTTCCGATGCAGGGTCGTCAAAACGGAATGCACCAGGTTCGTCTTGCCACTGAGGATGCATTGTGCCAGGAACTGTGGGTGAAAGACAGGGAGCGGACCGTTTAGTCGACTAACGACCTCGAACAAGTCAACGGAAGACAGACCGCGAGAGGGTATGCGGAGCTGCGAAACTAAGCGGTCGCTGGCGTCAATCTCGTTGTCGTAAACAAAGAGCTGATTGCCAGCGCCAATCGCAAGGTGTCCGTTGCTAAGCCAGCAAGAATCACCGATGGGGTGAGGTGTCAGATCGCGGATCCAGATTTCTCTGATCTGCGTCCAGGATGGACGAGCATCGAGATAGTCATAGCGCAACTGAGACAGCAGTATGACTTTATGCGGAAACCCGATTGCCAAGACTGACTGCTTGTCTGGCGTAGATGTCCAATCGAGATCGCGAATGACATCGTGCTGGGCGAAATGTTCCTCAAACTCCAGTTGCGCACCGTTCGTATCCCATATTGTCAAATGAGTGCGATCCGCGTCTACAAGAGCTGCCTTCTTGGTTGAGCTCCCGCTGGCGAGGGAGGGATTCTCAATGCCCGTGTCGACCGTCGAGGTCAGCAAGAACTCCACCTGGCTATTCTGCTGGTCGACCTTGGCAGTCCAGGTATGAATGACACCTCGCCTGGTATACGACAACGCTATATCCGGAGAAAAGAGGTCGAAGAACCCCGATACTGTTGTTTGAGGGCCTGCAGGGTCAACAGGCAAGATGTACGACATGTCCTCGTCGAGACCAAGATTGAAGGTACAAAACTTCCGCAGTGAGCACTGTGCTGGCAAGACACCGTTGGTCTGAGGTTTGCTAGTGGGTAATCGTATCTCCCACGCTATCCCATTCATATCAGCCCCTATTGTTGCGATATAGACCAGGTTGCCGCCTTTATCCGCTGTCGGTAATGGAAGGACGCAGAGAGGTTTGCTCGAGAGTTCGAACGATTGGAACGCGATCTTTCGGGCATGAAAAGAGCGGACATCCCAGACGGAGATGCCATAATGGTGTAGATTGACCAGAAAGTCACCACTTTCGATCACGCAGCTACGATGAATGTGCTCGTCCGAATAGAGCCAGCTCTTCCGGACCAAAACCGACCGACCGTGTCTCCACCTTTGCTTCCAGATCGTGGCCTTGTTCTCGTTAGTCCGAGAAACAAGCGTGCCTCCAGCTGCATTTCGAACGATTTTCTTGATCGGATCAGTATGTCCGGTCCACGACGCTTTCAGGGCGATCCGGTTTTTGCGCGGCGTTGGGTCAAACAGAACGTCAACTTGCGAATCGAACCACTCAATCCTGCCATCAAAATGATGGACAATAATAGAAAACGAGTCACCCTGTGGTGTCGTCTGGAAAGCACAGAACTGAGCATAATCCTCCTCCGCGGACAGCCCATCCATGAAGGAGAAATCAATGCTTTCTACGTGCAGAATGTTGAAAGCGTTCATGTTCGACTTGACCTTGGACCCAACGTCCTCCAAAGCCCACGCGGACATATGACCTTGACCGTCTAGCACAACGCAAATTTCCGGGTTCTTGTTCGCAACTTCAATAATGTGTTCCAAAGCATGGTTCTCCTTGTTTCCTGCACTTCGCTGCACCGCTCGTTCAGTCGCAAGGCAAAAGTCTCGACTATCGACAATGAACCCATATCGACGATGCCTATTCTTCTCATCCGCAGTCTCCCTCGGTTGAACAGATGCGCCCATGTCAATCTCCGTCCATAGCTGGAGAGCTGACGGAGCATGGTGGTCGATCGCAGCCCAGACCCTGATCTTATTGTCCGCGCACAGTGTGTAGAACACATTTTCCAAGGATTGTTCCCGGTGAATTGGCTTACGCCAATGTACCCCTGTGACAACCGCCGGGTGTGGAAGATATGAAACCTCGAACCGCACATCATCTGCACCGAAGGAGAGCCGCCGCCAGACCTTGACCATGCGGTCGTAATGTCCCGTAGTGACCACCAGTGTCGAATCGGGAGAAAACTGTGCGAACTTGACCGGGTTGGCGAGCTTCTCTTTCCATATAAGGCGCGGCACGTCATTTAGGAACCACAGTGTAAGGTGCGAATTGCCGAGGAGTAGCTCGTCGGAGGAGCCCCAGGACAGGGTTCGGATCGTCTCGCCATCATCTTCGCTGCGAAAGGTATGCAGAAGGGACCACTGCATTCGAAATCACCAGAGTCAGCAACCTGCGACTACCACCATCCATAAGACAATAAACACGCACCTTCAATGTTTCATGCTGAATGCCGTACGGCTGGTAAATGAAAACATCGGGTCCACCACACACAGCAATTCTCCCAGAAGCTTCATCAATCGTCACAGCCTCGAGCGTCTTGGCCTCATCCACGTAGATGGTCTGAAGGAGGGTCTGCGGCCCGCCGAGGATAACCAGCGCATGCCCGGAAATGTACACCTACAGGAAAACGCGAAAGCGACAAGGGTCAGCGGAGCTGTAGTCAAGCAAACGTAGCATAAGATTGTTTTGAGAATATCAAGGAGATTTGCTTACAACCACGCGGAGACCGTCCCACAGCGCTGTGCTGAAAGACTGGAGCTTCGCTGGGGGTCTCCCTGGCAGCACCGCTCGCATAGAGGCGGTCGTTGATCGAGTTGGACGCTGTTGCGCTCGGTTGGTGCTACACCATTGCCAGCGATAGACACGTGATGAGACGAGTTTCAGTTGAGAAATGTAGGAGAATGTCGATGGCCAATTCAGATATGCTGATTTCTCAACTTGTGGGGGAGGACAGACAATATACTGTGTCCGGAGGCTTGAGATGTTGATGTCGATTACGCTGTTTCCGCTATCTGTACTTGCTCCACCGCACCGCCGTGTGACCAGACCAGGCGACCAACATCTACTGATCTTTACATCCACAGCTGGTTTCAACTGTTGAATGACTATCCCTACGAAGTATGGTATGCAGCATCATGCTCTATTGCAGTATCGATGTCAGGCTACTTTATTTAGAGAGAACCCATATCTAATCTCCAAGAAGCGGATAAACACCGTCTGCACCTAATTGCGTCACTCATCACAGACTCGTCTATCACTCATAGTACATATATGCAAAATCAACAGTGGTTACCACGATATAAATACCCAAAACCCCATGATGCACTTGACCACACGCCACGAGAATATGCAACAAGGTATCGATATGCTCCAATGCACCAATCGCGAGACGAAAGAAAAAAGCATATACACGAACAAAGCTCCAACTTCTCCAAAAGTAGATAATATCTCAAGGACGTCGACTCCCTGAGCCTCGACCGTCAGTCGGCGACTCAGGAGGTCGATCGACAAATCGCACACTTGTGCTTAAAGGTAAGGCGCTGCGGCCATTGCGATTCCGGAAGCTCGAACCAGTCCTCGTGCCCATAGCCTCGGCACGCAACAATCGACTGGCAAACGGCGTATACATAGGCGTCGCAGGGGTCGTAGAAATCTGGGTGAGGGCTTTGGCTCGCGCGGCTCGCTTGGACGGGGACATCATGTAGTTAGGGGTGGTAAGCGGAGTTGCTGAGGGAACTTGTGACTCGGCCCCAAAATCGCTGAGCTTGAATGGAGTCTCAGCTTGATACCAAGGATCAAAAATGGCCGCGTCTGTCCCGTTCGTGAGTGCACCGTCAAAGGCTCTTGCAGGAGTTTTCAATGGACCCGGAATGTCTCGAGCTTCCAGTTTCATCCTGGCCTTCTCTAACCAATGACGGAACATGCTTCTTGCATGTTTTCTCAAATTGCGTTCGCGCATGGAGCTTGCAGTCTCAAAAGAGCTTTTGATCTGGAATATACGGAGGCTGAGTTTGCGAAGCTGACCGTTTGCGCGACCCAAGCCGTGCAGGCGATACACGTCCTTCGCTTGTTGTTTCAGGTCGCGATACTTGGTGGACGACTCCCTCCAGCGTGTCAGCTGGCCTCGAGCAATCCGCCGAGCGTAGAAGATCTCTGCTTCTTCGCAATCTTGTACCCTTTTATCTGTCGACTCGTGCCATGTCTGAAGACACTCCGCTGCGATAACCAAAGTCTTGCTCCGACAAAGGGCTATCGCTTGCTGCTCCAATTCCGCTACGTGCTGAGCTCTCGAATGCCAGTGCGTTAGCGCTTTGACGGCAAGATTGACCTTGATCTTTCGCCGCGTCTTGGCATAGGCTTCCTGACGACGACGCTTGGCAGACTCCAATGTAGCCTTGTGCCACTTTTTGATCGTTTTGGTCGCTAGAAAGTAATACCGGGCGTCGCGAGCCCATCCCTCCAATTTCGTCATTTGTTGGTGTTTCGAGTACCAGGCCACGAGTGATTCCTGCTGAAGGCGTGGCGCATAGAATTCAAACGCAGCCAATTCGCGTTGGCGCTGAAGCGCAAGCTGTTCCCGCCAGCAGATGAGCTTCGACCGGAGAAGTTCTTCGTTGCGGTACTCCTCGTGTACATCGGCATGCTGCAAAAGTCGTATATAAGTGTCACGCACGTTCGTCACAAACCTCGAGAACACATCGCGCGTGATTCGCTGATCACGAATCCTTTGCATCAACCGAAATCGTTCTGCGAGAATCCATTTGTACATGATTTCCATCTTCATGCGCTCTTCTATTCGCGCAGTCAGAGCCTGACATCGAAGTAGATCATTCCAAGCGGTCCAGGCATTGCGCATAACCCTCAGTCGATCTACTTCTTTCGCTTGTCTGAGCATCCGAAGCCGGTTAGCCCACTGCGAGAACGCCGTTTGCGTAAGATTTTTATCTATCGTTGCGGAGACACGAGAAGCAATTGGACCTAATCGAGCCTCGACTCTCCACTCCTCCAGTTTTTCCTGCAGGACTTGCTTGCGATTCATGGATATAGCGTCTTTTTCTGCAGCAACAATGGCTTTGGATCTTTGATACCATAGCTGCAAAGCTGTCGCAGTAGCAGTATGCTTATTCTTGGCGTCTATCTCTTGAATACGCTCCCTATTCATGCGGAACGTTCGCAGCCAGTAAAGCAATGAACGTCGCTTGAGGCGATGATCGTACCACTGGGGCGCCCGCCGATCACAGAAACTCCAGAACCACTGCCAGTAGACAGCATGAATCAGCTTCTTGTTATGAACGGTCACTGCTTTTGCCTCCATTTCCTTCGCTTCTCGAGCCTTGCTTCGCCAGGCATTAAAGGGTCTTCGCAGCGCGAATCGCTGAGCTTTCAGCTCATTGACAGCTGTGATTTCACGCCAGGCGTTGAAATACTTGACACGGAGAATATGTCGTCGGGCAGCTGACGTTTTGGCAACTTCGTCAGAGGCGATTTGCGCCCAATGCGTGAAGGCTTTGGTCATAAGATAGAGATCTCTGGCGCGTCCAGCACGGCCTTCGAGATGTTTGAAAAGTCTTTCTGTCTGAGCAACCCGGCGTTTATCTTGGATAATTGTACGCCACGTCTCAAAAGCTTGCCGTAGGAGGGTTATCCTGTCGCGATTGACCGCGACCACTTCCATATTTCGGTGACTCTGTTGCGTCTGGACCGCCTTCTTCAACCACTGCGTCAGAATGCGCCGAGCGATTGCGCGCTGACGATACATATTGAATGTCGAAGCATCGCGCAGCAAATCGGAGAGCGATGGTCTATACAGCATTTCTGGGGGTACCTCGCTTTTCTCGAAAGAGTTGTGCGCGTCCTCCTGTGAAAACGTAGTAGGCCCTTCACTGTCTTCATCCGAGGCCATGGAGCTTGCGGCGCGGCCAGCCCGGGACCGTGGCCTTGATCGCGATGCTTCTGCCATTCTTTCCGAACGGTCTCGGTCGACCGCAGATCTGGCATCTTTCCCAACAGTCGGTGTTTTATCGCGTCTCTCCTCCTTAGAAGCCAGCTCTTCCATTCGGCGCATCAACTTACGCCCCACGTCCACAAATTGCGCCATCAATTGAGTCCTGTCAGGAGAGCTGCGTCGTTTCTCGGCCGGAGCTGGTGTCGGCTCCGGGAACTCAGTCTTCCCTATCTGCAGACGCGACATGGAGGAACGCGAGCTCGGACGGTTGACGAAGCTTCTTTGCGTGATATCTTCGCCAACATCGTACATAGAGTTGAAAGATGCTCGCCTACGCCTCGTCTGCGTTGTATCCTCTCGCGGCGTAGTATCGCGATCGACCCTCTTATTGCGCCAACCCTCAATTGAGGGTTCTTTGTACTCAGACGTGTCATTCGTTTCGGTAAAGGTATCATCGCCTCCAAATTCAATGACAATACCCATTTGGCGAAGCAGATTCTCAAATTTTTCGAAGAGAGAATCGCCTACGACTTCTTTGCTTCCCATCTTGAAGAGGAAGCGCAGACAGGCATGGCCTGGATCCGCGTCCACTTCATGCTCAGCAATGACCTCATCGTACGCTTTGAACAACGCCCTGAAGGGAAGTCGGTTGGCATCCGGATCCAGCTCCGCGCGGATAACAATCTGATACAGGAGACCGACATCTACATACAAGAAAGACAGAGATTAGACAAGAACTCGAACCGCAAAATCGCAACATGCCAGTGATCGAAGTTGCCTACCTTCGTCTGAAAGCGACGGGTTTCCAAAGGATAAAGCTTTACGCTGAGGGGGATTCGGAGGCATCGAAAAGTCCGCGACCTAAGGCGCGTTTTTCGCAGATCGGTCATGGAGGCGGAAAACGAAATCATGCATTGCGGGACGGAGAAGTGACGGTAGAACAAAGATCCGCAGTGTCCAATGCTAGAAAAGACAAAATCCAAGAAATCCAGAAAAGTAGTGTATGTCGACTACGCAGAGCGTTGAGACAAGGACACAGTGCAACCCATCTTTGTCCCCCGAACTCGAATTGTTTTGTTCGTGTCGCGCAGATGGGAATGTACACGTCATGTGATTGGCTGTGCTTATGTAATTCGTTGCCTGGGGCCATGCCCATGGGCTCTGAATTGCATCACCGGCAGAAAGAAAAGCTACAGAGAATCAGTTACAGAATCACACCCAAAATGCCATCAACAAGGGCAAGGCCTATTGAGAAGTTTGCCAGAGCTGCTTCTAAGTGCTCTGCAGAGGTATGTTCATGTCTGCCGCGTTGCTCTTACCGTTGGTATGGAAGCTCATCAGTCCTCAGGCAGCCACGTATGGCAAGTGCATTGTGGCTGACTACAATGCAGTGCACAAGGACATGTGTGCTAAGGAGTTTATGAGGCTAAAAGATTGCTTCTTGGTATGTTGTTTAGAAGCTATGGTTGATGCAGCTTACTGATGAAATTATAGGCGGCATCCAAGAAGGTATGAGGTTGTCGATGTCTAATAATTGTCGGGGAAATTGCACCGGGCCAGCGTACAGAGGGGACACCAAGTGATTGCTACGATTCCAATAGAACAAAAGATTCGTAAACATAATTCATCTTTAGACAAATCTAAGATCTTGGCTATTTTCATGCAGCATATCTCGATACAGGTTGGCCCGAACTACAGCTTGAGCAACCGCAACAGGAAAGTTGCCTTTTGAACTTCCTGCTCCTCCTCCATGATAATAGCTTCCTTGTCTCCGCTGGGAACCTTGCCATCAACCACGGTAACCTGTTCCAGGGGTCTGCGGACAGCCTTTTCAATGGTCTTAGCTTGCGTCTCGAAAGCCTGGTTGATGCCAATACTGTCGGGATCAGAGAGAATAGCATATTCCATTCTCACATCATCGGTAGGGACCAAACCGGCCTTCTTACGCAGACGCTGAAGACGGTTGACGATCTCTCGACCTAATCCTTGTTGAGCCAATTCGGGGTATAGGTTGGCGTCAAGGATGGTCAGCAGATCAGCATCAGCATTAGGTTCCATTCCCTCAGATGCAACATCCTCCTTGAGGCCACGCTTCACGACAAGGTCACCCTCAACGAGCTCGATGCCGTCAACAAGAATCTTCTTTTCAGCAACAAACTTCTTCACGTCATCACTTGTAAGGGATGGCAGTGCCTTCTTGACCTTCTGGGCGTCCTTCTTCAGCTTCTTGCCCAGTGTAGGCCAATCGGCACTAACGCTGTACTGAACATTGTACTTGGCCTCATCGGACGACAAGACAAGCTCAAGGATGTTCAACTCATCTAGGATGTAGTCTTCCAAGGACTTCACATCGTCCAGGTATTGCTGATCCTGGTGAATCACAACCAAAGTCTTCAGAGGCGACTTCAAGCCGATGGACCGGCGCTCACGGGAGACACGGGCCATCTCGATGACCTTCTGCATCCGTGCCACCCGTCTCTCGACAACTTCATCGAACAGCTCCTCGCGCACCTCGGGGAAAGGAAGGAAGTGAACACTCCGGCTGTCTTCGCCACGGAGCGCCTCGGGGATGTGGGGAAGCAGCTTCTGGTAAATGGTGTCGGTGATGAATGGTGTGAAGGGAGCGAGACCTCTGACTAGGGTGTAGAGAATCTCGAAGAGGGTGTTCAACGCATGCAGAGTATCATCAATGCCGTTCTCGCCCTTAAGACGCTTGCGGTTGAATCTGATGTACCAGTTGGTTGTGTTGTCAATCAACTCGAGCAACCGAGGAACTACTGTGTACAAACGGTATCCAGCCATCTCCTCGTTCACGAACTTCAGTAAACTTTGGCAACTGGCCAGGATCCAGCGGTCCATTACGTTGGTGTTGGTTGTCTCAGCCTTGGGGTCGAAGACAAAGTCAACGCCGTTGTTCTTCTTGAACAGGGCTGCCTGACCCTCGAAGAACTTGTAGCTGTTCCACAAAGGGAGGAGAACCTTGGCAACGATCTCCTTCACGCCAGATTCCTTGAATCTGAGCGGCTCAGCACGCACGACGGGGGAGTTGATCAAATAGAGTCGAAGGGCATCGGAACCATAGCGCTGCATGATCAGGTTGGGATCAGGGTAGTTCTTCAGTCTCTTCGACATCTTCTTTCCATCCTCAGCAAGAACAATTCCGTTCACAACGCAGTTCTTGAAGGGCAGCTTGCCGAAGAGGTGTGTTCCCAGAACAGTCAAAGTGTAGAACCAACCACGCGTCTGATCCAGGCCCTCGGCGATGAAATCACCGGGGAAGCTTTTCTCGAATTGCTCCTTGTTCTCAAAGGGATAATGCTGGGATGCGTATGGCATGGCACCCGATTCGAACCAGCAGTCAAACACCTCGCTGACACGTCGGAGCACACCCTTGCCTTGCTTACTTGGGATAGTGATCTTGTCCACCTTGTCACGATGAAGGTCAGTGATTTCTCCTTCATAGCCACTCAGCTGCTTGAGCTCCTCGACACTTCCTACAGCCACAACTTCCTTGAAGTCGTCGCTGACCCACAATGGAAGCGGTGTTCCCCAGAAGCGGTTTCTTGAAATGTTCCAATCCCGAGCATTCTGAATCCAGCTGGCGAAACGCCTGTCTTTGACGAAAGAAGGAACCCAGTGCGAGTCTTCAATACCCTGAAGCATTTGGGGAATGATGGGCCCGATCTTGACAAACCAGGAGGGCACAGCGCGGTAGATAAGAGGGGTATCAGAACGCCAGCAGAATGGATAGCTGTGAGTAATCTGGCTGTCGACGATCAGACGGCCAGTGCCCTTGAGATGCTTGATGATGGCCTTATCGGCAGCCTTGACATGCTGACCAACAAAATCACGGACTTCCGCGGTGAAGCAGCCCGTCTCATCGACAGGATTGGGTGGCAGACGTGTTTCGCTGATAACACCACTTGCCATAGCAACGTTGTAATCCTCCTCACCGAAGGCCGGCGACTGATGGACGATACCGGTACCATCCTCAGCGGAGACATACTCTCCAGTTATCACACGGAAACCGTATTCCTTGAACTCTTCGTAGAAATAATCGAAGAGTGGCTGATATTTCCAGTCCTTCATGTCCGCACCCTTGAAACGGTCCACAATCTTAAACTTGGCCTTCTTAGGGTCCTTGTAGAGTGTGCGAAGGAGGGTTTCGAGAAGGATGTAGTGCTTCTTGGAGGTTTCATCGAAAATCTTGATGTACTCGAAGCCGGCGTTGACAGCGAGGGCCACGTTAGAAGGCAGGGTCCACGGCGTGGTCGTCCATGCGAGAAGGCAGGTCTCAGGGTCGTCTACCAGAGGAAATGATACAACTACTGCAGGGTCCTGCACGTCTTTGTAGTTTTGTTGCGCTTCGAAGTTACTCAGGGGCGTATTGAGTGCGGTTGAGTAAGGCATGACACGGTAGCCACGGTAGACGAGACCTTTGTCGAACAGCTGCTTGAAAACCCACCATACCGACTCCATGAAACTGGAGTTCATGGTCTAATCCCATCAGTACAAATAGGCGACATGTATCCGCACCATGCTCAGTTGGGTAACGTACCTTGTAGTCATTGTCAAAGTCAATCCAGCGGCCGAGTCTCTCAATGGTCTCACGCCATTCAGACGCGAATCTCATGACAATAGCTCTGCACTCCTCATTGTACTTTTCAATGCCGAGGGTTTTGACGGCCTCCAAGCCCGACATCCCGAGCTTCTTGTCGATTTCGTACTCAATGGGGACACCGTGTGTATCCCAGCCGAACCGTCTCTCGACATAGTGACCTTTCATCGACCAGTATCGAGGGATAATATCCTTGATAGTCGAGGCGAGTAAATGACCATAGTGAGGAAGGCCCGTTGCGAATGGAGGACCATCGTAGAAAGTGTAGGGCTTGCGGCCACGGGATAGCTCGACTTGCCTCCCGAAGGCGTTGATCTCCCTCCACCTCTTGAGGGTGATCTCTTCCTCAGCCGGAAAATCGATGGACATGACGGGTGAGGGGACAGTCGTCAGATAATGGCTGTCGGTGCGATCTGTGGCCGGGAGCGAGGGGTTCGCGGGGTAGATAAAAAAAGATGATAATAATTGTACCTAGGGCGGCAATGACTCACGCCCCGCAAGCCGATTTTCTGCCAAGGCTTCTTGCCCTACCGCCCTTAAGCATTATTACACGACAGTCTGAATATCGCTACTTGATTGCAAATATGCTGGCTGATGGTATCTAGCTGATTCTATGAGGATATGTTGGAAGCGACCTCGCTGGAGCGCAGTTGCATCCTGTATGAACACGCCAAATCTCATTCTTCCTCCTCGTCCTCGTCCTCGTCCTCGGCTTCATCATCTTCAGCCTCAGACACCTCTTGTCCAAGATCTCTGAGGCGTTTCTGGAAAGATCAGTACTTAGTAAATGGCCCGAATTTAAGTAGCTGGTGACTCACCTTATCTTGATTTCTCTTCGCTTCTAGATCCCCAAACACTATCAGGAGATCTTCGAGTTCGGTCTGCGCTGCTTTGCGAGCTTCCTCCTTCTCCTCAGCTTCAGCCTTGGCCTTTTGAAGTTGTGCCTGGACCTCCTTGAGTGCTTCAGCAGATCTGAGTGCATCTGCTTCAGCTTTTTCTGCCTTGCTCTCAGCCTGCTTGGCCCGCTTTTCGAGCTCTGAGAGCTTAGACGAGTACTCATCGTGAACAGCCTGGAGATCTTTCTTGGACTTTTCCGAACTAGAATCAAGCTCGGACTGTAAGGTCTGAGCCTTCGCTCTAAGGTCAGCAAGCTCAGCTTCGTGTCCTTCTTTGGCTTTGTCAAGTTCAGACTGCAGCCTCTGAATCGTGCTGCTGAGATTAGAGACCTGGTCGGCATGCTTCGCCTTGCTTTCGTCTAGTTCTGAGCGCAGACTTTGGACTGTGCTTTCAAGGTCTGCTACCTTGGCCTCATGTTGTTCTTTGCTTTGGTCTGCTTCTGACCTGATCGCCTGAATCGTCGATTGTAAGCTGCCAATTTCGCCTGCACTTTGTTCCCTGACACGGGTAAGCTCCAATTCTAGTGATCGGAGTTTCTTTTGGAGATCAGCGACTTCAGCATCGTGCAGCTTCTTGACTTTCTGGCTTCTCCTCTCGTATTCGGCAGAAGTTTCCTTGAGCTGGTTGTCGATAGCTCGAAGTTGCTCACCATGCTGTTTCAGCAATTCGTTCTTGGCATGTTTGTGTTGTTCTTCCAATCTCGCCAACTCTTGTTCATGATTTCGTTGCAATGATTCGTTAATCTGCCGTATTTTGGAAGACTCTAGGCCGATCAGGTCCCTGGACTTTCTGTGTTCGAGCTGCTCTTGCTCAAGTTGGTTTCTCAAATTGAGTAAGTCGGATTCGAGCTTCTCCACAGCTTTGCTTCGTTCTTCGAGCTCAGCCCTGAGCGAATCAACAAGTTCCCGCGAAACCCCTCGCTGAATGCCATTTGTGATGACCGATATCTCAAGCCCGGGTTCGCGATCAATTGCCCGAATCAACCGGCTGAAGTTATCTTTAAGGAACTCAATGAACATCCTGTCAAAGAAAATATCAGGTAGTCCTGCGTCAAACTGTCCTCCCACCGTCTGCGGCAAGACCTCGAAATCCCGGACCATGGGCGACTCTCTGAAGCGAGTGATTTTATCAATATACTGCTCTCTGCCTAGTTGCTCGACCAATAACTTGTGCAATGTAGCCCGAGGAATAGGCGAGTCCTTCGTGGAAAACTCGTATATGATTCCCAGTAGAATCGTGCTCAGGCCGGGCACAAGTACATTGGAGACACCCCGATGCTTAGTTTCTTGCAATAAGCTTTGAACGCTGCTGCCCTCTCCAAGAAAATCATTGACAGCATCTGGCTCTTCGAAGAGCCACCCGCATAGCAACATCAAATAGCCTATCGTGATTCTCTCGTCATCGCCCCTTCTCATTCCTGTGATTAGGTTTCCCAGAATTGTTTGGATGCAGGTGATTACTTCTTCACCCCTTTCAGCGTCGCCCTCTGTCACTTGCATGGCTATCGCCTTTGCCTCGGCATTATCAAACAGCAAGTGGAACATCAAAACAGACGCAATCCACACTTGATAAGGATCGGAATTTCCTCGAGCATCCGGCGGGACGAGCAGAACAGTCATGATATTCGGGATTTGATCCAGCCCGCTGAGATGTCCATCAATCGCTCTCCGCAACACGTGGACGCGAATCCCCGGATGATTTGCAAAGAATGCCTTGATACACTCGCTTGCGGCCAGACGGGCATCAAGCGCCTGTATCGGGGCGGGTTCAAGACTCAACTTGAGCAATGCTTCGATGACGTTGACGCGCTGAACACCGTTGGCGACTTTGTCCCCATTGACAATGCCGTCTTGGCTGGGCTGTCGGCCCCAGAAGACCTCAATGTCCCCGAATCTCTCCTGCAGGGACGGATTTCCGCGGATCAAATCGGCGCATGTAGCCAACGCCTAGATAGGTCAATCAACGAGTCGCACCTGGAAACTTCAAAAGCACAAACCTTGGATGTGACATTGACGTTGAATCTCTGGCTGAAGGCCACGCTCAATATCTGCTCCATCACCCCATTGTTCCAGAAAGCCATCTGATTGGCGGGAGTGTTGATTCCACCCTTAACGAGGAACAGCTGGATTATCACTAGTAAGCCCCAGATATTCTTATCGCGATGACCATGTGTCCACTGGGGAACGTCCTCAGTCGGATCCTCCTCTTTGTTGACATCGACTAGGAGTTTTGCCAATCTCTTCACGCACCCGGTCTCTCGGAAGTATGACTGGTTTGATATATTGAGGCGTAGAAGATTGGCCAGCAAAGACAGACAATCTTCCACGACCTCTAGTCCATGCGTCAAACCACCCTCATTCTCGATCAAGGACAATACCACGTCAAAGGCATTTTCGAAGGCAACGAGTTTCTGAAATTCTTCCGAGGCAGGTGTCAAGGCAATAAGTAAAAGTAGTGCTTCTGTAAAACGCGCAAGCATGGTCAATTACTCGAGCATTATACAAAGTTCAATTTAGGTCCAGCTTACCATTGCGAATTGGTTCCCTACTATCCCCCAGAGTACCTACCAGCCTCGGGATACCCAGAGGGGCAGTTAGTATACATTCTTGTGTCCTTTCTGGCCGGGCACTTGAGATCTGGAACATCAACTGCAGCGAATACAGGCGAGAGTAGAAATCCCGCGTATCGAGGAGATCAAGCAGTGCGGTGATATTGTCTTGTCGCTTTCGCCTCATTAGCTACATATAACCTTCGTACCACGTAGCCAGTACAAACCTGAGTGAACTCATCCGCAAGCCACAGGGCTATCTCATCAGACGCTTCGGGCTGTGAGCTATTATCAGCAAGTCCTATCAATGGATCAAGACAATCAACGCACACTGCTCTCATCCGGGGAGAATAACATCAACAAGGTCTCCAAGACCACCTTGATCGTGTCAACATCTTCTCGGTCATTTCTCAGGCTATTGATCAACGGTCGCAGCGCTCCAGATGCAACAGAGGCCGGATAAAGCTTTGAGAAGCTCCTTAGTCCCTGTATGGCCGCGCGTCTATCCTCCAGTAAAGTCGCACTTTGGAGTCTACTGCTCAGAGTGTTGATTGTGTCCGTTGCCGTTTGTTTGGCCGGCGCCTGTGATTCGAGGATTCGGAACATCGCAACGAATTGATCGCAGTATCATGGTCACCGCCGGCCGAGGGCGTAGCAATATTTAGGCATTGAGTAGTCTAAAAAATAAGATTAACAATTCAGTTTGCGTTGTCATCACCGCAATACTGATGTTATTTCTGGGATAACAGCTGTCTACTCCGTAGTGGCTCAAACAATCCAATGCCAAGGGGCCGCTAAGCTGCCGGAACCGCCACAAGTCAAGCGCCGAAAGTGCCGACTTCATCTTATCGCAGAGACTTTCAGACAACCGTCCTTTCACTGACACGCGATTTGCTAGGCTTTTGTCTTCGCATATTGTAATAGTATCAGGTTCTGGACGCCTGATCTTGATGCGACATCTTTAAACGAGGATAAAGCTACATATCTCCCGAGCGTGACCGATCAGCGACAAGGAGAGGCTAGCGTTCAAGAAAGCTGATGGAGCGCATCAGCAACTGATAAATCTCAACCTTTCTTCTCCATAATACATTTGATCTCATCATAGCTATAATTCACTGTCGCAATCATGGGTGTTCCGGCATTATTCCGATGGCTCTCCAACAAATACCCCAAGATCATTTCCCCGGTCATTGAGGAGATGCCCTACGAAGTCAACGGCGAAGAAATTCCCGTTGACGCGACTAAACCAAACCCCAATGGAGAGGAGATGGATAATCTCTACTTGGACATGAATGGTATCGTCCATCCATGTACCCATCCTGAGGGCAAACCGCCACCGGCGAATGAGCAGGAGATGATGGTGGAAATCTTCAAGTACACTGACCGCGTGGTGAACATGGTCCGTCCGAGGAAACTTCTGATGATCGCTGTTGGTATGTGACCAGTCATTCTGGTTATTTTCGATTCTCGACTAACTCCTGTCTGATCTACAGATGGTGTCGCGCCGCGAGCCAAGATGAACCAGCAACGAGCACGTCGATTCCGATCGGCCCAAGAGGCGAAAGAGGCGGATGAAAAGAAGGAGGAGTTTCGCAAGCTGCAAGCTAAACAGAACGGCAATAAAGTGGACCAAGAGTTACAGGAGGAGGTTGTCCAGAAGACATGGGATAGCAATGTCATTACTCCAGGAACGCCGTTCATGGACATCCTCGCTGCATCTCTTCGCTACTGGATTGCTTACAAATTGAATACCGACCCAGCTTGGGAGAAGGTACGATATTCTGGCGGTCTGATGCGAACGCATGCTAACCACTGTAGCTTAAAATCATCATTTCGGATGCGACTGTACCCGGAGAGGGCGAGCACAAGATCATGGAATTTATTCGATCACAAAGGGCGGCACCCGAGCACGACCCGAACACTCGTCACGTTATCTACGGATTGGTGGGTTATACATTGCGGATTACATGAAAATTGCTGCTGACGATATGTCTTGTAGGATGCCGATTTGATCATGCTGGGTCTTGCTACCCATGAACCCCATTTCAGGGTCTTGCGTGAAGATGTCTTCTTCCAGGAGTCTCGACCACGAACATGCCATATTTGCGGTCAACCAGGCCACAAGGCCGAGGAGTGCAGGGGTCAGGCGAAGGAGAAGAATGGGGAATTTGATGAAAAGCAAAAAGGTTCCTCTCTCAAACCATTCATCTGGCTCCATGTTTCCATCCTCAGAGAGTATCTGGCTGCTGAGCTGTATGTGCCGCAACAACCATTCCCCTTTGACCTCGAACGGGCTTTGGATGATTGGGTCTTCATGTGCTTCTTTGTAGGAAATGACTTCCTGCCTCACCTACCGTCATTAGACATTCGTGAGAATGGTATAGATACTCTGATTGCAATCTGGCGCGATAACATTCCCGCCATGGGCGGGTACCTGACCGAGGATGGACATGTCGATCTGAAGCGGGCTCAGCTCATCCTGCAAGGACTCGCAAAGCAGGAAGATGCTATCTTCCGGCGCCGTAGACAAGCAGAGGAGAGAAAGCTCGCCAACGAGAAAAGACGGAAACAGGAAGCAAAGGTTCGGGAGGAAGAACGAGAACGAGCCAGGAAACGACGAAGAAGTTCTCCCACTTACGATCCCATGGACTCACCCGTCAGTCAACGTGGTCCCCGAGGCGGTGATGCAGCGCCGCCGAATCAACTGGAGCTGATTACCCCTGGTCGAGGAGAATTGTCTCGACAGACGAGAGAAATCACTCACAACATGGTAGTCAATCGCGGCGCTGTCTATCGGGCCAACATGGCAAATAAGAGCGCGGCTGCCGTCTTGAAGAGCAAGCTGATGCAGGGCTCTCAAAGTGATCAGAATGTTGAGGAGATACCTGAGGAGGCCACGCCAGACAATGGTGAGGCTTCACATGATCAGACGGACCTGATGGAGCAAACTTCGCCATCAGTCCTTGGCAAGAGAAAGGCCGATCTCGTGGAAGCGGAGGACACGGAAGCAGGTACTCCAGGCAGAGACTCGCCTGCTGTGCCTGTTGCTGCCAAGGAGGATGAGATGCCTCCCGACACTGTTCGCCTGTGGGAGGAAGGATACGCCGACCGGTATTACGAGCAGAAGTTTGGCGTCGACCCCCAGGACAAGGAGTTCCGCCACAAGGTTGCCCGGGCATACGCCGAGGGTCTCGCATGGGTTCTGCTGTATTATTTCCAAGGATGCCCGTCCTGGACTTGGTACTATCCGTATCATTACGCTCCCTTCGCCGCGGATTTTGTGGACATTGCCGATATGGAGATAAACTTCGACAAGGGAGTGCCATTCAGACCATTTGAACAGTTGATGGGAGTTCTCCCAGCGTCCTCGAATCACGCTATCCCTGAAGTTTTCCACGACCTTATGAGCAATCCGGAGAGTGAGATCATTGATTTCTATCCGGAGGATTTTGCTGTTGACCTGAATGGCAAGAAGTTCGCTTGGCAGGGTGTTATTCTACTGCCCTTCATTGATGAGAAGCGACTACTTGCCGCCATGGAAAAGAAATACCCGCTTCTCAGTGAAGACGAAAGGCTCCGCAACAGTGTGGGACGAGAGGTGCTGTTGCTTTCCGAAGCTCATCCTTTGTATCAAGACCTGGTGGCCAATTTCTATTCGAAGAAGCAAGGCGCTGAGAAGTACAAGTTGAACATGCGTATAAGTGACGGTTTGGCGGGTAAGGTCGAGCGTAATGACGCCTACATTCCTCATAGCTCTCTCCCATCATCGCTCGAGGAATATGGCATGCCGAGTTTGGAGGATGATCGATCCTTGACGTGAGTCCCTCTTCTGTCTTGTCTCTTTTTGTACCTGACTAACGTCGACTTTCTCGCCCTAGTGTGAACTATGAAATCCCGAAGTCAACCCACGTTCACAAGTCCATGCTTCTTCGAGGAGTAAAATTCAACCCTCCGGCGTTGGATAACGCAGATATCCAAGCAGTCAAGCACAAGGCTCAGAACTCTGGAAGATCATACGGCGGTGCTCCTTTCCGCGGTGGTCATAGAGGCGGACGTATCAACTATGCAAGCGATCGGCCTAATCCTTTCGCAGCGCATCTTGACCCTGGTTTCGTACCACCGGTTCCTGGTAATGCTGGTGGCGGTCCTATGATGCCTTCGGGCTGGGTCCCACCAGTTCCTGGGTCCACTGGCTACTCCAGAGGTCCTCCGCCTCCTTCACATGGAGGAATGTCGGGTTCGCATTACCGGCCTCCATACGGCCAAGGCCCCGGTCAGTACCAAGGAAACTATGGCCAGGGCGACCATTATGGCCAGGGCCAGCAAGGATACCATAATCAGTCCTCCTATTACAACCAGTCCAATCAATATAATGGCAGGTCCTCCGACCACGGTGGCAGCGGGGGATACAGAGGCGGCGGAGGATACCATCGCGGAGGGGGCTATCGCGGGGGCAGTGATCGCGGAGGCGGTTATCGTGATCAGCGCCAATATAACCAAGACCAATACTCTTCCAGAAACTCTGGTGGATACGGTCGTTACTGAGATTGATTTGGCTGCTTTGCTACGTGTAAGACGCTCACCACTATCCGATGAGATACCCTTCGGTCACCGCGGACAACTGGGACACGGAGCTCAGCTGGCGGGATGGGAAAGGAATTAGTATCAATACATTAGAAACTACACTTTTGGCAGCAATTGGAAATCTGACATTTTACGCGCCTCTTCTCTCGTTCCTTTTCGTAAGCTAAATATAAGTATGAGTATAAATGATGGCATGATCTCGCGGTCAAGTCACTGTGGCTCAAATTATACACCGAAGAAGCTTACCGCCGCGACATCGGAGCGGGAACGGTGAGTCAGTCCGGGGATTTCTGACTTTGGGAAAAGAGTCAGCACTCGGCTTCTACAACTCAGCACTCCGTTGAAGTCTTGGTCACTGCCCTCCATCAATATCTTGATCAATTGACTGGATCCATTCCCTTCGGTCGCCTCCATTGCTGCTCTGCTCTCCGCTTGAGTACCCGGCGAAGCTCCAGGTATTCCATTGCCCCGCTAAAATTTCGCCGACTTCGTTTCTCCAGCTGACCTTGTCTTCTTCACCTCGCTCCAGTAGAGAGGCAATTGATATTAGTCCCATTGAAACGAACACAAGGGCGGCTTGCGACTGGCCACAGAATGCAATAAAGTGAAGAAGGCCGAATTGCCCCAAAAGTGTCGAATTCAATCCCTGTTGCCCTCCCCTCTACCATGACCGGACCCACGAAAATCAGCATCCTGGGTCAGGAGAGTATAGTCGCTGACTTCGGTCTCTGGCGGAATTATGTCGCCAAAGACCTGATTAGCGGCTGTCCCTCTACAACCTATGTCCTGATCACCGACACAAATATCGGATCGATTTACACCCCCGGCTTCCAGAAGTCCTTCGAAGAGGCCGCCGCCTCGGTCTCTCCCTCTCCGCGCCTGTTGATTTACAATGCACCTCCAGGAGAAGTTTCCAAGTCGAGACAGACAAAAGCAGATATTGAGGATTGGATGTTAAGTCAGAACCCGCCATGCGGCCGAGATACTGTGGTTATTGCGCTCGGTGGAGGGGTCATTGGAGACTTGACAGGTTTCGTCGCTGCGACCTATATGCGCGGTGTTCGCTTTGTACAGGTTCCTACTACGCTCCTGGCTATGGTGGATTCCTCGATCGGTGGAAAGACGGCTATTGATACCCCCTTGGGAAAGAACTTGATCGGCGCGATTTGGCAACCTGCGAGGATCTACATTGACCTGGAATTTTTGGAAACTCTTCCCGTCAGGGAGTTCATCAACGGTATGGCTGAGGTTATCAAGACAGCCGCCATCTCCAGCGAAGAAGAGTTCACCGCTCTCGAAGACAATGCCGAGACTATTTTGAGCGCTGTTCGCCGGGAGGTTAAGCCGGGCCAGCGGCGATTCGAGGGGATCGAGGAGATTCTCAAGGCGAGAATCCTTGCGTCGGCGCGTCACAAGGCCTTTGTCGTTTCGGCGGACGAGCGTGAAGGGGGTCTGCGCAACCTTCTGAACTGGGGTCACTCAATCGGCCATGCTATTGAGGCTATTCTGACTCCTCAAATCCTCCACGGAGAGTGCGTTGCCATTGGTATGGTCAAGGAAGCGGAGCTGGCCAGACATCTTGGTATCTTGAAGGGCGTTGCCGTGGCCCGGATTGTCAAGTGTATTGCCGCCTACGGCTTGCCTACGTCTTTGAAGGACTCGCGGATTCGCAAGCTGACCGCCGGTAAGCACTGCTCCGTTGACCAGATTCTTTTTAACATGGCCTTGGACAAGAAGAACGACGGTCCCAAGAAGAAAATCGTTCTCCTGTCGGCCATCGGTCGCACATATGAACCACGGGCTAGCGTTGTGCCGAATGAGGATATTGGCGTCGTCCTTGCCCCCAGTATTGAAGTGTACCCTGGCGTATCACCGGCCTCGGAGGTAATTTGCGCGCCTCCGGGCTCGAAGAGTATCTCCAACCGAGCTCTGGTACTCGCCGCTCTTGGTTCGGGCACGGTCCGTATCAAGAATCTGCTGCATTCTGATGATACCGAGGTCATGCTGAACGCCTTGGAGCGCCTTGGCGCCGCCACCTTCTCCTGGGAAGAGGAAGGCGAAGTCCTTGTTGTGAATGGCAAAGGAGGTGCTCTTCAAGCTCACTCTTCTCCGCTCTACCTGGGCAACGCGGGTACAGCCTCGCGATTCTTGACCACTGTCGCAACCCTTGCCACTGCCAGCAGCGTCGATTCAAGCGTTCTTACGGGCAACAACCGCATGAAGCAGAGACCTATTGGCGACTTGGTGGATGCCCTGACCGCAAACGGGGCGCAGATCGAGTACGTCGAGAACAAGGGCAGTCTGCCGCTCAAGATCGCCGCCTCAGGCGGGTTCACCGGTGGCCAAATCAACCTCGCCGCGAAAGTGTCGTCTCAATATGTGTCCTCCCTGCTCATGTGCGCCCCCTACGCTAAGGAGCCTGTGACCTTGAAACTGGTGGGCGGTAAGCCCATTTCACAGCCTTACATTGACATGACTACGGCTATGATGAGATCTTTCGGCATTGATGTGAAGAAGTCTACCACTGAGGAGCATACCTATCACATCCCTCAGGGACGTTACATCAATCCTGCAGAGTACGTCGTGGAGAGCGACGCCAGTTCGGCAACCTACCCCTTGGCGATTGCAGCAGTCACCGGCACCACGTGCACTGTGCCGAACATTGGATCCAAGTCTCTTCAGGGCGATGCTCGTTTCGCCGTTGATGTTCTGAGACCCATGGGTTGCACCGTGGAACAGACCGACACGTCGACCACCGTTACCGGTCCAGCCGACGGTGTCTTGCGGCCTTTGCCCAACGTCGATATGGAGCCCATGACCGATGCGTTCCTCGGGGCGTCGGTTCTTGCAGCCATTGCCCGCGGTAAGGACTCGAACCACACAACTCGCATCTATGGTATCGCGAACCAGCGCGTCAAGGAATGCAACCGCATCAAGGCCATAAATGACGAGCTTGCCAAGTTCGGTGTCGTCTGTCGGGAACACGAGGATGGACTTGAGATCGACGGCATTGACCGTTCCACCCTTCGGCAGCCGGCCGGCGGTGTTTTCTGCTACGATGACCACCGAGTTGCGTTCAGCTTCAGCGTCCTAGCGCTCGTTGCCCCTAAGCCTACGCTGATTCTGGAAAAGGAGTGTGTGGGTAAAACATGGCCCGGCTGGTGGGATACTCTGCGACAGAAGTTCGCCGTCAAACTTGAGGGCAAGGAGCTGAAGGAAGCCGAATCTCCCGTTCTGACCCGTGCCGAAAAGGCCAGTGCGTCTGTGTTCATTATTGGTATGCGTGGTGCTGGAAAGACCACAAGTGGACACTGGGTTGCATCTACGCTCAAGCGACCCTTCATTGATCTTGACGACGAGCTCGAACGTATAGAAGGCATGACCATTCCGGACATCATCAAGCAGCGCGGCTGGCAAGGTTTCAGAGATGCTGAGCTTAGCCTTCTCCAGCGAACGATGAAGGAGCGTCCGACAGGTCATGTTTTCGCATGTGGTGGAGGAGTAGTAGAGATTCCTGAAGCTAGAAAGCTGCTTATCAATTGGCACAAAACGAAAGGAAATGTTCTCCTCATCATGCGCGACATCAAGCAGGTGATGGAATTCTTGAACATCGATAAGACCCGCCCGGCTTATGTTGAGGATATGGAAGGAGTGTGGCTGCGCCGCAAGCCATGGTTCCAGGAATGCAGCAATATTCAATACTACAGTCAGCACGCGAGCGCGGGACTTCCCAGGGCGTCTGAAGACTTTGCTCGTTTCATCAAGTTTGTCACAGGACTAGAGGACAGCCTCAGTTCCATCAAGAAGAAGCAGCATTCGTTCTTCGTGTCGTTGACCCTACCTGACGTGCGTGGTACGGATGACATCTTGGAGCGCGCATGTGTGGGCTCTGACGCTGTTGAATTGCGTGTCGACCTGCTGGAGGACCCATCCTCGTCGAACGGCATTCCGACCGTCGATTTTGTTGCTGATCAGATCTCTTACCTGCGCAGCCGTATCACACTGCCGGTGATCTTCACCATTCGCACGAAAGGGCAGGGGGGTCGGTTCCCCGACCTTGCTCATGAGGAGGCGATGGAGCTATACCGACTTGCAGTCCGGTCAGGGTGTGAGTTTGTGGATCTCGAGATTGCTTTCCCAGACGAGATGCTGCGCGCGGTTACGGAGATGAAGGGGTACTCTAAGATCATCGCATCGCACCACGACCCCAAGGGCGAACTTTCCTGGGCGAACATGTCCTGGATGAAGTATTACAACCGGGCGCTCGAGTACGGCGATGTGATCAAGCTTGTGGGAGTGGCTAGGAACCTTGATGACAACACGGCTCTGAGGAAGTTCAAGAGCTGGGCCGAAGAGGCTCACGACGTGCCACTGATCGCGATCAACATGGGAGGCAACGGGCAGCTGAGTCGCATCTTGAATGGGTTCATGACACCCGTATCGCATCCTGCTCTCCCGTTTAGGGCTGCTCCGGGCCAGCTGTCTGCGACAGATATTCGCAAGGGATTGTCACTGATGGGCGAGATCAAGAAGAAGCGCTTTGCCCTCTTCGGAAGCCCTATTTCCGAGTCCCGCTCGCCGGCCCTGCACAACACTCTTTTCGCCGAGATGGGGCTACCCCATGAGTACACCCGGTTGGAGACTGCCAATGTCGAGGATGTCAAGGACTTCATCCGCGCTCCCGATTTTGGAGGAGCCTCTGTGACGATTCCTCTGAAGCTGGATATCATGCCCCTACTTGATGAGATTGCGGCGGAGGCCGAGATCATCGGTGCCGTCAATACCATCGTGCCCGTTTCCGATGGTGAGGGCAAGCCGCAGCGGCTGGTCGGTCACAACACCGACTGGCAGGGCATGGTCCAGTGCCTTCGTAACGCGGGCGTCTACGGAGCCGACCTCAACGGCAATGCGAGCGCTCTTGTGGTGGGTGGCGGAGGCACATGCCGCGCTGCCATCTACGCTCTCCACCAGATGGGATTCTCGCCCATCTACATTGTAGGACGAAACCCTGCCAAGCTGGAGAGCATGGTCTCGACCTTCCCCAGTGGCTACAACATTCGAATCGTCGAGGGCAACGAGAAGCTGGAGCATGTTCCACATGTTGCGATCGGCACCATCCCCGCTGACCGGCCCATTGATCCCGGTATGCGGGAGATCCTCTGCCACATGTTTGAACGTGCCGAGGAGGCAGACGCCCACACCGTCCGGACGATCGAGGGATCACCCCGAGTGCTGCTGGAGATGGCTTACAAGCCGCGTGTGACGGCGCTGATGCAGCTGGCTGTCGATGCTGGGTGGGCTACTATTCCTGGGTTGGAAGCACTGGTCGGGCAAGGCGTATACCAGGTATGTTGCTGACTTGGTTGACTTATTCAGATGGCCATTACTGATGGAGTACAGTTCCAACATTGGACGGGTATTCGCCCTCTCTACGAACGTGCACGGGTATGTTGACTCTCATAACTTCGCTCAGCTACGCTAACATGCTGTAGGCTATTGTCCTGGGTTAATCAAAAAAGTGTAATGGAGTGCAAAAGCCTTCTTATTCTTAGATATTGTGTAGAAAAGCACGTTTCTTGTGATATAAGACGCAAACCGAAGCGTTCCTTTCGGGATCTATACATCGATTCAGTTTATATTTCTAAGCATCTATACTTGCATACACCTGGAGACCACGCCGTAGTATATGCTAATACTTAGTCATACAATCTGGCTATCTCGATTGTCAAGACAAGACTGAAGTCGAGACTAACTTATCGATAGGTAGCCTTGCCTAGTACAAGTAGCGATGGATCTATGCCGCATTTCCGAAGATACTCTAATATTAGAACCCGTCCCACCGTCCCACCCACCATCACCACTGCAAAAACCATCAATCCGCACACGCGTACTCATGTCTCTCATGTCCTGCCTCGAGTGTCTCAAATCCCAGCAAATCAACTCAGAACACTATCCAGCTCTTGACCGATGAAAAAAAAAAAGAAAGAAGTTCTACAAAAAAACCCGATAATGCATGCTTAGTGTTAACAATCTAGTCAAGCCTCGCTAATCAGATCTCGACTCCAACCGAACGTCGAACGCGGGTCGAGACCCGATCGGCCGAGACAGGTGCATAACAGACAGTCCAGACCATTCAATTTTCATTTAGACTCGACAGATGAGAAGAGTACGAGTTTTGATTTTTACTCTGAAGCTTACTCGGAGTATGTTCTTTGATTCTGTCAGAAATGGTGTGATCCGAGTCGATATAAGAGAGTTACGAGACAGGTGACCGCCATGTACAGTCACGCGATCTGCTTTTCATTGATGTTGATACAGAGTACCGTAGGAGATATCATGATCTGGATATCATGATTTCGGTCTGGACTCGGGAGCATAGAATCAGAAATTGCTAATACTTATTGCGATTGCTATTAGAAATCAAGTCCGAATTTCTCCATGCAAAGTCTGTTAGTATCAAGCTCCAGTCCGGAAATTCGCGACACCTCGTATTATTCATAGTCAGATACGCAAGTTAAGTTGAGATGAAGATGCTGGGTTATCTTCGGAGCGCGAACCACGGTGCCGTGTTACCGACAGGCTGAAGGATCTACCGGGCCGATGGCCCAAGCACCCCCAACTCCAGTGTACGAAGTACTGTGGACATGGTACTGTTAGTTAGGTTGTAGTTACTTATCGTTATCTTGATAGTTTGATACTGATAGTGCCATAGTGGTCTGTCTACGATTCTACGTAGAACGGAGGACGGTGATATTGATGGATTCAAGGACATTCGATATAGTGACAAGGTAACATCAATCCACATCGGAATCATATTAATAATATGCTTTATCCTATCCTAATGATACCAGGAAGAATTTTCACCGACCGATATCACCGAGGATAACCAGTCAGCCATCCAGGCCAATGCACGGCTGTATACGGAGCATGCACGGAGTTATCATGAATGTCCATCTAGACGAGCAGAACAGCCGTGCCAGAAAATTTTTCACCTTGGCGTCTTTAGTCTAATGTAACTCGTGCAAACTGCAACCACACTGCAAGAGAAAGTTTTCTTCATCCAAATGAATCCAATGAATCCAACGTGAATGAACGCATTGACGCTACTCATGCATGCCCAAATTTAGACGTGGCTTCTGGAAGGTCGATGGAAAAAAATCTTCGACGCTACGGAGCGACCGAGTCGAATCCTCCGGCTAGGATTTTCCGGTCCAGCCGCCAAGAAAGGAATAAGTAGCCCTACTAGGTAGGTGTGTATGCTGTATTGTCATGGCATTACATCGGTATCTTTGGATTTTGTGACGATATTCGTATTACCATTGTTTCTTACCAGCAGCTCCCTTGCTGATGGGTCCGAACAGACCCACCAAAATGAAGATCCCTCACCACTGACGGATGGGGCTGTGCTCGGACAGCTGCATCTAGCGAATCATGTCTACAATCCGCCCATCTTGCAAAGAAACCTGCAGCAACAGAGGGGAAATTTTTTTCCTCGCTGCATATGCACATTGCTGAGCTGTCGGAGGTTCGAGGGTAAAATTCCATGTGGTTTAAGGTGCTGACCGTCGGGTAAATCGATCTAATCCCTGTTAGTTGGCACCACCGGTGAAAACTCTTTACTTCAGCCCGGGTTGATGGATGGATGACAAGTATGTGCTCGGTAATATCAAACTGTCGTAACTGATTGGGAGGTACAGATGTTGAACGTGTGCTTGATCCGTTCAGACTGTCAGCTGTTGAATGAGTCAAGGAAAATCACACGCGTACCCCGGATTTCCCCCCCAGCTAATCAATGGAGAAAAGTGAGAAAGAGAACATCCAGCTGAGAATCTCGAATTGCCAATCACCAATCGCAGGTTCGTAATCGGGGAAGCCTAGACATATGAAATGTAGACAGATACCCACTCTGTGAGAACGGACCCGCCGAGGTCCAGTCTAGCTGAGGGCCGAACGAGTCAACGACCCAGGTGCAGGTGCAAGCCTCAAGATCCGAGACACCGGGTCAGAGCTAGATTCCAATCTTGACTTCAGGTATCGCTTCCGAATGGCTACAGGGCATGAGTGCAGGAGTGCCACTGTCAGTGTAAGCTATCCGGCGAGTCAACAACAGCACATGTGCAGGCATGCGCGGCCGTCCCAGGTTTAAGGGAAGAAGAGCCGCGTACGCGAATTCCGTTGGTCAGGGCATGCATGTCGAGCAGAGTGAGACACACCTCACAGCCTCGAAGGCAGCCAGATTCTGATTTATGTGCTTCTCTTGAAGTTGCCACTGGCTTCAGCTGTCGTTCTAGCGATGGGTGGGGGGCCATGTGTCTGTGTCTGTCACTGGAGGATTATGGTTGGCTACAACTGCAAACTGGACAGTTGGTCTTTGTGTAGCAAATAGGCTAGAATAAGCATTGTTTTGCTATAGGCTATTACCATAGTTAGGTACTTGCTCGCCATGATCTGCCGATATTCGCGCACAGCTGTCTGATATCCTCAACAAAATCGACTGAGGACTGGCATGTGATAAGCCATGGAATTGTTGGCTCTGCAAATCAGTGAATAGTACCGAATCATCAGAAAGCTATGATTAGGCTCCCTCGTTCGTGGTATGACTCTTACATCGTCTCGATGCTCAGTGGTGATATTGAACTATAGAGGTCAGATGACCACCCACACAACGTGACCAGTACTCTTGGTCCGTAGTACGGAGTACCATGGGCGAGAAACAATCAGCTGACTTATTCAAGAACTAAGCCTCACAAGCTACAGAGCATTAGCTTGAAAGATCATGTTTTTATGGACGATGAATGCGTTGGGAAATGCTCATGTGCTGACTTGGCCGGCCGAGTGGTTCTGTGTATTTCGTAAAGTCCTCGGAAAGTCTGTCGTCCAGTAGGGGATGCCGGGGCCGGATCGCGGATCTGGTGGGTATTTCCGAGTCTTCTCCGGTTCTCGACCGCTCGCTTCTGCACACCTGTTTCAGTCCAACGAACAGGAATATCACTTTGTTGATTCTGATCATGCGGTGACAATTGTCGTAAGCGAACATGGAATGCAGTCGATAGTACCTGTACTTGCCAGATGATTCTCTCGGTCGAATGTCTGTATCCCCGGCGAAGTCCGTACTCGGCATCCATTAATAATCATGAATAGCGTACGTCCTACCTCTGTGCACTAGCCACATGTCTGTGGCGCAAATGTGGCTTATGCTTGGTTGGCTCGTCAGGCCGCGGCAAGATGAACAAATCAACATGCCCGATTTGAGACGTTTCCCTTTGCCCCTTCCAAGGGACACTGTCGGTCAGATGCTCCTGATTAGTCGATTTACACGGCCCTACCGTTTGTGCATCGTCAGGGTCCTGCATTGAAACCCCACGAGATCGGGATCTTCAACAACTGCGTGGATAGGAATGCATGCCTAAGCCACTGCAGCTTGTCATTGGTAGCCTTAGGCTCAGAAATGGGAGGATCATCGGTCACATTCAGTAGTACTCCATACTAGGTATTAGTCGGGTTGTGAAGCTATATGGTTTTACTAGTAATAGCTTAGGCATCATTTTAATATTACAGAGGACTATCGAAATATTGTACATGGAGTCATAGAGCGCAGGCATACCCGACGACCATCTGAGTCATTGATTCTCATAATGATTTTGGTCATCGGTGAGTCCTCGGTATGAGAGTCATAATAATGACAAATCGATCAGATTTATTTTCATTGTTGAATAATCCGTGTTCCGAGGAAAGAAGAACAAAGAAGCATCAAGACTACCAGTTGAATCGGCACATATCTCGGGTTCGTCCGAGGCATAACTGCACAAACTACTCAGGACAGGAGTGTGGCTCAGTCACTGCAAGGGGAGAGATGATAAAAAGTCAGTAGTGTTGAATGACCCGTCAGTACTCCGTAGACCGTACTCAGTAATACCTGGTAGGACAACGCGTCCTCGGATCATGGATATCTTTAGCTGCAGGAATTGTGGCTTGGATACCCGACTCCAAAATGGTGGGTTCATTATTTATTTTCTGTCTTCCGGCTAATGGCTCGGTGGGGGTTGGGCCGGGTGGATGGCGCTAAACCCCCAGACAAATAGATCGATTAATCAAACAAACCTTCAGGCAGTATTGGTAATTATGGTATTATTCTGTTGGTATTATTTGTAATCCTGAGTCAAGGATTGACTTTGTCGTAACTCCGTCGGACAAACCCGTAAAATATGACAGAACTGACTGTGAGACTAAGTTAGTTAGTGCCCTTTGAATTGTACAACCGCGCTAGTTCTTTTATGGTTTATTGCATCATTATCAGCATCATAAAGAGAGACCTTGTCCCCTCCTGGCCATACAATGATCCTGCTTCGACCTCCAGATATCTTGTACATAGGTATTTGGTCTTGGACCTCTCGAGTCATTCTCACATCATATCCCTTGCTATCAATCGTTTATTTAACTCTTGACTGGGGTTCCCATTTCCTACCTCTTCCTCTCCTAGTAAGTGATCCCTATCTCTACTCTCTACTATACAATACTACGCTTCATCTCTTTTCAACATACACACATACAAGCAATTGTCATCACATCATAATAACCTTCGGTTCAAACTTTATTCAAATACTAATCAAGTATCTCGCTCAAACTTCCAGGCCTCCCACCTGAACCCTCCAGTCGAGTCTCTGGTCTGCCCGCCGCTTCCAGACTCTTCGAGATCATATCTGCCTCGTCGACGCCGTACCAAGTCTCGAGCTCAACTTAACTTCCGCTCGAACCATTCTCTCGGTCGCACCACGAACGAGTTAATCGGATCTGAGCCCGTCGGGAATTCTTGGGGCCGTTGGTGCCAACCTATTATTTAAACTCTCCTGCCCCCGGTGGCAAATCCTCTTCGCAAATTCCCTCCACTCGGTGTCCATCATCCAAGTCTGTCGTCCCAAATTTTCCAAGAGACCACTATGCTTATGTACCCTTCCGTACGTAAGGGTCTCATCACTGAACCAACTTCTGCACCTTTTGTCCACCACCAGGACTCCGTTTGCATACAAGACGATCAGTTCATCCCAGACTTCTCTCAGCAAGACCCTTCACTGCAGTGTTTCTACCAAGAACCGCCTCGACTGCAGTCTCCCTTTCAGTATCAACCTAGCTTCGACTTTGTCTCTCCGCCCTCTTCCGCGCCCTCGTCACCTTCCTCCTCTCCCGCCTCTTCCTTTTCCCGCCTTCCCGCGACGGCAGTCGCGCAATACTCGCCTGCCGTTCACGACGGCAGTTCCTTCGAGGCTCCTTCGATGACACCTGCTTCATCGTACAACCCTTCGATTCATATTCAGCATTCGACCTCGCCTCCAATCTCCAACCCATACCTGCAGCCATACCAGCCGCAATACCTCTACAACAACCACAATAACAGCAACCCCATGTTGGCGCAACATACTGTCGCAAACAACCACGGGTGGGAAGGCAACCTGCAGCTCCTGAGCCCAGCCCGCATTTCAAACGGTCTCCCCCGGACATCATATCAAGACTCGCAGCTACAGGCCTCTCCTGCCTCCAGCAAATCTGCTCCAGCAGGAAGCGTGCAGCGGTCCAACAACGGTAGCCTGTCAAAGCCTCTGCCTACACCTGCCCAGACGCCTGTGCAGAACTCTTTTCTCGCCACACCTTTCCAGAACTACGATCCGTCCGCACATGATGCTAGTCAGGCCGAGGCAGAAGCGGCTATGAGACGGGCTGTAATGGAGCAGCAGCAAAACAACCAGCAACAACAATCACAAAATCAATCAAGTGACTACTCACTGGCTCCCTCCGTTTCGACCGTGAGTCACAACTCGCCGGTGACCCCACAGACAAGCTTTGACGAGATCGACGATGCATCGAAGGCGATGGCTAATGGTGAGAACCGCTATCCCGATGTAGACCGGTGGATGGATGAATACTTACGTGCCGATGCGCTTTCAGACTACGGTAACCACAACGGTAACAACATGACCATCGGCATTCCCAAGCTCAATCGAACAATATCCGACATTTACCAAGACGAGCTATACAACCCTGCCATCATGCCAGCGCCACAGGTCCCAAAGCAGGCCTCCTCCACCAACCAGCATTACCGCAGCGTTTTTGCGGATCGTCTCCAAGCTGCCAATCAGGGCCACCTCTCTGCACGGTCTCAGTCTCCTGTAGTCAATCTGAACCGTGACCGTTCGCCCTTCCGACAGAATGCACCTGAGGCGGCAGAGTTCAGCAATGTTGCTCAACTGGCCACCAGCATGCCTATGTCTCAAGGTGCCTTGAATCTGGGACCGCCTCAGACAGAGCCCAAGACCATGTCTCCCAAGGATGCGGTCCTTGATTTCAATGAGACTGAAGATGTTAGCATGCCCCCATTGTTCCCTACGAGTCAGGCCGACTTCAATCTCAGTGATGCCTTGGGCTTGCGACGTGAGAGCAGCTCTTCGTTGCGACAGGCTCAAAACTTTCCACCGATGGATTCGTTCCCCAGTCAGTTCAACGCGCAGGCCAGCGCTCTCTCTCAACAGTATCCTTTCGTCCAACAACAGCAGAACCACCACCAGCAGCAGCAAAACAATCTGCTTCATCATACACCCGAGTTTCCCGCGTCTCTTCCGCGCCTTGAGTCTACTGGAAGCGAGGCCATTCAAAATGATATGACTTCGCCCCAATCTAATATGACTATCCTGCCACTTAAACAAGAGATTACTCGGCCAGACAATACATCTACAGATGGTGGCACCTACACCTGCACCTACCACGGCTGCACTCTACGCTTCGAGACACCGGCGAAGCTCCAGAAGCACAAGCGAGAGGCTCACCGACAAACTACCCCTGGCGGTCATCTCGTTAGCCGCGATCACTCGGCGCGGAACTCCCAGGCTGGCCCCCACAAATGTGAGCGGATCAACCCTTCTACTGGAAAACCCTGCAATTCGGTCTTTTCGCGACCGTACGATCTTACGCGGCACGAGGACACGATCCACAACGCCCGTAAGCAAAAGGTCCGGTGTCATCTGTGCACAGAGGAGAAGACCTTCTCGCGCAATGATGCGTTGACCCGGCACATGCGGGTGGTTCATCCTGAAGTGGATTGGCCCGGTAAGCAGCGACGCAGGGGCCGTGAATGAAAAGCTAGTGGGACGTTTTGGGCGTATGTGCGCTGATGCATACCAACTGCTTCATGTCTCGAAGTTTCCATACGACGGATTGTCACGAATCATTTCAGAGCTTCATCGAAGCGACGAATGGGATGATTCCCCGTTTCCGCTCCTGCATCGATGGCTGCGTGATTCAGGATGACGGTTCGCGCCTATGATGTCAGAGGCTGACTCCGATCGGGTGTTGGCCCCACCGATGGTTCCCGATCGACGGTGACAACTTCCGTTTCGGTATAAAGATGCCTAAGGCGCTCAGAATGTGCTAGAATGACATCATTCATGACAGCCGCGTCCTAATTGACGTACGATACGCAACATACACCATGATGATTCTGTGGTTACGTCTTGCAACACTTTACGATGATTATCATTTCTTCTTTTTTTACTTTCGGATGTTTTATTTCAGCAAGCATGGTTTGACTGTTTAATGCATTGCGTGGTCTTTCCTTTTTACTCCGGGTATGAAAATCGGTTGCATCGGTTGGGTCATTTCTCGAAAATTGAGACTCACACTTGATTTGATCAGCATGACATGACTTAGGCTGGTTTTTTCAGCATGCGTGATGATTTCGCGTTTCATGTGTACTATATGGGCATTATGTATGAGTGTGACGCTTACGATTGCATGTTTTCTGTTTTGCGTTGGTGAACATTGCCTTGGTGGACATTGCCTTGGTGTACAAAGGATGATTGGGATTGTATACTATGGGAACCTGTACACTACTAGTAAAGTGACAAATGATAGACTGTCGATATTCAATGCATTGATCCTATATTCCTATTATGAGACTAATACTGTTGTAATACTCTTGATGCACTGAGGTATCAATTGCATTCAGAAACCCAAGGCGTCAGTGGCAGCGACGATCGCACGTCAATAGCTCTATTACTCGTACGCGACTCTTCCCCTTGTCAGACAGTCAAAGATAGTTCATTAATTCATACTTAGGATTTCAACCCCTCTTACAACATCAATACCAACTTTCTGGACGTCCTGGTTCGCCAAGTCCAGTCTCGATCTTCATGTCCCGGAGTTTCAAGCGTGTAATCAGAGTTCTTCAGGCTCAAGTGCCGATTATCTCCTAGTTGCTATAGGTGGATAGTGCATCCACTAGTGTGTGTGGGGATGCATTGTGGATTGGGCTTGGGCTTGCGGGGAGGATAGAGCCCAGGGTGCCGTTCGTGTCTCAATGGAGACTACGTACTGTAGTACTTACCGTTAGGTACAGAATGTGAAGTATACTGTAGGTAGATTATTGTATTGTTATGATCCTAAGGACCACATGAGGTCGAATTGAGATACATGCAAGATACCAATATCAATGCTCATCATAGCAATGATGATGTTGATTTGTTGAAAAGTAACCACCTGCCTTAATTGCGTCAATTGAATCAAAAACGAATATAGCTCTGTATTATTGAGATGATCCTACTGCAACTGGAAGGTAGAGAAAGTAAGGTAAGAACGGAGTCTGAGGTAATCTATGCAGGGCAGGGTCGATCATGACGCCATGGGACATAGTCTACCCGCGAGATCCACACTCTAGCTTCTGTAACTGCTGAACTGGTCTCCACTTGGTGTGGCTGGTGAGTCGGATTGTTTGGATTGATCGTATTGTTTGTATTAATTTTGGATAGAGATACGGTGGAAATACGGTCAATTCGATTACCTGATAATTGTCGTAAAGCTTGGAGACAGAGAAAGGCATCAACTACCCGGTATCCCGCGTGCATGACTGCCATCTATCTCTATCTCATGTGCCGGCACCCTTGTCTATTTGTTCGATGAGCTTGGCAGCTCGAGCTCGACTCCGTCGCCGGGTGTTCCCATAAATATGTCCTTCTCCGCCTCTTCAGCTTCGGCGGCTCGCTGGGCTTCGAGTGCTGCTTGTTGTCGCTGACGTGCGTATAGCAGCACTGCTGAGAGGACGGCTGCGCCTGCCACTGAGCCGACGACAATACCAGCGATGGCACCTTTACTGAGCTTGGTCGGCGCTGACTGCGGAGTACTTGCGCTGCCGTTGTTCGTGGGCGGGTAGAAGAAGCTGGCGAGTTGGGGTGTATTGAACCCATCCAAGGGTGTCTTCCTGGTTGCGTTTCCGTTGGGCCTATAGGGAATCGGTCAGTTGATTCCTGTAGTTTCGTCGTTGTGGCAGACTTACCCTCCGCCAATTACTTGGTAAACCTTTGCAGGGACCGCGTAATCTGGAGCAAACGCATCATATACACTACCCCATGTTAACGTCGACATGTCGTAGACGCCAACGCCCTTGTATTCCCAGTCGCAGGCAGTGAGGTCGTCAGACGATGCTCCTCCCACTGTCAACATCTGTCGATTGGCTGCCAGGTGACACGTGTGACCGTAGCGTGGCGACTTTCCCTCGAAGATTTTCGTCCAGGTGAACGACGGGATGGAGAGTACGTAGATCTCGTCGTATAACTGGTTTGCGCCCTTGCCTCCATACATGTATATATTGTGGCTCGAATTATCCTTTGCAGACACAGCGACCAAGCAAAAGTCTGTCCGCCCGTCCGGTATATCCCCTGACGCTTTTTGTGCATACCAGATGCCGTTATCGTCGCCTTCGAAAACGGACGAAATGTCGAAGATATCGATCTCGTCGAAGGGCACCTATGACAGGACTGGTTAGTGTCAAATCACAGACCGCACAGTACTTCTGAACATACGTATGTACCCTCGTTGGACGCGCTCTCGTCACTCGCTGGCTTGGTGACACCGCCCACTGCGACTAATATGCCTTTGGGTCCTATGCCAGGGACGTAGACCATGCCACCCTTGGCTCGTGGAAAATTTGCCAGTGAGCTGGTGGATATGTTTGTCGCCATCTGCGTCTGGGTATCAATGACGATCAGTCCATTCAGGTAGCGGAGAAGGTCGTTCCAGTTCTCAAGGTCACTCGATGTTCCGTTGTTGATGTATCCGTTGAGATAGAATGCCAATTCTTGGTCTTGAGCTTCGGCATATGCTCCTCCTGCAGGTCGGTACTCAGCGCCCAGTGTGACGTCAAATTGATTCCAAGAGCTATTGCTGGTGTTGTACGACCAGAGCGCATACTGCGACGAAGGCGGTTTTCGGAAACCAAGAAAACTCGCGTTCACATATGAGACAGTTCCGCCATATTCGTAAATTCTCGAGCCCGATGGCGCTCCCGCATACAGTGCACCACGAACAACCACGGGCGGATCTGTGCCAGTTCTGGGATTCGGTTTCTTCGGGACAGCCCGGATCGAGATGTTCTGTTTCCAGTCCCAAGAAGACGTCAGATCAACCTCGATCAAGCCGGTATCTAGGCACAGTCAGCACTTCCGATGCGCGTGTGCTCGAAACTGCACAAGAAAGCATACTATATCCGAGCACTCGCGCGCCTTCTGGCGTCCCGTTGTTGTTTTTCCCCACGAAGACTTCAAGTCCTCCGTCGATGTACAGAGTCCTATTCTTGACTGTTGACTGGTGATACAGTCTTGAACAGTAATTGTCGACCGGATCAATCCCTGTCGCGTTCGATGCGCCTCTTGCTAGCGACACAGCGAGCAGGAGTATTGCTATAAGGAACGCAGGCATCTTCGTGTGCCTCTGAAACTATGATCGTGGTGATAGCGATATTGCGGCATCAGGGCGAATACCGAGCAACAGGGGCTCTATGCGCCCTCGATGAATATATGGTAAAAGCCGAGTTAAGAGTCGCACGAAGTCGCACCCATGTTCTGCCAGTTATTAGTCTCGTCAGCTTGTGCGACTCATCTGTTCTGCCCTTCTCCTCCGTCGCTGACCTGCAGGGTATGGAAGTCCCGTTCGCGGGTATAAGCCAGCTTTTCCGCGAAGCCAGGCGAATCCGACGGCCTGAATTGAAAGGTGCGGTCGCACTACAGGGTGGAAATTTCCTGAAGTAGAAGCTGAGGCCGCTTATCAGGTACACAACATCAGATTGGGGTTCCAAATTGAAATGACCTTCCAGTCATCTTGTGGCGTACTCAGAATCTCAAATGCTGCAATTGACGGTTCGGCCCCTCTCGTCTTTCTGGGAGTCAGGGTCCGTCAATGGCCCCTTGAGCGACGCCAGGAGAATTTAGCCCTCACATCGTCTATTCGTCTCTCCAAGCAGGGGCCAACCCGCATATGCAATTATGCCCCGTCTCGTGCTGGTCTGTGGCGCGATGTCTAGCCTGGGTAACATCGGCTCGTGTTAGGAAGATCTGACAATGATTGGCGCGACAGGAATGCGCCAAGGCCGTACCAACTGCCAAGGTCAGGCTTCGACGTTGACTCCTCCGAATTAACTCCGTGCAATCATCAAGTTGAACTGTTGAAGGCTGGGAGAAGCTCATGTGGAAGGCCAGTTGTTTCGTTAAGGAATGTCAGTGTTCATCCTTCGCATTCCTTGGCGGGAGGGGCTGAAGGCTTGTCGAGATCCTTGCAAGTGACCGAACAAGGAGTTATTGATAGGGGGTGGGGTAGCTTCACAGCGCGAGAGGGAGAATGTTAGCAAATTGAAGTAATTGAGATAATACGAGAAGTGCTTACTGGCGGCTAAATAAGTGTGTCATTGTCGACTTGCGCGTTCTGACTCCGGAAAGGCTCAACGTATCTTGTGTGTGGAGATCAATGAGCGTGGAAGAGTAATCAATCGAACATATAGGTTTTTTCTGGCCGCAGACTTGTCGAATGGCCGAGGTATGATTGCGGAATGCTGTACAAACTGAGCATGATCGACTGCAGCTTCGAACTTGGTGGGAGATTCGTGGGCAGAACATGTGGTCTCATGGTCTTATGGCCTGAGGCATAAGGAGTCTCCCAGACCAGCTACTCGTCTCTCGCAATAACGCGTCTCTTATGGAAGTCTTGATGACTTCGACCAAGCAACGCATCCTGGTCCTGTCTTACAGTGCTACTTCCGAAATCTACACCTGGCCCTCCCCCGTCAGCCTGTATTGTTTGGGATAACCACTCCGCTCGACCTTGATACCTCATTGATTCGCCTAGCCTATCTGTGACGCGTACGTTGAAGTTACCGAGTAAGGTACTACGGCAGAGCCTGGGTTTCGTATAAGTGGGTGTGTTTCTAGCCCTCGTAAGACGGGTTTGTTGTACTATCTGTCGTTGGATCTGCCTTGGTTTCGCTCGCGGCGCGTCCAGGTACCCTGGAGGGTCCATCCAAGCGTGCTGGTATCCTCTGATCTCTGATCGAAGCTACGAGTGTAGCGAGAACAGGTGGCGTCGACAGTTCCTATGTCCGGCGATACCGCGGGGTCGTGGGTTGTATTATCTTCGTCGTTATTCCTCTGCTGCGTGCCTCCTTCTGTCGTCGGAGTTCGAACCCCCGATTTCTTGGTTTCCGGCCTGTTTCGATATGACCGCTAGTGCACGGATATCAGTAGTCTGCTATAGTAATATTCTGTAGCTGGGAGTCGGTTTGGCTCGTATCTCGATCCCATGGTCAGTCGCAAGGCTGGAGAACAACCCTTGTCACGTGGAAGCCGGGCGGGGGGGGCGGAGGGTTTGCGTGCAGTATGTGCAGTCGGGAGCTGTGTTTTTCAATTTGCAGTCAGTTTGGTATGCTAGTTAATCTGAAGTTGACTCGCGTGCGGTGTGCCTTCGTGAGCTTCAATCCTGCATTGGATCAGATCGGTGGAAGCCGGTGGTGAACACCATAATCCGCAGTTCCAGTATGCACTATGCAGTATGCCGATACAGCTAACGACATCGGTGCGGCGAACAGTGTCGATTCCATCATATGTGGCATGTATGTGGAATATTGGGTAGTCCTGTGCGGTCGCGTCTGCGGTGAGTTGACTCGAAAGGTCATCGCAAGTGCATTACGTTGCGTTGAGGAGATGAGACGACACGATGTCCTCGCCGGTCACTTGGACCGCCGAGTTGAACCCCCCGAGTTGAACCCCGGGTTCAACCCGCCGTGAGCGCGGTATCTGTAGGATAACCAGCTACCGTCGTTGATTTTTCTTGATCCTCAGCCCGTACAACTTTCAGTGATATATATTATACTTGATCTGAAATATTTCGTAGCTCTTCTATAGACTTGTCTGGATTTTATACTCATTATCGCGAATTTGGTGGTGGAAACTTCGTCGGGTAGTCTTTCGCGGTCGAACCTGTAGATATCCCTCCTATAGCTCCATCAACGTCGTGTATAAATGGAATGCCAGATTGTAGTGTGTTGACATAAACCTTCTATGCTTCTATCTGTATTATATGTCGTCTGGGGTGTAGGGAGTGGCTATATCCGAGTGTTTTGTGTCGGGTTGGTCTATCTCATATGTTCGTCGGGAATATATATATAGTCCCTACAACCACTGCACCATATTCAGAGCACATCCAGTGTACTTCAACACAACAGGACAAAGTTAATGATGATATTGGGCAGATAAGACTAATAGGTACCAAACTTACGGATAAAACATGTTAAAAATCCGTTTAATGTCTATAGAAATTGAGATCAGTCGTATTATCGAACACCATCCGCCGCTCCGACTCAGTCATGAAGGCGCAACACACCCACCCACAAGCAAAACATAACCACAATAGACGAATAGGAACCGTCTACTACAGAAGAGGCTGGAAGGGTGCTATGCACAGATACCATACATAGTCTCATGCATATAGACATAATCCAACCCACAGCACGTCACATCCGACGAAGTCATGGCTCGCACGATTTTGACGAGGCCGAAGCAGGACTGGACGCGTCAAGGAAGGTACAATAAAAGAGAAAGTTACAAGTACAATATTTACAAGGAAAAAGGTGCAATGAAGGAGAAAGCTACAAGTACCAAGCTACAAGGGTAGAAAGATTGAATGTTTTGACTGTTCGTATTCATATTAGATTGCGTTCGATGCTGCAATCTCTTCAAGCCCGGGGCACAGCCAGAAGCATAAAGGCCGCTATGATACAGAAATTCATACACGAACACTAGCAGACCAGTAGTGGACGCGCAAGGGTAGTAAAATAAAGCATGATAAAAGCAAACCCAGAGACCCATGACACTTTAAAGATCAAAGAAAACACCACAACGTCCCAGTCATACCGTAAACCAACCCGAAAAAGCAAACCGTCGCGTCACTGCTGCGGAAGGACAATCGACGCGCCGACCGCGCAGGATGGCCGAAAAAAGGAAAGCAAGAGGAGAACGTTTAACCACCGAAACCGTAGAGGGTACCTGAGAAGATTGTCAGAGACGCGTCAAAAGCCGCAATAACCAGAGATACTTACGTCCTTGTCTCTTCAGAGCATAGACGACGTCGAGGGAAGTGACAGTCTTTCTCTTGGCGTGCTCAGTGTAAGTGACAGCGTCACGGATGACACCCTCAAGGAAAGTCTTGAGGACACCACGGGTCTCCTCGTAGATCATGGCGGAGATACGCTTGACACCACCACGACGAGCGAGACGACGAATAGCGGGCTTGGTGATACCCTGGATGTTGTCACGCAAAATCTTGCGGTGACGCTTGGCACCACCCTTTCCAAGACCCTTGCCACCTTTGCCGCCTGTAGAGAGAAGAGACGCGTCAGTGACTGAGCTCAAGTCGCGTCATACTTGTGATAGAAGAGAAGCTACTTACGTCCAGTCATGATGATAGAGAGTTAAAAAAGGACTTTGTGTGTGTTTAAATAAGTGGAGATGTCGAGATAACGACTTCTAAGTGGATGGCAGATAGGACTGATGGAGGAGAGAAGAGCTTGAAGAAGTTTGGGACGGGAGATATTTGTATAGAGGAAGGAGGAGCGCGGGGAGGCTACTGGAATCACACGCTAAGGGAAGGATCGACCAATCAGGGCGGAGGATCCTCGCAGCGGGTTTGATCTCTCGGCAGCGTGACGGAACAGTCAGTGATCCCGTTTTGGAATGCTTTGATCTTCACGGAATGCCGTCCAGCCTCTCTGATCAGACTTGTAAAATAATCAGAAAAATTCCTAAGTACTAGTAGAAGAATTCCAGATGAGCGAAATACTCGTCATTCTACATTTGTGGTTGGGATCATGATGTTCTGGGGTGGCATTCTATGTTCGTGATCCTGCGTTCCTATTGGTTGATGCGGGAAGCTGTCTCGCTTAGCGCTCCGAGCAAGGGCCGGCCGCATTTGCGTACTTTCATGGTTCCTGCCAAAATTGAGTCCCCGAAATCAGGCCTTATGGTGTGCTGCTTTCCGAGCATTTTTTGTGATCGAGAGAAACCGCGCTAAGAGCACCCAATTTTGCTGGCAACCCAACACCACCTCCCAGATCACCACCCCTTCTCGCTTACTACAAATACCTTGCCCCCCACCCACCTCCTCCATCCTTCTTCCATCTACTCACCACCACCACTCTATCGTCATCATCGACCTTTCATCAACACCATCACTTTTTCATCAATAAAACATCAAATTCAATCAAATTTAATCATCTAAAATGGCTAGAACCAAGCAGACTGCCCGTATGTATTAACCTTACTGTCATTTCTCTTGTTGTCGTCGGCCTCTGCCAAGATCGTGTCACGGTCGCGTCAGTTGGCCGACATAAGCACGCGTCACTTAAGAAACATCATGCTAACTGTCTGTCAATAGGTAAGTCCACTGGTGGCAAGGCTCCCCGTAAGCAGCTCGCTTCCAAGGCCGCTCGTAAGGCTGCTCCCTCTACCGGTGGTGTCAAGAAGCCTCACCGCTACAAGCCTGGTAAGTCATTACATTATGTGACCATCATCCGAGAACATGTTCTAATATCTGCCCAAAGGTACCGTCGCTCTGCGTGAAATCCGTCGCTACCAGAAGTCCACCGAGCTCCTGATCCGCAAGCTGCCCTTCCAGCGTCTGGTCCGTGAAATTGCTCAGGATTTCAAGTCCGATCTCCGCTTCCAGTCCTCTGCCATCGGTGCTCTCCAGGAGTCCGTTGAGGCTTACCTCGTCTCTCTCTTTGAGGACACCAACCTGTGCGCCATCCACGCCAAGCGTGTCACCATCCAGTCCAAGGACATCCAGCTCGCCCGTCGTCTCCGCGGTGAGCGCTCTTAGATGATTTCAGTCTAACGAGTCGTGTCTTTTTTCCGGTTGGCTCTTCTGGGAAGGCGATAACGGGGTTCTTTGTTTTCTTTTTTATGATCACTGGCGATACATGATGGGTTTGCTTGATTTTCAATATCAATGGGTTCGGCACTGGGTTTCTAGTTTTTCACGATGAATAGTAGGCTGCCGATTCAGCGGCTGGGGTTTGCTCATGTACATTATGGTTCTCTCGAGCAGCTGTCCTTCGGGAAGCATCACGTCGCGGCATAGACGCGAAATGCGAATATCTATGTTTACGTCAATTCAACCCAGTCCGTGTCTTTACAATTAGTTCTTGTGCCACTGTTCCTGTAGAGGCGACGCGCCACGGTCGCAAGTCGGCCGCGTACTAGTTACCAGCCTATGTCATCGTAGAACCATGCTTGACAAATGAATTCATCGTTACAACGCGAAAAGCTAACATAGTGCTTTTATCTCATCAACCTCTTGAAGCAATATAGGTAGTTGGAAATCGCTCCATGTCCACAGCGAATCTGCCCTTGGTGAAGGGACAGTGGCGGATGATTTGACCCAGGATGTCTCCTCGCACCTTAACGACCGAGTGGACTGAATCATGAGCGCCTGCGATTCTCTAATGTATGGAAATGTATTGATAACTAGATTAGGAACTGGAACGAGATGACGCTGATGCTATATATGATGACAGGAAGACATCGAGATGGGTCATGGAGTAGCAATGACGACGACGCTCTGCTGGGCTGGCGAGGTACGGTAGCCTGAACAATACGTAGAATTCGTAGTGGTCTATATTTGCATACTCCCAAGGAATATTGTTCAGTACATTGAAGAGGTTTTGCGAGCCCTTTGGCGCATGTCTCGACTCTCGACTCTTGCCACTTGAGTTCGTCGACGGCGTTGTCCTGCTTCGGTCGGGGTTACGAACACTGGCGTTCGAGTTGTGACTTGTGAGCCAGTCGCCCCCTGTTCCATCAGCTTGTCATCATCACTGGAAAATAGTCTAGATGAACACAGTACGAAGGATCAAATAGACTCGTTCTGTCAGGTAATCAGACCGCTGGATCAAAGAGAGTTTTTAGAACAATATATATGGAGATCCTTGGCGGCGTGATATTCAAGCATGATATGGCCCGTTCTTCTGACATGGTCTTTCTCCCCACTCCCACATCTCTACTTGCTCTTTACTGATATTGAGAGGGAGGTGTGACTGCAACGACGAAGGGTCGCGCAATCGTTTAAAGGTCTAAGGGAGATCACTTGGTGCTTCATACTCGTCAACCATCCAAGTAAGGGCACTGGCAGCTCGAGTCTGGGGGAGTTGCAATCTGAGCGATCAACCTCTGCTTGCGCCTTGGACAGTTGGCATGGGCGCTCTGTTTAACAAATTGGCCATGCGTCAGCTGGTTCAGCCTGGCTTCTCGCAGTCAATGTGGTATTGAGATGGCGAAGTTTTCAGAGATTCTTATCATCACTCCTCTAAGTGTAAGTTTGACTGCCTGAGTGGAAGAGCAGTTCTCGGGGATTGCAGGCCACAAAGTTAAGCCTTTTGTACGTAATATGAGTAGGATCGATGGCATAGTGTACATATGCTCCTTTATGGAAGATGTTGCGTGTTTGATGTCTCATGGGACTTTTGAGGACCTCCGACGATTTCCCACGAACGCAGCGACAGAATACCCTGGCCATACACCATCCATTTATAAAACGCTGTCCTCGACACAGTGACGCACTTTCTCATCATTGTCCTTCCTCTGCAATCTTTTCTGGCCCCTGGCCTCTAGTCTAATACACTTCTTGTCCCAGAGTGCCTTGGACTAGCCGTTGTCACCACTAGTCACCATAGATACTTGGTTGTAGGGGAGATCTGGGATATCGACCCGATTGTAGGTACCAAAGTTAGGGAGTCGGCAACCATAAGCCGAGTATCCGTATGCAAGTGCGCTGGTCTCGAGCTGTCGAATGAATTGCGTGCTGACACCATTTGAATCAGCAAAATTCGTATTATATCATAAGGAAGATCACTCACATCCAGTCCCTGCAAAACATCATATCCAGTCCGTCGTTCAAGAAGACGAACTCGTCCATATTCCGTCAATTGCTGTTTTGAGGACTTGGCGAAGTCGTCATGGTTCCACAAAGTGGCAGGTGGATTGTTTTCACTGCACTCAAAGTAGGCTCGCGGTACCTGAAGGTCTTCACAACCAGCTTGCTGCCGTACTCTGGGTCCTGAATATTGGCATCGTAGGTGTCAATGCTTACTTGACCCCCGGGGTGGCTTCTTGAAGAAAACTCGAAGAATAACATGGTTTTTCAATTTCGCTGCAAGTGTCTCATCCTCTTCCCTCATGGACTCTTCCTCCCGTGGCTCAAGATTCATGGGCCCACATCTAACACCTCAATGCAGCAGTCTCCCAGATGCTTGTTTAGTAGCGCTGGAGGAACCTTTCTGATATTGTAGGTAACATCTTTGTCCACATTGACAGTCGCGATTGGCTCCCGCGGGGGTGATGGTGCCTTTGGCAACCCTCTTTGACCAGCGAGACCCGGTTGACTGCTTGGGGCTGGTACAGAGCTGGTAAAAAGATTCCTAGGACGGCAACGAAGGGTTGTTTGACAAGCTGTGGTAAAGGGGGAATGGACAGTGAGAATGGGGTGGTAGAGTGAATGAACGGAGAAGTCATGGGAGGCTTACAGCCGCAAACATGAAGGGCAGGTCCTTGTCGTCCCCAAGTTACATACTTACCTAGGTATCTATGAGGGTTAACTTGCCTGAATACTGCCTTAAAATCTCGGTTTGAACTTTGAACCTCGCTGAGGGATTGTTCCGGGGCTGCTTGTCATTAGGTAGCCCACCATTCATCCATGGATTCCATCTTGCTCATCATCTTTCCCCCCTTCATCCCTCATTTTCAGCAACAGAACAATGCCATCGTTATGTCGACTCCTCTAAGCGAAATCTTCAACCCCATCCCTGGCTTGCCTCCCAATGATGTAGTAGTGCGCCTCTCCAAGAAAAAGGGCTTTGGCTTCAATACCGTCACCTATTCCGCGGAAGGCAATACCTTTTCATCAAATATAACAATGTCACAATGGAGGAAGCCCACGACCAGGTATTCTTCTGTCAGAAGATCAGGGAAAGACGCAACGCCACCATCCGGATTCCTGAGGTATACCACGCTTCTGAAGTCGACGGGCACAGGGGCATGGGCAGAGGATATACCTACATGGTCATGGAGTATATCGAAATCGACTTTGAGAGAACTGCTTCGGACGAACAGAGAGCTCAAGCCATTTCCGAGTTGATCAGTATCCCACCGCCACCTGGTGTCTTTGGGAGCTTGACTGGTGGCATGTACAGGCATCATTTCTTCCAAGACAGCGAGCCTCCTGTTCCTTTTTCTTCCGCCTCAGAGCTTGAAGGTTATCTCAATAGAGTAGGTCTTTTTCTATGTTTGAATGGGGAGCCATTCTCTTGGCTGAACTGACATATGATAGTGCCTAGAATTGTGCAAAGAAGTCCTGGGGAGACAAGATACGCTGGATTTCAGTACTGAACCGCTCCTATGCTACTATGCAGATGTGCATCCAAGCAATTTTCCTATCGATAAGCACGGCCAGCTCTGGGTGATCGACTTTGCGCAAGCCGGAGTTCTCCCTTCGAGCTTCATGAGTTATGCGATTGCTGCGCATCCTAAAAAGCGCCTACCAGGGGCCATTAGGAAAACAATCCCTTTGCCAAAGACATCGAACCTGGGGCCCCTAGGTCGTGCCACCTCTGTGCTCAAGACTAGCCATATTGACTTTGGTATGCCGGACTTAGCTTTTTTGTTGATTCTACTGCTCACATTTTATCTAGATACCCTCGGGACAATCGCATAGAGGCTGATGCTGAAACTCCGTCCGCGAGTGGCACGTTTCGCATTTCGGATCGAGAATTGCGTTCATTGTATAGGTGAGCTCGCATTTTCGAAACAAAACATCCATACAAGACGAAATATCTCGTCCGTCCTCTACTAAGAAGGCCATAGAGGGTGGGCTCGCAGTGGCTGCATCGGGAGTTGGTGATCGCATTTCGGTCTGTCGATTCAGCCATTGTCTCAAGAATCATACTGCTAGGCCAAGATAATGCGTGGCGGTCGAGCTTGGGTTGTAGTAGTATTTGACATGTTGTCTTCGAAGACTAGGAGACTCGAACGAGAGACGAGGGGAACAGGAAGAGAGCAAGCTGCCGAGCAAAGGACTTGATGAGGAGACAGCAAGGTCTCGATTTCCGAGTTTGATATTAATTTACCTTAGACAATGGTCCTAGATACAAGCGACAATTTCAGATGGATCCCTTGTATGAACAAATTGATTAGTGATCGGCTACGAGATTTTATGCTTGGTTACAGATCACAAATAGGGGAGGATGTCCGTGCTATCGTTCTTGATAAGAAAGGGAGAGGTGCCTTGGTTTAGAGGCCACACTGCTTCGATTGATTTATCATCGACATCATTAGTAACTTGAGACAAACTTAGGGCTGTGCTTAGGTACAGGCCATTCTTTTGAGCCGTATGAGTGATGTACGTTTTGTTGGTCTGGTGTCCTACCCATATGTTTCTAGACCTCAGATGGTAATGATGAGATTGTGCTTCCTGCATAATATGAAGTCGGGAACTCGGTATCTATATCCCGTAGTACTGCTAGCTATGGGCTACGGCTATGGTGGAGTCTGAGATCGAACTAATGCCAGATACTACTAGACTGTCTGGCTCATACAGATGTGCCTGAGCTTTTTGAAGGCCGGAAGTCGAACCGGTGATCAATGCAAACTCAGGGCCAATAGACCAGACCACGGGACGCAGGCCGAATGTACAGAAATATGGATGTTGCAGACGCTACTGGGCAATACATTTTAGTATCATTCTAGAACAGACAAGAGTCCCGAGCGTTGAAGATCAATCGACGATATATTTCTACCGCTGAGAGCAAGGACACCGACTTGCTACGACGTGATACAGCAGGAAGATGACTCTGAACAATTGCACAGACGTTATATATTCGACATGTGGTCCATGCGAAGGTGTCATTCGATGTCTACTGTGGTGATGGTCGGCTATGCAGCCCAATAATTCATGAGTGTAAGGTATCAATCCATAACGATAAAATGAGAGTGGGTCAGTAAAGGGATAGACTGATAAATCGTCCGACATGACTGGTAGACTAATGCGTCTGATGGATAGACGTCTATGATCTGTCTGCCTGACCTAAAGTAACCTTCTATCGATACTGAGAACTCGACCAACTGAAAGTCGACTCATGAAGTTCTGAAACGGTTGACCGATTGATAGCTGATCAATCACAAATGACGGCATGATCGTCTCCCGACTTGATAAGATTTCCTGCTGTATTGCCAAGAGATAATCCATGTGTGGACTGTGGACTGAGTAATGTCGAGCTAGAAAATTCGGCACTTAGACAGGATGCCAAGAGCGTGTCTGACGGCTTAGCGTCGGTGGCAACACCCGAACTAGAAATATCTAGGAGTTTCATGAACTGAGCCTCGGCCAAAATCACCAGAGTACTCCGTCGATAGATTTCTATTACGTGGCTCAGGCAGATGTGATAAAATTATATGTGATTGATAATCAAGTGAGGATGAAGATTACAATTACACAGCATGATCTTAACGGAATAAGCGGCATTTCAAAACTTATTGACTCGTCTTGCGGAGATTTGATGATCAGGATTTAGGACTTGCAGCAGTGGCTGCGGGTGCGGTTGTACACTTTGATTGCTACATAAGACTCCGTAGACGAGATGCCGAGAGCCGAGTACTGGAGACGCTAGTCCCGAAACAGACATTTTATGCAACTTTTCATAGTTTCATACGTTGGTGCTCATTGAATTTGAGGTTGATGATCGATGACGTACAGTTGAACTCTGTCTACCAGACCACGCTTCTGCAGTTTGATCATAGCCCGTACGGAGTACACAAAGCTCTTTGCAACTATGATCACGAAATGCTTCGTATTGACACATTGAAGAAGATTCATCTCGACAACTCTAATGATCCAGACCACGGGTATCCAGCGTCCATGGATCTTGAGCTTCAATGGACGGTGGCTTGCTCCACATCGGCCAAGGCCGACCTTGGCTGACGGACTAATGCTGAGCATAACCCCGATTAATGCCATGAATTCCGGTGTTGTGACCCGGTGATTGGCCTGGAATGATTTCTAATCTGCCTTTCTTTTTTCCATTTCTACCGGGCTTATGTATGGATACGGAAAGGCGTTTTCTAGGGCCAACGCCGGCAAGGGTCCGAGGCTAATGACTCCCCGGTGACGGTGCCATGAAATCAAAAAGCAAGAGAATAAAAACTTAGCATAAAAAGGGCAAAATTAGATTCTGAAGCAAGTTATATATGCATGCTGCTCCTCACTTTCCATCATTTTGTTCTGATCTTCTTGTAACCTTATCTTGTTTTTTGATACCCCGTACATTTTTTTGCCTTACGTTTTCCTGTACATACAGTACAACCTTGACTCTTTCCTAATCCAGAACCCTATACTACGCCATCCCCCGCATTCGGCGATTGCTATTCATACTACAGGAATTCTTGATCTCTCTTCATCTACCGTAGCAATCTCGAATCCCTCTTATCCCGATATATCGTACCCGAATATTCGACGGTCAAACCGTCTATATCCGCACTTTCGCTCAAGTTCCGCACCGGTCAATCGCCCATTATGGCGACCGAAAAAGGGGACCAGAACCCCGAGAAGATCGAACGGCCCATGACACATAAGATTCCCTACTGGCGACTGGTGGTAGACCAAGGCGTTCTCACCCAGGAAATCATCGACTATCCCTACAAAGGCTCAGGAACCGAGGAGAATCCATACGAGGTTGTTTGGATTGAGAATGATCCTCGCAATCCTATGACATGGACTCAGTTACGCAAATGGTCTTTGACCATGACTGTTGCGATTTCCACACTGGCAGTCGCACTGGTTTCTTCAGCTTATACCGGTGGTGTCCGAGAGATTGAGGCCGAGTTTCATATTGGAAGTGAGGTGGCCACACTCGGTGTTTCCCTCTTCGTCTTGGGTTTCGCTATTGGTGAGTTGTCTTCAGTCTTTGTGTGAAAACTCTGTCGGATGCTAATACAGCTCATAGGACCTCTGCTTTGGGCGCCTCTGAGTGAGATGTTTGGCCGTCAAATCATTTTCACCGTCACCTATTGCGCACTCACGGCCTTTAACGCTGGGAGTGCTGGCGCTAAGAATAGCTGGACTCTGATCATCCTCCGTTTCTTCGCTGGCGCTTTCGGAGCCTCGCCTTTGACCAATGCGGGTGGTGTCATCGCTGACATGTTCCAGGCCAAGCAGAGAGGTATTGCGATGAGTCTTTTTGCTGCCGCTCCATTCTTGGGTATGTATTTTTCCATCGCTCTGTATTAATCGACATGCTGATGCTTCTCAGGTCCTGTTTTGGGTCCAATCATCGGTGGCTTCCTCGGAATGAACGCAGGATGGCGATGGGTCATGGGCTTCTTGGGTGCCTTCTCAGGCGCAGTTTGGATTATCTGCACTATTTTCGTTCCTGAGACCTATGCGCCTGTCCTCCTGCGTCGACGTGCCGAAAAGTTGTCAAAGCACACCGGTAAAGTGTACGTCAGCAAGATCGACCTTGACCAGGGCAGAGTTTCTCTCAAGGAAGCGTTCAAGATCGCGCTTTCTCGCCCCTGGATTCTGCTTTTCAAGGAACCGATCGTCTTTCTCCTGAGTTTGTACATGGCCATCATTTACGGCACGCTCTACATGCTTTTCTCTGCCTACCCGATCGTCTTCCAGGGAGTCCGTCATTGGAACCAAGGCGTTGCAAGTCTTCCATTCCTGGGAATCATGGTTGGCATGATGGCTGCTGTCGCCTACAGTGTTTGGGACAACAAGCGTTATGTCCAAGTTCAAGAGAAGCACGACGGGTTCGCTCCCCCTGAGGCACGCCTGCCGCCCACCATGATTGCTTCGGTTGCCATTCCAATTGGATTATTTTGGTTCGCATGGACCAACTATCAGTCGATCCATTGGATTGTTTGCATTATGGCCGGTGCTCCCTTCGGTTTCGGTATGGTTTTGGTTTTCCTAGGTATCATGAACTACCTTATCGACGCCTACACCATTTTCGCTGCTTCAGTCCTCGCAGCCAATTCCGTTCTCCGTTCTATCTTCGGCGCTGTTTTCCCGTTGTTCACTACCTATATGTATAACGATCTAGGTAAGATTTTCCTTCTAACCTATTCTTGCTGATGAGAGGCTAATCGTGCAACAGGAATCCACTGGGCGTCCTCAATCCCGGCGTTTTTGGCGCTTGCGTGTGTTCCATTCCCTTTTCTCTTCTACAAATACGGCGCTACCATTCGAAAGCGCTGCGAGTATGCGGCCAAATCAGATGCGTTCATGCGGAAGCTTGCTGAGCAAATGCAGCAAGCCCCGGAGCCAGAGTCTGAGGAGAAAGAGGAGCCAATCTTTGACCGGACCGAGGCACCTGTTCCTGAGGTATCGGTATCTGATGAGAGCGAGTCTGAGTCCAACGTCGAGGAACTTCCGGATGTTCGACAGATGCGCAGTAGAGCTTCCACGCGGACAGCTGCTTCGTTGCGTCACACCGTCAGTTATGAGGCAAATCCTTTTGATATCGACCGTGTCAACACTCGCGAGTCGTTCAAGAAGTGAACGCGAAGAACCTCACTCAATTCGCTCGATTCATACTCGAGCGCATCCCAACCTGCTTGCAGGTCAGGGCATACGGTGCTTCAAGTGATCATGTCGCATGCTTGCTCGACATACACATATTTATCGATACCGAATAATCGTCACCAAGTGTCTATAATACACTGGTGCGCTTGTCATTTGTTACGGCCAGAGCATATGCACCTTTATTGGTGGCAGAAAAGTTTGTCTTGTTCAGAAGTCATATACCCGACTGATATTGGCTCAGCTCATGTCTTGTTTGTGTTTGCATTATAGATGGCGTTCTTGCATTGGAAGAGTCTTGTTGTATTTATCATGTACAACTAATCATATCTAATTAGAGATCTGGAATGCGAGCTTATAAATCCTCAGATGAGGACAGCCAAGATATATCATTAGTCGCCGGAACAGAGGCTCGCTCGTTAGAAGTCTCGAGCCGACGTGTTCCCTCTCAACGCCATGGATTATTCGGACTGCTATCGACCAGCTCATGATCATGCGAATCAATATCGCTTACATGACCTATCGATATCAATTGAATCCAGACAGAAGCTAGCACATACGACCATAGGGTGTGGAAAACAGGGCTTCCCGTCCGCTCAGCCGTACTTAAGCCACACGCCGGCCGGTTAGTAGTTGGGTGGGTGACCACCAGCGAATCCCGGCTGTTGTATGTTTTTTTTTTAGTTTTTATGCTATTCAAATCTCGATATACCTGTAGCCATCGCGGTCTGTTTACCATCAGTAGCTCCTTATAGATAGGGTTGGTAATACTAAGATGGTTGATCTTCGAAGACACCTGAGCACGGACTGGCCGTTGGGACGGGATGGGATGGGAAGGGAAGGGAAACCCATCCCGTTTCCCAAAATTAATGGGAAATCCCATCCCATTTTGGGATTCCCATGGGAATTCCCTTCCCATATCTCCTATAGGATTTGGGAGTCCTGTCCCATCTAGATAAGCTAGGGAATTCCCATGGGGAATCGCAAAAAATCCCAAAATGGGATGGGAAATTAACTAGGGGACTCAGAATTTCCGTCTCTGCAGCCACCCTGGACACCTCGTCCTTTGCGGTATTTGTCTCGCTGCACTCTGCGATAAATCTCCGCGCAATGCAAAGAGCACAAGGCCCAAAACCCGGCCCTTAGCCGGTCGCAAGCGAAAGCCGGAGGAGGAGCTCTCCACATTCGCAAAGAAAGAGCGAGAACGGCTTCAGCGGATGAGCGATGTCAAGCGGCAGGTCCATAATGCCAAGAATGCAGACAAACAAGCTGTGTGGCGCGCGATCAATAAGGTCAGAAACAAGGAGACTTTCAAGGATGCTTGCGCGGAAGAGAAAGCGCGGCTGGTCGCTGCTGCCAGAGCGAAAGTGATGCGAAAGAGGTTGGTTGATATCGTGACCCTATGCCTATTTAGTTTTACTGACAGAGCCACGGAGTACAGGAAGAAGGAAGGTAGAGCGGCAGAGTGTGTTGCTGAGCGCCTAGGCTACAGAGATGATTCTTCGGATGAATCTTCGGATGATTCTTCGGATGATTCTTCGGATGACGAGGAGGATGAGGAAAACCGCGCTGAGAACGACGTCGAGGAGATCGACCCAGTTATTAAGGAGGAAGAAAACGGCACTCGGGATGATGTCGAGGAGACCGCCCCAGTTATTGACGAGCACGGAAACCGCGCTGGGACCGACGTCGAGGAGATCGAGGAGACAGACCCAGATGAGGAGCAGCACTTGCGACGAGACCATATCGAGACTCTAAGCTCTGCCGCCATTTTTGATAAACCTGGAGAACCTACCGAAAGCTACACCAAGTTAAAACCACAGGCCAAGCAGCTCAAAAACGATTTGATATGGCGGTACTGGGCGACCTTCTGGAAGGATGCTATCAGAGATTTTGCTTGCAAAGTCAACCGCCTTGCTAAGATGTTATCGGAAGAGCTTCTTGCTCAGCAGCCACATACATACTTCTCAGAAACTGACAGAGCGTGTTTCCGCAGTCTTCAATCCTGGCCCAAAGTCTGCGAAGGGCCCTGGGCTGAACTGCCGGGCCCTGCAAGATGGTGGAGCGACCGCTATGACTTTGCTAGGTATGGTTGGGAAGCTGAGGTCAATGACCCAAGAGCGATGAGGGCGCGATGTGACGCTCTCGACATGGTGTTTGCAGCAGAGATGCCGATGACTTTTCCCGAGTACCTGTTCAATTTCACTGAGCTAAAGGTGCTCCGAGCTTTGCCGGATGATTTTCATCATTAGTTGCGTTGATAATGTCAGAAATCTTGCTATCGATGTACAGTAAATAGTATTGACCACCTAGGACGCGTGTTAACAGCGTTGGAGAAAAAGCGGAGAGACTAGGCGACGCAAGAGTTTGCGGAATTCTTTCTCATCATGAGGGCTCAAACTTGAGATGATCTCGACCTAATGTCACAATTTGATCTGGTGATAGGCTAATGGATCATCAAACCAATCTGACTCAGAAGCAGGGCCCGGAATCAGCCCAAGATCCTGCCCGGCCATTTTGTCAGGTCATCCTGCTTATGTTTCAGTTTAGTAGCTGTTGTAGTAAGATGACAGTACCCCGCATTTCCTATCTATATGTGAAGTAGCGAATCTCACCCAGTTCCACCCAGCTCAGCCTGATCATCAGTGTTGCAAGAATTGCATAGCATAAAACATGGCCCCCCTTAAGGACCAGTTCCCTGCCATTTATGAGAAGGCGATGACAAAGTACCGCGAAATCACAGAGGAGACTCTTGAGGTCGACTTCCTCACCAAGATTCGCAATGTTGACGATCTCACGAAAGAAATCGATGAGAGGAACAGGGCCTTTCGCGACTTCCGTGAAAAGCGAGGCGCCATCTTCAATGTTCTCGAGTCAGCCCTGATCCCCGTGCAGCTGTTCGGCAACCTCGCGGCTGGGGGCGCTTCGATGATCTTCCCACCCAGCACTCTTGTTTTTGGGGCTGTGCTGCATCTGATGGGTGCTGCAAAGGGGGTATCGGCCTCGTATGAGGCGATTCAGGATCTGATGCAGATGCTGCAGGTATGGTCCAGTGGACCAAGACCGGGAAAAGGATAGATGGGGTTCTGAACAAGTCTAGGACTACACGATCCGGCTAAGAGCATATACACAAGAAGCCATCTCCGAAGCCCTGAGCGATAAACTCAGCGATATCATCGTTACCCTTATTGAGATCTTTGCACTGTCGGTGAAGACCATCCGACGCGGCCGACTACTTAAGTTCACACGGAATATCTTCCTCGGCAACAACGACGCCATCCTAGCGGCGATGGAGAGACTTGACAAGCTCACCCGGGTCGAGGCTAACCTAGTTGGAGCTGAGACCTTGACAGAGTCGAAGAGAACCGGCCGTGTAGTTGATGGTATGTCTGCGACTGTCAACACCATCAACACAACTGTCATGGAGACCGGGATGACAGTGAAGCAGATGGGCGCGCAGGTAGAGGAAGTGCAAGAGCTCTTAGGGAAGATGATCGTTTCCGCGAATGAGCAAGATCAAGAGGCCCTGCAGGGACTCGTCAACCGGGTCCTCAGGCCGTCCAAGATTGATTCAGCCCAGGAATGGTTCGAAAAGATCCACAAGGCCCGGGTACCGGGCACAGGAGACTGGGTCCGCAGGGAGGATGTTTTCCAATCCTGGATTAATCAGGAAACGCCAATCATTTTTGTATCTGGGAATCCGGGCGCGGGGAAGTCATTCCTAGCGACAAATATTATCAGTTTCCTTCTTGAGCAGTTTCCCTCGAGCCCTCAGGGTAGGGCGCTGGTTTCTATCGGATACTTCTTCTTCAAAGGGGACAATCCCCAGACGAGGTCCGTTCATCAGGCTTTGCGAGACCTGGCCTTTCAGATCTGCAAGAGCGACCCAGTATACCAGAAGTATCTCGGGACTATCGGGGAATATGAACGGATCAGCACCCTTGAGAGTGCGTGGCGTCTGCTATTCGTTGAATACTTTCTTAAGGAACCCAATATTGGCAGCAAGAGCACCGCATATGTCCTACTGGATGCATTAGACGAAATCCCAGACGAAGAGCGGAGGATCTTCCTCGGCCTGGCAAAGGACTTGTATAGCAATAAGCCGCGTTTGCAGCTAGCCATTGTTGGCCGACCTTATATCGGTGACCAACTGCTCGAAGGCCTGGAGGTTAAGGTCCCAACCCTTCATGTCACCAAGCAGAAGAATTCAGGCGACATTAGCGAGTATATCCACGCCAGCATCAAAAAGTCCCTGGTTCTGCGAAGGGTGTCGGCTAACCTGCGGGATGAGATCATTGATAGGCTAACAGTTGGGGCGGAAGGCATGTTCCTTTGGGTGAATCTCATGCTGCAGGAGTTAGTTAAGAAGCGGAATGAGACTAGTATGCGCAAGGCACTGAAGCAGGCTCCCCGGGGCCTTAAGCAGATGCTTCAGCACGTACTAGCCAGTCTCTCTGAAAGCTCAGACGAGGAGGAGCTCGAGTACCTTAATGAATCGTTGATCTGGGTCACCTACGCGGATCAGCCGTGGAGGCTGGCAGATATAGAGGCCATCCTCAGACTGAAATCACCTGAAGGGGATGGTATGATTGACCTCGAAGGGGCCCTACGGCGCCAGTGGGCGTCATTCTTCACCTTACACCGAGAGGACGGACTTACGACGGCGGAGCTAGAGAATGGATCAACCATAAACGCGCTCGACTGGTCCGCCGACGAGGAGAAACAGGGCGCTGATGTGACTTCTGAGGACATGGATATCTTCCTGAGCTTCAGCTCAAAAAAAGATACAACTACCGTCACCTTCTGTCATGCATCTATTGGCGACTTCTTCCGGGACGACTCGGTAGGCAAGGTGTCGGCTAAGGACGGCCACATTCCCGTTGGGGTGAACTGCCATGAAGCCAAAGCTCATATCCTAAAGACTTGCTTAAGACTAATCACCGATCCTGAATTTGCAACAAAGGCTAATGACTCGGGGCACATGCTCCGATATGCTGCGCGGAACTGGGGTCATCACCTGGTCACCATCTCCCCGTCCGAGTGCTCATTAGACGATAAAACAGAGATCGCGAAGATGCTATTGACAGCATTTCGATCGGAAGAGTCGATGTCGACCTGGCTTGGGGAAAACGATTGGGGTCTTCCTACGGCTACTATCAACGCTGTCCGACAATGGTGGCAAGAGCAAGATGTCGTCGAGTTCGTATCCCCGGAAGAGAAAGAGTTTATCTCGACGACAGAGGATAAGCTAGTCAACTCATTCAAACCAATGGCAATGTTCTGCATCAAGAGATGGCTGTGCGAGGACATGCCTAATCCCGTTCCCATGGTCTCTGTTGTCTGGCGCTATCAGATGCTAATCAAGGGTGAGGAGTCCGACGATCACGACAGAAATATGACGGCGGAAGAAGTAGTCGAGGCTGCTGAATTTGGCGGCTTCGAGAAAACCAGTCGGTGGTTTCGACGATGTGCAATCGCTCTGCGCCAGACAGGGCACCATGAGGAGGCCCTCCAGTATTGCAGAAAGGCGATGGAACTCGATCCAGATGATTGGCGGACACTGCGTGAGATAGCACAGACATATCAGGAGCAAGACGACTGGCAGAAATCCATCGAGCTTTGGGATAGAACTCGACTAAGTTTGTCGAAGGTGGTTGCGGGGTCGCCAGAGGACGGGTCATTAGACGCACAGCTTCATGAGTGCCTGGAGCATATAGGGGAGATTTACGAACATCTGGGGAATAAACAGAAAAAATTCGACGCGTTTCAAGAGGCATATCAGTACGCGCCCTCTTGCGGGACCTGTATCTACGCGCTTCTGCAACACTATAACGATAACCACGCTCACGAAGCAACCATGGACTTGCTGAAGAAACTAGCCGATACTCCAGCCCCTGAAGGAGACTTCTCAGAGTTAACTCGGTTCCTACTGATCAACGTATTTGATGTAGACACCAAGTCAAGGCTTGCTGCCAATGCCGCATTGGCTACCAATAACCTGGACTTCGTGTTGGAGAGCTTGCAACGGCGGCCCGGACGGCTCGAAAGGCGTCTAGGACGTTGATTGCCGCGGAGGTGAATATGGCCATCGCTCGAATCTATAACGAGGTTCTTCGCGACCAAGGAAAGGCAATCAGGTGCTGGGAGAAGATCATGGATACATATTCCTCCTCCTCGGGCGACACATTGATCGGGGTCATCAGACAGCTCGCCTCCTCTAACCTGGCTCAGGAGTTTCTCTATAACGCAGTCGAGGCCGGAGTTGGGACTCCAGAGGCGGAAGAATCTGTGGCCAAACTTGAGAAGCTCGCCCAGCAAAGCCAGTCCTTCCTCTCAGGCAGTTTCGCCTCTGCTCCGGCCGTCTACTGGGGCCTCTACTGCCGCCTCCGAGGGCAAGAGGAGCAGGCGCGGGTTCTCTTCCGACCTTTCTTGCAACGAAGCATTCAAAGCCTCCGCGATGACTACCGCGCGAACGATGAGTGGACCCTTTCTGACCTGCAATATACTCTGATGAGGGCGGGAGACGGGAAAAATGCCATTGCAATCGCCCACAGGTTGGAACAGGACGACAGCGACTCCTGGTATATATGTTGCGGCTCATGCCGTCAGAGAACGCCTACACGGGATGGGTTCTCTATGTGTCCCATTTGTTTGGAGAAGGGGAAGTTTTGTCCGGACTGCGTTAAACTGGTGGAGGAGGAGGAGAAGGGGGACGCGATGCCCAAGAAGAGATGTAATTCGAAGCACGTCCAGTACTTTATTTCCATTCCTCCCCGATTGAAAGAGATCCGCAGCGGGATGATGCTGGTCGATGGCCAGGAGATGGAGTTCGACACCTGGCTGAATCAGCTAAAGAAGGAATGGGTTCTTGATGCTCACACTCGCTCAGATTCTGCCACATGTTCTCTTGATTTTGGCAACTTTCTACTCGGCGTTGCAGCATAGACTAGATAGATCTCGGAGTTAGCGTTCAGGTACCATAATTGAGGTTCTTGTTCAAGCCTCGGCGTTAAGGCGGATAAAATCTCCGAATCGGAAAGTTGCGGTCTTTCGGCAGTGGCTATCATTTCAGGCTGACTCAATTCTCTGCATGACAAATGAATCTTATTTCTTTTTTACATTTTGGCACATAATCATTATTTCTTCGTTTATCAATACCATCCTTTAGCGTTTCGTGAGGTTTTTGATGCCATTAATTCGATCCCGGTTGTTCTGTTGCTGAGCCGAGTTGCGCCTTATCGTCGGTCTTTGCGCAACTTTTCTTATCGCCCTTGTTGAGTCAATTCGCCAATCGATCCACGATTGCTTTTGCTTGTCGCTATATATACGGAGTATAGACTGTGATATTACCTACCTCGTGGCATCTAATGGGGCATATTTTGCAACATGGAAGGGCGACTGTGAGGCAGTTGAGCAGACGAACGACACCATCACAACGATCGCAACTAAGACACCACTCCTCCGAGTCATCACCTAACCCTGTCCCCGACAAGAACAGCACATCAGCAAACGCTTCGCAGCCGAGTGCTCCACCGTCATCCACATCATCATCGTCTCCAAATACCAGTTCACCCGCAGGCACACATGCCACTCCCACCCCCGCCCGCTCGAGTTCGCGAACCTTCTTCCAGGCCATTCAGGCAGGGCCGATTGGTAGACTGGGAGCATCATACATGAGAGTACAGAAAAGGAGACCTTATGCGACGCAGGTTGTCAGCTCGATTGTGATATATCTATGCGGTGACCTGAGTGCGCAGTTGTTGTTCCCCTCCGACAGCCCGGCGCAAAAATCACGGGCTGCTTCTGAAGAGAAGCCTGTGGACTCGGCAGAAGATGGCGAGGATAAAGCTGCTCCGAGTGGAGGGTACGATCCTCTGAGAACTTTGCGACATTTGACGGTTGGTGTAGGATCCGCCATTCCGTCCTATAACTGGTAAGTATTTTCCTACCGATGGCCTGGAGTACATCTGGCTGATGCGATGCACCGTCACTAGGTTCATGTTCCTCCACAACAACTTCAACTTTCAGTCTAAATTCCTTTCCATTCTCACCAAAGTTTCCATACAGCAAGCTGTCTTCACACCCGTTTTCAATACGTACTTCTTCAGTGTACATTCTCTTCTCGCTGGCGCATCCCTGGAAGAGACATATGAGCGCTTGAAGGTCGCCCTGCCCGTCAGTATAACGAACAGTGTCAAGCTCTGGCCTGCCGTCACGGCCTTCAGCTTCATGTACGTGTCTCCGCCTTTCCGGAGTATCTTCGCTGGTGTCATCGCCGTCGGCTGGCAGACCTATCTCAGTTGGTTAAACCAGAAGGCCGCCAGGGAGGTCGAGGCGGAAATGGCCGAGTCGGAACAATCCCATGTGCTGGTTTCGGGCAGTATCAGCCCTTCGCCGACGATAAAAGCATGAGATACCGTTTCACGACTGCGCTTTTTATACCCTTTTTTGCATATTTTATACTTGCAGGCGTGATCGAATGAATAGACGATAGACACTGTCTTGTTGAGCGTTGCATTTTAAACGAGGATATAGACTAGAACTGTTTTCATACAATTATACCCCAATAGAAAAACAAACTTCTCAGTGATTGTTCATTAAGCGGTCATAAGAACGCACGGTATAGACTTTTGCTGATTTGATATAAAATTGCGGCAAGAACTGCAAGCAATTTTGGATACGCTACTCCGTAAATGACGTTGGCGGAGCGCAACGATAAGTTCTCGATCGGAGATAAGATCCTCTTCTATCACCCATGACATGAATTCATTCCCATCGTTACGGGCATGTTCTGCCCTCCGACATCCTACATTGTAATGCCAGGCGATTTCGACGATAGCAGCGACTACGGATCCGAGTTTACCCCGGATGAAGAAGAGCTGCTGAACGATCTGCTTGCCAAAGTCGCCACAGGACACGCGACCGTCCAGGCTTCTTCTGCTACCGCGGCGGCGACGGCAACGACAACGACAGCCTCGAAAACCGTACAGGCGACCGTCACTGCCGTCGCTGATATTGAAGATTATGCTGAAACTCCAGCAAGTCAGCGAGTGCCTAAGGTGCTGGGCCGTGAAAAGCCCGGTTTTCTATGGCAGAAGCGCAAGGCCTGGCAGGTCTCGACGTCTGCTGGGGCAAGCGCAGATCAGATTTCGGGCAACATTTGCGCCGCGTCTGGTGAGGATCCCTTCACTCTGCAGTTTTATTCGTCTTTTGTGTATGAGGTTGAGTAGGCGGCTGACGGTTGATTTCAAGCGTTTAGTGGAGCATCCGGATTCCGTCGAAGGCCGCGAAAGACAACGCGAGAGAGACGTAGCGCGTGAACGGGAATGGATCGATGATTCGACAACAAGTCCAGCGCCTGATCTTCGATCACCTATCGAACGGTTCAGAAAGCCGCCTAACAAGGCCTTTTCTGTCACGGATCTGATCTCTCCTGCATGGTGCGAACTACAGTACTGGTATACCTTGACCAAGCATGGGAGAAAGAGGAGAACGCCTGCTATGAAGCAGGGAAGTACTATTCACAAGACGCTCGAGGATGAGGTACATACCACTGTTCCCGTGGAAATCACGACCAAGGAAGATGCGTTGGCCTTGAGGCTGTGGAATGTCATACAGGGCTTACGGATACTGCGAGAATATGGTCTTACTCGGGAGCTGGAGGTCTGGGGTCTTGTGGATGGTGAACTGGTCAATGGAGTCATTGACCAGCTGTCGTATGAGTGCCCGGACCCAGAGCTTGAGGCGACAGCCGGCAGATACTATGCCGATGTGGAGGCCTCGAGGGCGGTAATGCCAGAGTATCAGATGTCTTTGACAGATTACCTGCTAGCTCCCTCACAGGGCGGGAAGAGGTTGTCAGAGATGACGTGGAAGGATGAACCTGATGAGCCTGTCGAGGATCCTCCCAGCACCCAATCGTCCGAGTCCTTCAACATCCCTCGAGTCTACCTCACAGACATCAAAACGCGAGCCAGCGGCTCCATACCCACTATCAAGAGCACGTCGTTTCGGCCGACGCTACTCCAGCTCCAAATTTACTACCACATGCTGAACCGCCTCACCACCACCGACGAGGTATCCATCGAGACACTCGCCTCCCGCTACGACCTAGACCCTCAACGTACTTTCACCGACGCTTTTATCGCTGAAGTCGGCGGCCTGAACGACCAATTCTTCGACGCCCTTTCCGCATCGGAATTCGATCCAGACTTCATCCCCTCGCCAGAAGATGCGGCACGAAGAACATCCCTCCGATCATCGGAATCCCTCCCATCCGCAAGCCAGGACTCAACCAGTATCCTCCTCGCACACAATAACCTGACCAGTCTATGGAAGTTCATGAAAGACCAGCTCCGCCTTACTTTCCATCCCCCACCGCAACCCTCCGTCTCCGTTGCCCCCTCTATCCCCTCGGAGTTCCAGCCTAGCATGCTAGAACCATACCCGACGATCATATCCCCTCTCCTAACAGCTCGCTATCTCTCCTCCGCACCCACCGCAGACCTCCACACCCGCGTCCTGGGCAGCCGTAGCTTTCTTTTCGATCCAACCTCCATGTCATCCTATCTCTCCGATCAGATGGACTGGTGGCGCGGTAATCGTGACCCGCGCGGCGTCGAGGTCATGGAAGCATGGAAGTGCCGCATTTGCGAGTTCCGCGAGGAATGCTCTTGGCGGCAGGAGAGAGAATGGATCATGGCGAGGCGGAAAAGGAGCCAGAAGAATCTTGATGCTGCTGCTGTTTGAATAATACGTGTGCAGTCTACTTGGATTTTCGGGACATCAGGCATTACAACTTGCATTTGGATTAGCTTTCTGGGGCTTGTTTAGCGATAGATCACTAGACTATGAGTGTATATAGCTTCACTCGACAGGATTGTTTCTGGAGCGTATCAAATTACGGTGGAATTCAAGAAAATCGTCGATTAAAGGAAGGGCCAAGATCAAAATGGGTAACTTCGAACCTCATCCTCCTTGTCCATATCCAGGCCCGCAGCTACCTGCTCCGCATGCTTCTTATCCAGATACTCCAGCAGCACCTCCCCGTACCTTTCCCTTCCCTTGTACCGCGACACATCCTCATCCCAACTCCGAATCGCTGACGCCAGCCGACCAGGCACATACGGCTCCCTGGCAATCTCCGTGATCGGCTCAAAGTACGTCCGGATGGTAAACACCACCGCCCCGGAGCGCGGCAGCCTTCGCAGACTCTGCCTCTCCGACCGGAAGTAATGGTGCTCGATCGCCTTGTTCTTCTGCGCGGTGTTCCACGAGATTTTGGGTGTGTCCTCGGACCCGATACTGTGCGACCAGGCGAGATTGTCGTCGACCTGGATGAAGTAGTTATTGCGGAGGACGGGGTCTTCGGGCCGGATCCGGCGGAAGAAGTTCATCATGCCCTTTTCGAGCTTCGAGCGGAAGCCAGGGACGTCGCCGGAGGTGTGGATCTCCGAGAGCCGCATCCCGAATTTGTCTTCGAGGCGCCAGAAGCCCGCGAGTAGGATCGCGCCTGCTAGCAGGTAGTACTCGCCGTCGGGCTTTTCGAACATGAGTGCCAGGTCGTCTTGGATGAGTCGCGCGCAGGTCGTCATTGGGTCTTCAGGCAGGGGGCGCTGGGTGATGTTGAATGATTCGCCGGTGACGGTGTTGGCGACGCCTGTTGCGGTTTTGCGGAACAGGGAGGGGTATCTTTCGGGGAGGTAGGAAGACCTAGTATCCTACTGTAAGATGTGTTATGCTGTTGAAACCAAGGGTGTTGGACGCACAGCTCTTCCAGCAGCTCAATCGCACCGTCCATCGCCTCGGGTGCGGTTCTGCAGCATTTCGCTCCCCTCTCCTTGATGCGACGTGCTTTGTCCGCGTGGTATCTTAGGTAGTGGTTGTCCAGCTCTATAGCTTCTGTCAGCGTCTATGAAGCTATGGACGTGGTATGTGAAGATGCCATACCGATCCATTCATCCCACTTCATGCTTCTCAACCCCATCGTGATGAAATACTTCCTGTGTTCGTCAGTCATGGGATCTGAAACCACATCCGAGACGACTCACGGGCCATATCTGAATGGTCGATATGGTATCGGTTTGGTCGTATGGACATCCCAGTCTGGATATGGAGAGGCGGTCGGCCTCTTGAAGGTTGAGGGTATCCATTCTGCAGAGACAATGAGTTGAAAGCTTCGAATGTGTAAAGTTGTGTCTCACCTCCGGGTTTTCTATCTGGCTTTTGTATCCTGGATGTCGAGGATTTCCTCTCGAGATCTTGAGCTGATTTTCTGCTTCCTTTGTTCGAGAAGCGAAACACAGAAGTAGCAAGCCAGATCAAGGTTGCTACCAAACACAGAGATGCTGCATGTTTGATATGAAGCTGGCCGAGTTGCACAAGTTCAGGAAGCATGGTTTCATTTCTCGCAGAGGGAACGGATAACCTGAATTCCTCTGTGACCGTATATCCCAGAGATAATTGCTATTATATGAAGACGGGACAACTGTTGAACAGATAAGACTGAAACCCCGCCGTTCCATGTTCTGAAAGCACATTGTCCAGCTCAATAGAAGAGGTGCCTTGCTAGACAGTACATAGATGATTTCCATTTGCGTTAATCCGATGCGACCGTCAACTGGCCAAACACAAAGCTTATCCGTAGAACTGTAAGCCTGTCTGGGGTCATCCGTGCGGAGAGATATCTTATCTTTATTTGCCTTCCGTGTCGGCGTCACACAAGGGATTCCTTATCCAAATCAGGTAAGGTCACAATGCCGCCTGTAGTTCTCTCGACCACGCGGTGTCTCGCCCGCGAGATCGCATGTGGTGCACGAACGTGGGTAACGGCTCGAGAATTATGTACACTAGGAGAGATGGTGGTGATATCACGCTGTCTACTTTGACTCTGATTTGGCGTTCCGCCGCTGGAGAAGACAGTACTGCCCCCAGCTTCTGCGGAAACGAGCCGGCAACATCGGGAAATCAGGGACCCAAATCAATCGACCTAGCAAGCTTGATTGGGACGTGTCGAGGAAGTCCTTGCACGTTATTGTCTCCCATTCTGATTCATTGTGCACATAATCAGGCTCAAGTTCCGTGGCGGCTCGCCCAGGGAAGTATGAGTCCACCAGATATGAGCATTGAGAAATATCGACCTGGTTCATGTCAGCTTAGGAAGAATATAAAATGAGGCGAAGATTACTTACGTATTTGCCAATGTCTTCCTCGTTCCGATCGTTCATGCCGGCAGGGATTTGCGAGGTGCCTTGGATGAGGCCCGAATAACTTGGGGCATCCGGAAATTCTCCAGGAAGCAATCCTCGAAATTCATTCTTGATAAATTTCGCACGCATTCCGTTTGGAAGAAAGTATGATGATGGGAATCGATACCACTCTTTGCCGAAGCACACAAAATCACCGGAGTGTGCCATCTCCAACTGTTGCAGCGGCTCCATCACCTTTAGGGGTGCATTGTACGCGGTGATCATACCGAGAGTTCGCAGTAGCCCGGCATTGATGGCCATAAGAATTACAGCCATCACCATCGTCAGTTTGACCTTCGGTGACAAACGTCCAATGATCTCTTTGGGGTTACTTGACCCGACGTAAGAGAGGATCATGTGAAAGGAGATGGCGGCATTGAGTGCAAGAAAAGGGTAGGCGGGATACATGAACCTCTCCTCTTTGTGAGGCTGAACAGTGAAGATGGCCAACCACATATAAAATGGTGTCACCAGAGTCACGGTCCGCAAGAGAGTTTGGACATTGGTGGCTTGAGAACGGAAGATAGCCTGAAGAACAAGTATGGGCGCAGCAGACACGGCCAATACAAACCATATATTGAAGTTCAAAAGCAGATTTTTGATGTAGAACGTCCACGGCTCGGTGCCGAAGATCTCAGGCCCCTTGCCTTCGCCTCCGAAAATGTTATAAGCAACAATGTTCCACGGCACAACGGCGAATTTCTGGAAAAACAAGTAGTCAACCGCAATTTCAACACCCTATATCAGTTAGCGAGAACCGCAGATGGAGCAGCCGGAAGAAGCGCACCAGTATAGCGAGACATCTCATAATGCCTTTGAAAATACCCACAAACAAACTTCCAAGGGAGTCAGCGATGAAGCTGATGGCGGCCTCCTCAAGGAGAAGAGGAATGATCAGAGCTCCGGCAAAAGGCCAGCCTATGATCGCTCCGAGACCGAACCACATGATGCCCTGCGCCGTCTGCTGGCCTCCCCTCCAATCCAGAAAAGATGCAAGACCTAGCATAGAAGTATACATGGTAAAGCTAGACGGTAAGAATGCTGCAGACGCATGGAACATGCCCGGACTGAAAGCGACAATGATCAGAAAGAGGAGGCCGATTCTGGGGTTCAAAGTCCGACAGATTGCCGCGTATAGTCTCGTTTCGCAGGCGGCGCAGATCGCCGCCACAACGAACCGTATAGCATAGAACTCGTATGTCTTATTACTCGAGAAAAGAGACACTATTTTCCCGATCACAGCATGGGCAGAGACGTAGAGCCAGCTTCGAATTGAATAGGTGGGAGAATACTCCCATGTTTGAAGCCCGTACCCGTGGCCCAGGTAGTGCGCGGGCTCCCAGAAATTGAAGACTTCATCGCAGTCTTGAATCGGAGCGAGTGCCGCAGCGACAAAATTGGAAATAAGGAACACGTATAGAGTGACGTTCAAGGGGAGATAGAAAGGAACTGGTCGGGAGCTGCAAGGAGCACAGATTGTTAGCTGGAACGTGGGTGATGCCATTCAGATTGAGATACCGTCGCTTCGTCCTCTGAGAGCCATTTGTTGACTGGGTCTCCTTTCTGGCCGGAGCCATGCTGATTGTTCTTGAGGGCAGAGACTCGATGAACTGTTAACGCTGGATGCTTGTTGATGGATTTCGATACTCATATTATTGTGGTGGGGAATGGACAAATCATGAGAACGGACACGATAACGATAACAAAGCTTGTTCGGCGGGCGGAGCGGCACTTTTGGCAGTTCCACAAAAAAGTGTTCCCGTGAAGAGCAATCAGTTTCTTCACAAACAACTTTGTTCTATCATCGCTTAGAATTTATTTTTTACGGTGATCTGAGGTTTACAATGGCTGAACAGAAGCCATTCGAACATGTTCCAGGCGCTTCAGAGATCGTCGATGAAGGCCCTTCAGCGAAACGACCCTGCATGAATGATACGCCACCCATCGCATTGACGCCCGTCGACGATGGCAGTGATTTCTACAACACTCCCTGGACGACCGGAACACCAGTGGATAATAGCAGTGAGAACAAAAATACTACAGATACGGATATGACTAGCGAGCCGGCAGTATCATCCAAACCTGCGTCTTTAATACCAGGATTGAGTCTTATCAATGACAATCTTCAAGACCTGCAACCCGCGAAAGAGGAATCTGCTCCAACACAGACCGTGCATAATGAAATGGCCGAAGGAGTAACGGAGAAGGATACACAGCATGCGACTGGGACAACAGACCAGACACAGACGGCGCCGGCTGCTGAAGAACCCCAGCCGATGGATGTAGAAACACGCAAGGAACAGCCTGAGCAGGAGAACGCCGAAAATCAGCCCGCTGAGGAGAATCTTACAAATGAGAACAATACAAATGATGCAGCACCAGGTGCTTTGCAAGATCATGAAGCTGAAGCGGAGGAAGAGGAGCATCCCGAATGGGAGATTGATTCTTCCCCATACGAATCGTCGTCTGACGATTCTACCACTGATTCTTCCGATGATAGCGATGACGACGACGAAGACTATCCGATCCTCTCCGCCGAGGAAACGGCGCGAATTCTGATGATGGCAGAGGGTGGCTCTGATGATGAGGGAGAGGGAAAAGGTAGATCAGGCGGCAACCTCAGGACTGCAAACGAACTACCGGAGGAAGCCCCTCCGATCCCAGAGATCACTGTCACACCTGATATGAAGATTGTGCATCTGGGACATGTGGAAGCCATCGTTGAAAACACCCTTCTTATCACAGCCAACGTTTCCGGAGAATACCAAGTGCTCGAGTCAGGTTCTCTGCTTTGCCTTGAAGACCGAACAGTTGCTGGTGTAGTATCGGAGACTTTGGGACGGGTCGAGAATCCATTGTATGCGGTTCGTTTCCCCAGCGCTGCCGCTATCGAGGAGCGTGGTCTCTCCAAGGGAAAGAATGTGTACTACGTTGAGGCTCATTCCACATTCGTTTTCACTCAACCTCTGAAAGGACTGAAGGGAAGCGATGCATCGAACTTCCATGACGAAGAAATCGGCGAGGATGAGGTAGAATTCTCCGATGACGAAGCAGAGGCCGAGTACAAGCGGAGATTGAAGCAGAAGCGGCAGGAGCGCAAGGAAGCCAGGAATGAAAATGGCGGGCCGTCTAGGGGCAGGAGAGGGCCTGGTCCTTCGAAACTTAGCCAGACTGAGCTCAACTACGACGATACCCCGACAGCTGAAGACGGCTACACTCCACTTGCTCGCCCGAAGAATCTGCATGAAATGATGGGTCAACAAGAGGCTCCTGTCGAGGGCGAGGGATCTCCGAGGAACCCTGCTTTCCGTGGTGGTAGGGGTCGGGGTAGAGGCACCGATCGTGGACGAGGCAACCGTGGCCGTGGTGCAGGAGGCTCAAGAGAAACTCGTGAGCATAGCTCGTACCACGACCGGCCGTCCTACTCTCAACAGCAGAGACCGTTCGATGCACAGACTCAACCCTCCAATTATAACCAGCAGCCGAACTATCCTCCGCCTCAGCAGAATATCTATGGCATGCCTCAGCAATTTGCTCCATTCCAACCTTTTGCTCAACAGCCTCAGCAAGCATTTCCTCAAGGCTCTTCGCCGACGCAATTCAACTTCCAAATGCCTTTCCAACAAGCCTACCAGCAGCCGAACCCCTACCAAAATTTCCCTGCCATCAACCCTCTGTTTTTAGCTGCAATGCAACAGCAGCAGCAACAGCAACAGCAACACCAGCAGCAACAACATACGTCTGGCCAACCTCAGGTGCAGAATCCTACAATGAATTTCGATCAGGTCAAGGCTCAGTTGGATCTTTTGCGGCATTTGAGCAACGCGAATCAAGGGCCGCCGCGCTCATAATAATTTGATATCATCTGGATCTTCTGGCACTTCTTACTCCTCTTGGGCTATGGACGGTATCAGGGTTTGCATAATGAATTTTGCATTGGGTGGGATTGAAAAGTTGCTTGGCTAAATTTGTTCTTTTGGTGTTTTGTCGAATAATGTACAGGACGGTTGCTCTGGATGGCTGGCTCATGGTGTTGCTTTATTTCTAAATTACAATGCTTCCAATAGAGTACATCTCTGTCATAAGGTCTCTTCGAATAAGACTAGAATCGATAGCTTTGGCGATTACAATTCCTTGGGCTTCGCACTTTTTGCCAGGACCCAAAAGTTCTCCATCTTCGCTCGAGTCAAAACGTCCTTCGCTTGCGAGTCTGTCTCGCAAACACGAGCACCCAACCATTTCCTGAACGCACGAGCTTTAGCTTGGCCTTCCCATAGAAGGCTGCATGTGTTGGAGCTGAGATCCTTCAATTCGCCGGTTTTCTCGTCTTCTGCGGACAGCCACGAGGCTGAAGCTTCGCGATTGCCTTCTCGCACACCGTTTGGCCCCGCGTTCTCTGTCCAGTCAATCCGATTCAACATTAATTTCCTGTAATTGTTGATAGAGTGGGAGCCCCCTTCGACAATGACTAGATTGAACCGAGGGTGCATGATGCAGACGCCAGTGAGCGCGTTCTGTTCGGCGTTCTTGCTGACTTTAAAGCGATGTCGCCCGTTTGCAAGACTGTCAATTCGGTATACGGAGACATAGATACCCATTTCAGCATCTCTTTCCTGTTGTTGGGCAAGCTTCTCTTTTCTTTCCTCCTTTGACAATTTCCGAGCCTCATTTTGAGCTTCGTGCTTCTCGCGACGCTCTGCGATCTCTCGGGTCACACGCGCCTCGACTGCAGTGGGGTCTTTGACAGCCTCTTCGCCCAGAACCCGCATGAGATTGGATTTCTTGACCTTTGGCGGAGGAGCTGGTTCGAGACCCAATCGGATCTTCGCTTGTTGCTCTTTGAGCTCGGCCATTCGGCGCTGACGGCGAATCTTTGCCTGTTCCTTCGGTGTAAGATACATCGGCTTTTGTCCGGGCATATGCTTCTCCTGAGGAGGTTCGAGAAGAACCGGATGCTGGACGTAGACAGTGACGATAGAATCGGGGGTGTCGATCTTGAGGTTGCGTTCGTCATCGATAGCAGAGTAATCGTCGCCATTCACCAAACCTTCGTCCCACCATTCGATGGCCGGAGGCGCAGGTACAAGGAATGCTTTCTCGACATCCAAATCCTCATCAATACCAGCCTGTCGTGCTCTTTCTGCGATGCGCCTTTTCATATCTTCTAATTGGGCTTGCCGACGTAGAGCTGCCGCCTGCTGTATGTATTTGCCCTTCTGATTGAATATCAGTTGTCGTGATTGTCTGGGTTTCGCGATAGTAGCTTTAGGACCGAGGCTTGGATCAAAGTAGGGGTTACTTTTAATCTCTTCGAGCGAAGGCCCAGACAAATCGAGCCCAGCCCGATCCTTCGTGCCAGGCAGTGGAGAGTCAGTCCGATGGCCAGCGCCGAACTTGGACTGAGCTGACAGTCGCCCTTTACCACTTCGAAAATCTGTAGTATCTGCGAGAAGCGCGGGATGAAGGCCAACATCCAGACCGCCGCGGCCCCGTGACGGACCATCGTCGTCGTCGAAGGGAGGAGGTGGAGGAGGAGGTGGAGCAGGAGTTCGTTGCTGAGCAGCCGCGTTGGCACGTCCGGTAGCTGCTGCAACTCTCGCTTTCAGTTGTTCTAGCTTCGACATTGCCGGGGTAGCGGGAGGAGGTGTAGGACTTGGGCTTGCAGCTGCTGGTGCGAGCGCTGGAGCTCCGCCTCTGGCGGCCTGAAGTCTGGCGCGCACGGCTTCTGCCTTCGCTCTCGCTTCCGCCACCATCTTCTCGATGTCCACCTTTCCGGAGGCAGCACCTCCTTGAGTTGGCATGGGGGAACCATTGTTGGAACGAGTTCTTTTCTGTGCGTTATTGTCTTCATCCTCGGGATGAGGCCGCTTCAGCATGTTGCCTGACACGTCCGCCATGACTCAACCGCGTTCCACTCACCCACAAATGACGGAGGAATGATATGTGAGAGGTGACAAGACGAGCGTCACAACCCCTGACAATGTAGCTAGAACAGGGACGTGGTGCAGGTAGAATCGACGGACAGTGGATAATTATGATGCGGAACAAATCAGTCGTAAATCACGGGGTGAGCAAGAGTGGACCGGCTTGGCGGTAGCGCACGGCAGAAAAAAGTTCTTGGGGTCAACTTTTTTGCAGCATCAAGACCGACGGAATCCGCCATCTATTTCTCCAGGCCAGCAGCCAAAGAAAATCGCACTGCCAGCGATCTCGGTCGCCCAAGGAGCTGCAGGTAATCATGGCGACCTTCGCACGTCCTGTGGCCTCGTCAATTTCGGGGATTGAATTCGGAGTCTATTCGGATGAAGATATCAAGTCCATTTCCGTAAAGCGAATTCACAATACCCCGACTTTGGATTCTTTTAATAATCCTGTACCTGGTGGTTTATATGATCCGGCTCTGGGTGCTTGGGGAGATCATGTGTAAGTCCAACACTTATGCTATGCTTCCCTTCTACGAGACTTAATCGCTGGTTATCACTATTTCGGAATTCTTTTCGCTGACCGCATTTAGTTGCACAACGTGCCGTCAGAATTCGTGGTCTTGTACCGGCCATCCTGGACATATTGAGCTTCCTGTTCGCGTTTACAATGTCACGTTCTTCGACCAGTTATACCGACTATTGAGAGCGCAATGTGTCTACTGCCATCGTTTTCAGATGCCCCGAGTTCAAATCAACGCCTATGTGTGCAAGCTACGACTCCTACAATATGGACTAGTCGACGAAGTTGAGGCAATAGAGGCGATGGGGACTGGTCAGGGAAACAAGAAGAAGTCTGGAAAGGACGCCGACGATTCAGGCAGCGAGGAAGAAGACGACGATGACCTGGTCGCTCGCAGGAACGCATACGTCAAGAAGGTGATTCGGGAGGCACATGCGGCCGGCAGGCTGAAGGGTATCATGTCTGGTGCCAAGAATCCCATGGCTGCGGAGCAGAGACGGACTTTGGTCAAGCAGTTCTTCAAGGATCTCGTCAGCATCAAGAAATGCAGCAGCTGCAGCGGGTATGTTCTGTCGTTATCACCCTTTCCCTGCTGTCTTATTGTTTGCTGACGAGGTGCGAAAGGATCTCACCCAGTTACCGGAGAGACCGTTTCTCGAAGATTTTCCGAAAGCCTCTGCCCGAGAAGGCCAGATTAGCCATGGTACAGGCCGGATTTCAAGCGCCGAACTCCCTCATTCTTCTCCAGCAAGCCAAGGAGTTCGATATGAAGGCAAAAGCGTCGATCGCCAATGGCATTTCTGATACGGCTAGTACAGTTTCCGAATCGCATGGCGCTGAGGAAGAAGTTGCTCGTGGTAATGCCGTCGTTGCACAAGCCGATAAGAAGTCAGCAGCTGGCGATGCTGGACAATATATGCCTTCGCCTGAAGTGCATGCTGCGATGGTACTGCTCTTCGAGAAGGAGAAAGAGATTTTGAGCCTTCTATACAACTCTCGACCTCTTCCCAAAAAGGAAGCCAAAGTCACTGCGGATATGTTCTTCATCAAGAACATCCTGGTACCACCGAACAAGTATCGACCTGCTGCCCCTCAAGGGCCCGGTGAGATCATGGAAGCACAGCAAAACACCCCGTTCACCCAAATCCTCAAGAACTGTGACATCATCAATCAAATCAGCAAGGAAAGGCAGAATGCTGGTGCTGATTCAGTTACTCGAATGCGTGATTATCGCGACCTCCTTCATGCTATCGTACAGCTCCAAGATACTGTTAACGGGTTGATCGACAAGGAAAGAGGCGCATCCGGCCCGGCAGCAGGCCAGGCTGCCAACGGTATCAAGCAGATCTTGGAAAAGAAGGAGGGTCTGTTCAGAAAGAACATGATGGGCAAACGTGTCAATTTTGCTGCTCGAAGTGTCATTTCTCCCGATCCCAATATCGAAACGAACGAGATTGGTGTCCCGCTGGTCTTCGCGAAAAAGCTCACTTATCCAGAGCCTGTGACGAATCACAACTTCTGGGAAATGAAGCAAGCAGTCATCAACGGTCCAGACAAATATCCGGGTGCCACTGCTATTGAAAACGAATTGGGCCAAGTGACCAACCTCAAATTCAAGAGTCTTGATGAGCGAACAGCTTTGGCCAATCAGTTGCTGGCACCGTCGAATTGGCGGATGAAGGGAGCGCGCAACAAGAAGGTCTACCGTCACCTCACTACTGGTGATGTGGTCCTCATGAACCGGCAGCCTACGCTTCACAAGCCGTCCATCATGGGTCATAAGGCTCGTGTGCTGGCGAATGAGAGAGTTATCCGGATGCACTACGCCAATTGTAACACCTACAATGCCGACTTCGATGGTGACGAAATGAATATGCATTTCCCTCAGAACGAACTCGCTCGAGCCGAAGCTATGATGCTTGCTGACGCCGACCACCAGTATCTTGTGGCGACATCCGGTAAGCCTCTGAGAGGTTTGATTCAAGATCACATCTCGATGGGAGTGTGGTTCACATGTCGAGACGCATTTTTCGACGAGGAGGATTACCATGAGTTGCTCTACAGCTGTCTCCGACCTGAGAACTCTCATACTATCACAGAACGGATTCAGCTTGTGGAGCCTACTCTGTTGAAACCAAAGCGTCTCTGGACTGGAAAGCAAGTGATTACGACAATTCTCAAAAACATCATGCCTCCGGGAAGAGCGGGTCTCAACCTGAAGAGCAAGTCTTCCACTCCCGGAGACCGATGGGGCGAGGGCAACGAGGAAGGGACCGTAATCTTCAAAGACGGCGAGATGCTGTGTGGTATTCTCGATAAGAAGCAAATCGGCCCTACGGCTGGCGGTCTGATTGATGCCATCCATGAGGTCTACGGCCACACCATTGCCGGACGGCTAATCAGTATTCTCGGACGACTCTTGACAAGATATCTGAACATGCGTGCATTCACTTGCGGTATCGACGATCTTCGGTTGACCAAGGAAGGTGATCGTGTCCGTAAAGAGATACTTAGCCAAGCTGCCAGCATTGGTCGGGAGGTTGCTCTTAAGTACGTGACGCTCGACCAAACCACAGTCCCCGATCAAGATGCCGAACTGCGCCGAAGATTAGAAGAAGTCATTCGGGACGATGATAAGCAAAGTGGTTTGGATAGTGTCTCGAACGCTAGGAACGCTAAGCTCTCTACCGAGATCACTCAGGCTTGTCTTCCAAAGGGCTTGGCCAAGCCTTTCCCGTGGAATCAGATGCAGTCTATGACGATTTCTGGAGCTAAGGGTTCAAGTGTCAACGCGAACCTGATTTCTTGCAACCTGGGACAGCAAGTTTTGGAAGGTCGACGTGTGCCTGTTATGATCAGTGGCAAGACCTTGCCATCCTTCAGGCCCTTTGATACCCACCCTATGGCCGGTGGTTATGTCTGTGGTCGTTTCTTGACTGGTATCAAGCCTCAAGAGTACTACTTCCATGCTATGGCTGGTCGAGAAGGTCTTATCGATACTGCTGTCAAAACTTCTAGATCTGGATATCTGCAGCGTTGTTTGATCAAGGGTATGGAAGGTTTGAGAGCCGAGTACGATACATCCGTCCGCGAGTCTTCAGACGGTTCCATCGTTCAATTCTTGTACGGAGAGGATGGACTTGATATCACAAAACAAGTGCACCTCAAGGACTTCGATTTCCTAACTTCGAATTATGTCTCTGTCATGCAGTCTGTCAACCTTACAAGCGACTTCCATAACCTAGAGAAGGACGAAGTGACAAACTGGCACAAGGAAGCCATGAAGAAGGTCCGGAAGACAGGAAAAGTTGAGGCGATGGACCCGGTGCTGTCTGTTTACCACCCTGGAGGTAATCTGGGTAGTACATCCGAGGCGTTCTCGCAGGCGCTCAAGAAGGTATGGACATCTGCTACCATTTTCGTTCCCCATATTCGAAACTAACAGAAGCTACAGTACGAGGACACCAATCCTGACAAACTTCTTCGGGACAAGAAGAAGAGTATCGACGGTCTCATCAGTAAGAAGGCATTCACTACTTTGATGAACATGAAGTATCTCAAGTCTGTTGTCGACCCTGGCGAAGCAGTTGGTATCGTTGCTAGTCAGTCTATTGGAGAGCCGTCGACCCAGATGACCCTGAACACCTTCCACTTGGCTGGTCACTCGGCAAAGAACGTGACGCTGGGTATTCCCCGTCTGCGTGAAATTGTCATGACTGCAAGCGCCAATATCATGACACCTACGATGACGCTGATCTTGAACGAAGAGTTGTCAAAGGAGCATTCTGAGAGGTTTGCAAAGGCCATCAGCAAGCTCAGTATTGCCGAGGTAATCGACAAGGTTCAAATCAAGGAGAGAATCGCTTCAGCCGGTTCACGCTCCAAGGTTTACGACGTCGAGATTGCCTTCTTCCCGGCGGAGGAGTACACGAAAGAGTATGCGATCACAACCAAGGATGTCCAAAACACTCTGCAGAACAAGTTCATTCCAGCGCTTGTTAAGCTCACTCGAGCCGAGCTCAAGAGACGTAACGACGAGAAGTCATTGAAGAACTTCTCTACGGCTCAGCCTGAAATCGGTGTTTCCGTGGGCGTCATCGAGGAAGGGCCGCGGGGACCCGACCGTGAAGTCGAACCCGCAGAAGACGATGATGAGGACGATGAAGACGACGCCAAGCGGGCGAGGGGCGGTCAGAACCGCTCGAACCAGGTCTCGTACGAAGGTCCCGAGGATGAAGAAATAGACATGGTTCGACAGCAGGATGCTGAAGATGACGAAGACGAGGATGAAAGTGGTGAGGACCGTCGCCAGGATTCCGGTGTCGAAATGGACACCGACGACGACGAATCAGACAATGAGACGAAAGACACCAAATTGCGCGAGGAGGATATCAAGGGCAAATATGGCGAAGTCACACAGTTCAAGTTCAACCCCAGCAAGGGCACATCATGCGTCGTCCAGCTGCAGTATGACATCTCCACTCCCAAGCTCCTCCTCCTGCCTTTGGTTGAAGAGGCCGCTCGCAGCGCCGTCATCCAGTCTATTCCTGGCCTCGGCAACTGTACGTATGTCGAGGCGGACCCACTCAAGGGCGAGCCCGCACATGTCATCACCGAGGGCGTCAACCTGCTTGCCATGCGCGATTACCAGGATATCATCAAGCCTCACTCCATCTACACAAACTCAATCCACCACATGCTCATGCTCTACGGTGTCGAGGCCGCACGAGCATCCATCGTCCGAGAAATGTCCGATGTTTTCCAGGGTCACAGTATCTCAGTTGACAACCGCCATCTGAATTTGATCGGTGATGTGATGACTCAGTCTGGTGGTTTCCGCGCCTTCAACCGTAACGGTCTCGTCAAGGATAGCTCGTCGCCTCTGGCCAAGATGAGTTTCGAGACTACCGTCGGTTTCCTGAAGGATGCTGTGATCGAGAGGGACTTCGATAACCTCAAGAGCCCTAGCAGCAGAATCGTGGCCGGTCGGTCTGGCATGGTTGGCACGGGCGCCTTCGACGTGCTTGCTCCTGTCGCATGATTCGGCGCTTTTGTGCATGTCATACCATATGATTTTTGATTACTGTATATGCTTGCGTATGTCCTTGTGTATTATCCATGTCTTTTGTATGTTTGATGTGTCCTACGATTCGGAGTTTGTCTCAGCGGGACCCAAGAAAAGTCTTGTTCCTTTTCAGATAGCATTTACACCGTGAGCAGATGCATAGATCAATCAATTTTACTATATCAAGCTCTTGAAAGGATCAAGTCAGTGACGCGCAATTCCAATTTCAGTAGAAGGTCCTAATGTACAACAGGGAATATACACCGAGCACCACAGTGGTATCATAAAACCAATATCCCATATATGCAAAAATCCGCTCGAAAAGTCACAGCGTTGGGCTTTTTTGGAAGAAGTGATGTATGCGCCCAAACCATCTCACTGTGCATCCAACATCATAAGGTCTTCGTCTATATCGTCATCAAATTCGTCCGCAACGACAACGTCACCATCGTGAGCGCCGTTCGTGCCTTGTCCATTGGCCGCCGCTTGTCTGCGCACCCTTTCTTCCTCCAGCATCTGCTTTTCGCGATGCCGTTCTAGGTCGGCCAAGCTCCATGTTGAGATTCCTTCTTGGTCCTTGGCCTTGAATGGTTGCGCCATTGTACGCAAGAAGTTCTTCGCAGTAGCCACAGCCATATCCGTACTCAGGTTTGTTTCACTTTCCAGCATGGCCTGATTGATCCACTTCGGTAATTGGTTCCTTTTCTTCTGGAATCGACGATCAGCTAGAACCATGATTCCGTAGTCATCCTTGCCACGCAAGACACGACCCAGGCACTGCGCTGCGTGTCTCATAGCGTCGAACGATAAGAAATCATTCTCCCGGATTCGATAATTCTCGCGCAGGAACTCAAGGCGGGCTTTCAAGATCCGAGATTCCGTGTACTGGAAGGGAACTCCAATACAAATGACCGCACGACCGTAATGATGGTCAAAATCGATACCTTCGGAGACTTTTCCTCGAGCGACACAGAACAAGATGGCACCACGCCCATTGCAGCACGCTGTTCGGTAGGTTTCCAAGGCGAGCGATGATTCTTGCGAATCAGGGGTCTCAACGAGAATCAATTTATAGTTCCATATTGAGTCTAGGATACCCATTCCTTGCCACATGCTGATGATCGATTCCATGTATAGATAAGATGGAAAGAAGACAACAATACCATCGGGTGTGATGCGTGAGAATTCCAAGACAATGTTGCCGTAGTTGCGCACGACACCGGGATCATTTCGGATCTGGAATGAAGACGAAATCTGTGCCTGGTCTGAGCCTCGTGTCACGATCATAGGCAGGAAAGACCGGCGTGCAAGCGTCATACTGTACGACTCTTGCAGTACAGTGGTGAAGCCGAGCATCTTCGGATACATCTCAAGCGGTGAAAGGGTTCCAGAAGTGATGATGACAGAACTGAACCGATCAAAGACGGGCTTGATCGCAATAGCGGCGTCCAAACACGTGAAGTGCAGTATTGGATTGGGTACCGTGGCTGTTTCCGACTCGAAGGGTTCAAGAATCAACAGGAACCCTTTATCATATGTCGCGACTAAAGTCGCGAACGTTGCAACTTCTTGTAACGGTTGATAATCCTCTATGTTGATCAGCTCCAGTGTTCGCACTAGCGAAGTAAGGCGTTCGGCGCAGAAACGTAAAGGCTTTCGCTCGATAAATGTAAGGTCTTTGACATGTGTCAAGAATGACGGTGGCGTTTCGGATATAGTATGGGTTACTTTCATTCGAGTCTTGAGGTATTCTATAAAGCGCTTGAGGAAGGCAACAAAGTGCTCCGCCCGTCGTATATTGCCTGGCACAGCTTCCTTGAGCAAGTCATCCGGTAAAACCGGATTCGCTATGAACTGGTCTTCTTCTCTGGCTTGTTCCGCTTCTCTCAATCCTTCGACAAGCTTTGAATATTCGTTTTGTAGTTTCTCTGCGTCTGAACTCTTCATTTCAGAGATTTTCCGCTCCAAGTTGTTCGCGCCCCGGGTAGCTTTCCGTAAGGAGTCTTCGGTGATATCGATGCTCAGCGCTTCAATACATACGTTGTCGATGTTGTGCGCTTCGTCGAATACCACTATACAGTCCTTAGAGAGCTCTCGCGATACTCTCTCCGCGATTTTAGGGTCAAGGAGGTAATGATAAGAATAGATGATGACGTTGCAGAAAGGCATCTGAACATTTGTTAGCATACACCAACAAAGACTTCAAGCAGTATATTACCATGCGTCGTGCGGAAAAGTAAGGACATTGCTTGTGTTCCTCGCCGTATTTCAAAAGCCCATCTAAAGTGAAGACGCCGGGAGGAACGAGGTTATGCGGTTCGAGGAGGTCGAGGTTCTAAAGAGTCAGGAGCTTTTACCACAACTTTCAGAGCATGATCGCATACCTCATGATAGATGCATAGCTCGACGTCTTCGCCTCTCTCCTTCTTTTCTTTAACGAAACCGGCCGTTAAACTCCTGCACCTCGCGTCCACTACAGTGCCACTTTTTTCTCGTCTCACCGACGGATGCAGGCACAGATTTTTTCGACTGGTGAGACCTAAAGCTCGAAAATCTTCCGTATATCCCAGCTGCTGGGTGCGAAACTTCATCAGCTCCTTCAACTCTGCCAACGCCTTTTCAATCTCGGACATTGTTCGAGAGCAGTAGATGAGCTTCCTGTGCTCCGGATAATGCTGCTGATATGCTACGATCAACGACAATAGCGAAACGGTCTTTCCAGTGCCCGAAGGCATCTCCAGAACGCAGTGACCCCCGGCGTCGAGGGTCTTTTTAAGATCACACATGTAGGCATACTGTTCAGGGTATATACGAGGATAAGGGAACAGGACGGGGAGATCACTAACGGACGATAAGGCCTGTTAGAGGAGCTTGTTCCTTCTAGCACTGATTAACATCTGAGGACTTACTCAATCATGAATTTCATTGTGAGAGTAGAGCGCCACCGTGGTGTTGCTGCCTTAGAGAAATGAGCGCTCTTTCTTTCTTTCTTGACAGACGCATAGAAAGATCGCGAGCAGACCTTTCCTCTTTAGGCGATCGATGACACATGCCCACGTGATTCCCTTATCGGGACGCCGATAATCACGCCGCTTTTTGATATGGCAGTCTCAGAGATCAGTGACGTTTGCCAGGGCGATTTGGAGATGAAGCTAAGAATCATTCTGGACTTGGATTATTTTCTGGATTGCGGCTCATCGAGTATCTAGCCACGAACAGCCTCGTCCATTCACTCATTTATCTCTTATATTACTCTCTTTTTTCATTCCTTGGGCAGTTCTATTACTCCGCTACCCCACATTACTATGAGTAAAAAGTTCAAATCGCAGGCCTCAAGCAGCCGTGCTGCTGCCAGTACATATGGATCTTTTGGTGGATTTTCCAGTTCCCTCTCGGGTTTAGGAAGAGCCCCTTCCTCTCTCACATATGTGACCGCGCCACCGGATCTGTCGCGGATTGCGGATGCGCAACTGGCCATTTCTTTCAAAAACTTCCTGAAGAAGGATGAAGTTACGAGAATAAGAGCATTAGATGAGATTAAAGATTATGTATCGACGGTCGAAAGTCATGGTGCTACTCTTGACGATGGGTTCTTGGATGCTTGGGTATGTCTACAAGCTTATCTTGCAGACAGAAATTCGATGTTGATTTTGTTTCGCAGATCAAAATCTACCCACGGGCCTCAATTGACCTTTCCCGTAGAGTGAGGCAGACGGCTCATTCTGTTCAAGGATCTGTTGCCTGCGTTGTTGGCAAGAGGATAGCCCCCTATTTGCCTAAGGTAATTGGGTCATGGCTTGCAGGATTATACGATAATGATCGACCAGTGCATCGATCTGCCGTTGAGTCGTTCATGCAGGTGTTCACAACCGAAGAGAAAAGGAACGGAGTATGGAAAGTCTACCAGAGCTCAATTCTCGATTTTGTAGATGATGTTATTCTACAACAAACTCCTCAAACCCTGAGTGATGAGAGGACAGTGAAACCTGATGATGCGGAGGCGAAGTATGCTCGCGTAGCAGGAACAGCACTCCTACTATTCAATCGAGTCATAGGTGTGTGTACCTCATTCTCCAAAGTTGCTCGCTCATGCTGACTTCATTCAGCAAACTCGACTCAAGAAGATCTCCAAAAGGACCTAACCACTGTGGAGAATCTCCTGAATAGCAAATCGATGTGGTCCCTCTGCTTTCATGACGATCCATTTGTCCGCAAGTCCGTTTACATCTTGCTTAGATCTGCAGTAGCAAAAGAACCCGAGGAGTTGGATTGGAGGATCATCAGTGCGGCTCTGATTGGCAAATCCTTGTCCATCAATCAATTGGGGTCGGCCTCCGACCTCTCTGAATCTTTGCTGGAAGTAACATCAGCCCGACCACAGTTGTGGACGGAAGATTACTCTGGAAAGACTACTTCATCCAAGAGACTCCTGCAATACATCCAGAAAGGCTCTCAGGGAGGCGTGGGCTCCTTCTGGACAAATCTTCGCCAACTACTGCAGATTATACCTGCAGAAGTGCTGGTGAAAACTGATCCGCAGGCATCTACTGACGGCATGATGGGGCTATCGAGTGCGACTTTGTTGACGGAGGCGTTTCAACTTGGATTGAATTCAAGAGAAGAGCCTCGGCAAAATCAAGCTGTGGGCTGGAAGTCTTACATTGAGACTGGAATTTGGCTAGCGAGTCCACTACCCGAGAGCGATAGGGATACTTTTCTGCGGACAAGGCTATCTCCTCTAGTCATTCAACACGTGAGAGCGGAGCAGGATGCGCCGCAATGGGCCCTCCCGAATCAGAATGCTATTGCTCTCTGCACAGAGTATTCTGTCGCATTGGCTAAAAGCCATTATGACAGCGAGCTCCAGCGGCTGTGGACCGATTTAGCCGATGGTCTGCTCGAATCTGTCCGACTATCCGCTCCAGAGCAGTCAAAGGAGTTCAGATCGTCACAAGATGCGGTATGTGCCCGGGCTGGACGACTCTTTGCTCTGGAGGCTTCAGTGCTTGCAAGTGTAGCCGACACTGAGGAGAAAGCTTCCGTGGCCAGCGTTCTTAACAAGACAAACTTGCCACTTCTGGACAATTGCCTGCAAGTATTACGCTCTCGGAACGGCAAGCCGTATGGAGCAGCAGCAGTCGTTGAAGAGATGGTCCGCAACGCTGCAGACATTGCGCAGCAATCTCGAGAATTGGCAGACTTTGTTCAGAATGATGCTCCCGACTTGTTGTCCTCGCCATCGGCTGATCGTCTCATATCAGTAATCTTGTCCTGTCGTTCTTGGGAGGGATTCGGCTCTAGCTTCGAGAAAGTGGTCGAACGAGTGGCGGAATCTGAACCAGAGCAATCCAATACACATGCCGTGCAGAAGCTACTTTCAACTCTCGACTTCGAAGAAGTGCATGACAAAGCCGGTCTTGACTCATTGATCAAGCGGGCTTTGGACCAGGCTTCCAGAGGTAGTCGGTTCCACTGGCCAATTGTGATCGCGGCACTTCAGAACCCGACATCACAAGGCGAACTAACAGACTCGATTTTCCTGTTTATCGTTGATTCGTTGTCTGAGCCAACCAAGGTTCCTGGAGCGCTGTATGGGCTCTCTCAGATTGCAAAATCTGTCCCGGATGCGCTGGGCACATTTCAGGCCGGAGCTCACGGATCGAAATTAGCTGGAAAGCTTCTATTTCTGGCAGAGACTTCTGACGAGGAACTGGCCAGTCTTGCAGAGTCACTGCTAACAAAATTCAAAGAGATTGGGGTCGGTGAGACGAGCGCCAAGTCGAGTTTTGAGATTTTGCAATACAATTTTGATCACGCCAACGAGGAGTCACTTTCGTAAGTTCTGAGCTGAGGAGATGAGTTATCCGGTCAAACTAACATCTTTCAAGGATTGGATCTTTGTTAAACATAGCAGAAGACTTACTTCGTGCCGCTGACCCGGAGGCCCGGGCCTCCATCGCTAAAGACATCTTGCCGTCTCGTCAAACGTGGGAGACAGCCTTGCAGCCGTTCCTGGAGCTTCCTCCTCGCCCGTCGACAGCTATTACAAGCCCACTTGGCGGGACTGTGTATCTAGTAAACCCTGAGGTACCAGTTTCACTCAAGGAACAGTACCGCGCTATTCCCCGTGACACCAGTGGTTGTTCGTCCGCGTTCCGACTCGCATATTTCACAATTCGAATTCTTTCATTATTCGATATAACGGGCAGTCTGTCGGCAGACGACCAGGAGACACTGTTTCAATACATACCATTGGCTGTACAGCTGATTGATGACGATTTGAGCATTGAAAATTGCAATGGCATTACTGGATTAACGCACTCAGACCAACGAGAAGAATACTTGGAGATTGTTTATGATGGCCGCAAAGTGATCAACCAATGGACGCGCTCAGACGGTCGTTCATCTGGAAGAGATGAAACAATCGCCTCAACGATCCTGTCTTTCTGGCAAAACAGACTCGAAGCTCTGAACAATACGTCTCCCACAGACTATCGTATTGGAGAAGCCTTTGTCAGACTGATGAACAGCATCGACTCCGCTGACAAGGGTAAATCCACAGAGGAGGTCACCAAATTTTGCAGGGAAGTGCGAAGCTCGAATGCCATTCGATCGGCATCCTGGGTGGCCGTCTTACGGGAATCCATCTTAATAAATCCGGCGGGCAATCGGCTGTGCAATGAATTGGTTGCAGACTCTACGGGCTTGAAGCCCCAAGATGAGAGGAAGGAAGGTAAGTTGCTACTAGCATCATCCCTTGGTAACTCTACTGATGCGTGTCAAGGACTCCGAAAACTCTCGTTGCTTAATCTTCTTCTTGCGGGAGAAACAAATGTGGCATCAACCATTCCGACTCAGCGTCTAGTCTTCCTCGTCAAGCATCTCATACAATGTCTCCAGTCTGAGAACTCGCCGCTCCACATTAGAGCCGAGATAATGCATACCCTGACCTTTGTGCTTCCTTGCCTGAATGAGATCTATGGATCGCATTGGGAGGACTGCATGGAAGCTCTCAGCGCGGTTTGGCGCGAAACTAGCGGGGGCGATGAAGCTCTCCCCCTACTCCTTGCTTCCTTCAGACTTTTCTCAAGTCTGAGGTCAATCGTTGCTGATGAAGACAGCAATGATGATGTCAAAGATGCCTGGTCAGAACGCAAGACAGTCCTTTTCAACAGCTTAGCCTCAACACTTACAAAATTCGGTGAGCTAGAATCCCTCAGATCGAGATTTGCAACGGACTGACTTTAAAAAGACTACACCATTGCTTTCCATCAGCCCCGGGATGTTACCGTTGAAGTGCTATGCCGCTTAATCAAGGTGATGCCTGTCGAGAGCCTCGAAGACGCGAGTAAGATGTTCCATCTCTTAGCAGCTGACAGCCGAGTTGTCCAACGTGCAGCCTTCACTCTCCTGCATCGTTATATTCCATCAGTGCAGGAGCAAGTCTCATTTGATGTGGCATTGTCCAAGTCTGTGGTCTCACTTCCTGATGAGCTCATGTCTTTGCTACTTGAAGCCCCCACAATGGAATCAATCACTCTTGCGGACGGCGATGACAAGATCTGGACCAGTATAAGATCATATTTGCTGAGCTGGAAAATCGTATTTGATCACTTCATCAACGCGGTATGTGTTGCTACTTTCGAGCACGAAATCAACCTTTGCTAATTTTCATACAATAGTCTCTCACGGTTCAGGAGCAATATGTTGCAAGCATCAAGGACTACAATAGCCTCGGCCCATTGTTAGAGTTCATGTTTGATTTCCTTCAGCAGTCCAACAATAAACTGGTGGATGCTTCGAAGTTTGACATTCGCTCCTTTGAACCTGATCAGTCCGAGACTCAGGAGAAAGAGATCCAATGGCTTTTGGTTCACTTATACTTTTTGTGTTTGAAGCACCTTGGCAATATGACGAAGAACTGGTGGCTGGACACAAAGAAGCGCATAAAAGGGCCTGTTGAGATGTGGACAGAGAGATTTGTAAGTCTTTTATGTGGATCTACTTTGCCTCGAAATGGCATTACTGACAACTATTCGAGATCTCGCCTTTGATTATTGAAGACTCGCTCAAAGGGGTGGACGAGTGGATGGCCACACAGGATCCCAACGAAGAGCGCGCTCTTGCAGTGAAGATTTCTCCCAGGACTGCGGAGATCATCGCGAGCATCCCTGTGGATGAGGAGTCGCCTCCTGTGGCACTGTCGATCTCCCTTCCTCCAGCATATCCACTGCAGCCTGCCCTCGTCGTGGGGCGGAGCCGAGTGCTGGTCGACGAGAGGAAGTGGAAAAGCTGGCTGCTCACCATTCAGGGGGTGATCATGTTCTCCAACGGCAATCTTGTGGACGGATTGATGGCCTTCCGCAAGAACGTGCAGGGCGCGTTGAAGGGCCAGAGCGAATGTGCCATCTGTTACTCGGTGATCTCGACGGACATGCAGACGCCGAATAAGCGATGCGCCACTTGCAAGAACACTTTCCACTCGGTGTGTCTCTTCCGGTGGTTCAAGAGCAGCAACCAGAGTACCTGCCCTCTGTGTCGCAACCAGTTTGTATATGTATAGATAGGATTGTGGGTTATTAGATAGCATAGACGGCGTTGCGCGTTGATCTAGACACGGTGGATGATTGAAACCATACTGGTATAAATAAAACATTCAATGGATAGCTATTCTACGCTTCCTCCTTTATTGATCTATCAATCTCCTTCTGTCAACTGGATAACGGTCGTGGATGGTGCAGTGGGTCGTGAATCCAACCCAGCGTGGCGGGGAGCGAACATCCCCGCCAATATCATCATCACCGCCCAGAGCTTCCCCTCTCCGCGTTGTAAGAACTCTTGTGACATGTCAGCTCCTCAGATACCCAATCTGAACACACTTCGTCGCGGTGGAGGTCGAGGACGCCTTAGAGGCCGTGGAGGTGTTGCACAAAGCACACCAGGCGAAGAAAGACATGGATCGCGGGGAATAGCAGCCCAAGACCGTGTGGTACAAGGGACAGACAATGACGCCAGCGTCTCCCGGTTGAGCGCAGTGGAAATCGGGTATCTGGAGGATCCTTTTGCGAAGGCATTGACGCCGCCGGGGTCCGAAACAAGAAGACTTCCTATAATTAACAGAGGTAAACAATTCTACAACGCAGTCCTTCTACAGACCTAACCTGAAGCCGTACAACAGGCACCTACGTCCGCACCACCGCCATCGATCGACTCGTTGCGCGATTCTTGGAAGGGTCACCACAGACGAAAAAGCAGATAATCTCACTAGGTGCAGGATCTGACACGCGCGTCTTCCGGTTGCTTTCCTCTCGACCGTCGGGCTCAAGTCCGAACCTGATCTATCATGAGATCGACTTCTCCGCCAACACCGCCGCAAAGATCAAGTTCATCCGCGCAGCGCCCCTCTTACAACGGACACTGGGAATCGGGAGCGCCCAGAATGTATCCATCTCCGAGACCGGTGACGCATTGCACTCGCCGACATACCACCTGCACCCTCTTGATCTCCGAACACTCTCAGCATCAGCGTCAGCTTGCCCTTCGCAAAGCCCATCATCCCCCAATCCTACGGAGAAGGATCAACCATCCTGTCTGCTGCCGCACGTCGACCCAACACTCCCCACGTTACTCATCTCAGAATGCTGCCTCGTGTACCTCTCACCCCGCGACGCGACCAACGTCGTCGAATACTTCACCAAGACCCTTTTCCCGCCCAGCGTGCCATTGGGCTTAATCATCTACGAGCCCATCCGACCCGAAGACGCCTTCGGACGCACGATGGTCGCCAACCTCGCGACGCGCGGGATCCAGCTGCAGACGCTGCATGAGTATGCGTCGCTCGAGGCGCAGCGGAGACGGTTACGGGATCATGGGTTTGATAGTGGGCAAGGGGCGGCGGACATTGATTTCATCTGGGAGCGGTGGGTGAGTGAGGCAGAGAAGGAGCGGGTTGCCGGGTTGGAAATGCTGGATGAGGTCGAGGAGTGGCAGTTGCTTGCGCGGCACTATTGTATCGCGTGGGGATGGAGAAGCGGGGCGGGGAAGGATGCGATGGGGGTGTTTGATGGATGGAAGAGTATTGAGGGACAGGCTGGAGAGTGATCTGCATTATGTATCCGTTCTAAGCCCTGCTGGAAGCCCGGAAGACGGTCTACTTGACGAGGTGTAGCACTATCCAGCTACGTGAATATACCACCGAACGTGCTCAAATTGATGACAACTACTTCGTAAAGAGTTCGAGAATGCTCGTTCCAGCACCATTCTATTGTCGCAATCCTCACATAATTTCTCTTCAACAGTAAAAAGCACAGAGCACCAAACTGCCTTGACACAGATATCGCAGACGCTCGCAAGTAACCCCGGGATTAGGTACATGTCCCAGAGAACCCAGACTACTTTCCGATTGGCCCCCTTTTCGCAACAGCAAGAAAGTTCGGTTACACCGTTACAGGAAAGTCCTGAATAATGTCCACTAAGTTTAATGGTGTCCGTTAGACCGTAGTCAATGAACCTGCTGATCACTGAGCTTGACGACGGTACATCAAGTCTAGGCCTTGCAAAAAGGAAAATCCTCATTTCTGGTAGACCACTCTCAGCCAGAGGTGGCATGGAGACGAGATTGAACAGTCCAGTATTGAATGTAATCAAGCTGTGTGGTAGATGTAAAAGCGCCTAAGATACGGATAAATAGATAGTAATAGCAGAGACTCCATACAGCGGTCGTGAAGAGGACAGCAGAGTTCATGGGAGCAGGATCAGTCTCAGGCTCAGGGACAGACCCTGTAGCCTCAGGGACGCGCAGGTATTGATTGGCTGCTAGCAATGTACTCAGGACCCTCGCCTAACCCCACTGGGACTAGTTGGGCATGAACCACCCGGGCCAAGACTTCCAAGAAGCTTATGATTGGCGGACAGAGTCGGCCAGTTCGCCCGAATAGGAATAGATTTCAATAGCCTCAAGGTTATCCCAATCGGGAAGTCCGCTGCTTCATCCATGGGGCGTTCCGTGATTCATTCGCTGCTGGGACTCGCTAGCGTAGCGCCAACAGAGATCAACTCCGACTCATGGGGTCTGGAGTCGGCGCGAAATGGCCTAGTGCTCGTGTTGGACTTGGGCTGGTCCCTTTTCCTCGCGAGCGCTCATTTCCACTTCTTCCCTCCTTTCTCTATCCATCCCCGTCTCTCCTTATCCGGTGGTGGTTCCTTTGCCTTTTCGCTCTTCGGAGTAGTCGCTCGTTATATTGCTATTTTACTGACCCTAGTCTTTCGTTTCCGCTGTGTGGAGATCGAGTACGCTTCCATCCGCAACATCACCAACATCACTTTGATAAGGGAGAAATACGGAACAATTGAACATCGTCAGGATGAGATTCGACATGGTTTCCGGCGCATCTGCGCTGCTGTGGTTCATCGCCACCGTCGAGGCATCCAAGCATGCTCATCTGCACCATCAGAGACATCAACACGGCGCCGTCCACTCGGTTGCTGAAGTTGGAGCGCCATTGGAGAAGAGAGGAGGGAAGTGCCAGTTCCCGACTGATGCCGGTCTAGTCCCAGTGACTCCGAACTTGCAAAATGCCGGTTGGGCCATGAGTCCCGACCAGCCCTGTCTGCCTGGCCACTACTGCCCGTACGCTTGCCCTCCTGGCCAGGTGATGATGCAGTGGGATCCCGAGGCGACCTCGTATTCCTACCCCTTGTCCATGGTGAGTTTGAACAGTGGCTCCGTGCGATAGGAAGGTTCTAACGCTGGTGTGCTAGAATGGCGGTCTGTATTGCGATGAGGACGGTAACATCCACAAGCCGTTCCCCGATAAGCCGTATTGCGCGGACGGCACGGGTGCCGTCGGCGCGAAGAATAAGTGCGGCAAGCAGGTTGCTATCTGCCAGACCGTGCTGCCTGGAAATGAGGCCATGTTGATTCCCACGCTGGTCGAGGACGTAGCTACTCTTGCCGTGCCTGATCTCAGCTACTGGTGTGAAACCGCCGCTCAGTAAGTGCCTCGCGACGATAAAACCACATTTGGTCCTGACCGTTTCAGCTACTATATCAACCCTCCTGGCTATGACACTGAGACCGCTTGCGTCTGGGGTACTTCTGCCAGCCCCATCGGTAACTGGTCGCCTTATGTCGCTGGCGCAAACACCGACGGCAACGGCAACACGTTCGTGAAGATCGGATGGAACCCCATCTATCTGGAGCCCACCACGCCCTTCCGCGACGTCGTCCCAGACTTTGGTGTCGAGATCGAGTGCGAGGGCGGCGGTTGCAACGGCCTTCCCTGCAGGATCGACCCCGAGGTGAACGCTGTCAACGAGATGATCGGTAGCTCCTCCATTGGAGCCGGAGGCGCCAGCTTTTGCGTGGTGACAGTCCCCAAGGGCGAAAAGGCCCACGTTGTCGTCTTTGAAAAGTCCGGCAGCGGCAGCGGCAACGATGCCTCCTCAACAACCGCTCCACCGTCCACCTCTCAGCCCAGCTCGACCAGCACAACTACCTCGTCCAGCACTACATCCTCCAGCACGTCGACCCCTGCCTCTTCATCCTCAGAAGCCTCGTCCTCAGACGTCAGCTCCAGCGCCAGCGTCACGCCCTCTGCCAGCGGGCCATCGGCCAAGGCATCCAGCTCCGGCCGCGCTTCGGAATCAGGGGAATTCTCGTACACGTACAAGCCTCACGTGTTCGTCGAGCAGTCAGCCTCGGTGCAGGCCATGGCGGCCGAAACGGCTGGTCCGGCACAGGCCACGGCCACTGCCACCGCTACTTCCAAGAAGGAGGAGGGCAGCGCCGCCGACGTTGCTGTCTCGGTGCTGACTCTGGGCATGGGCGCCGTGGCGGCCATCATGATCAACCTGTAGCTACAGCTGCAGCTCGCCTAGCTGCAACTGCCGTCTATTGCTGTCGCCTGTCACCAGCTCCAGCTTAGCCGTGGACTAGCATTTCTCTTCGGTGCCTCGAACTTATACTTCTTCTCTTTCATTTCTTCGCTTCGGGATACCCTTGGTCCTATTGAACCATACCATACCATACTATACCATTCTTGACGACTGACGTTATCTGTATATTGACGACCCTTTGACCTGCCTATATTATATCTTCTTCTTCTTCGTCTGCTCATCAGCAGTTTTCTTTGACTTTGACTTGGGGAATTGATTTGGAATGTATGATCTGATCTGCTATGTTGTTGCCGTTGCCGTTGCCGTTGCCGATTGAATTGACGACGGGCTTGAACATACCATTCTGAGATTGGATAGTGAGCTGATTGATTTCGATAATGTCTATTATAGCTAGTTCATGTAAGCTGGAGCAATGTGACATTTGCATATATGTATTACTTCCTCGACAAGAATACCCTAAAGGCCTGCCATAGACAAGAGTCCAGGAAGTGGTAAGCTCCTTGGATTGCCCCTGGAATTCAAGGGACTTGGACACTTGATCTGGTATGTTATAGATGATTAGACTCTGAACGAGAGTAGGATGCAGGATTGAACATACCTTTTGAGTAGTGGACCATTACAATGAGGTTATTGATAGCTGGTTCATCAAGCTGCAGTAATGGACGTCTTGTTGTTGGATGCCGTAGAGAGGAGTGGAGGCAGCCGTCTCTTATCAACTTATCGGTCCCTCACCCGGTGACTCTTCCAGCCTCGACATCCCTCAGCCATCCAGGCCCATACAACCAGATCAGCAACATCCGATCTCACAATGCCTCCTTCAGTACAGACAGTAAGTCTGTCAAAGAAATCACACTCACCCCATTCCCCTAGAAATCTCTACTATAAACAAAATCACTGCATCTCAGACCTACCCCGCACATCCCACTCCCTCCACCACAACCACAACCTCTCACCAGAATGAGATGAGATAACAAACGCTAACATAAACCAAAGACCAAACTAACCTCCACCCTCCGCCTCCTCATCCCGCGCCTCCGCCTCCTCCAGAAAAAAGACACAGCCTCGTCCGTCATCCAGCGCCGCGAACTCGCCACCCTCCTCGACGAAGGCCGCGAGTCCTCCGCCCGCATCCGCGTCGAGAATGTCATCTCAACAGACATCGCCGTCGAGGTCATGGAGATGGTCGAGCTGTACTGCGAATTACTCCTCGCGCGCGCTAATGTGCTTGATCAGCTTGCGTTTGGGGAGAAGGGCGCCCGCGCGCGCAGTCGCGCCAAGGAGGTACTGAAAGCGGAGATGGGAGGGCCGCAAGGCCACGGGCACGGACACGGGCACTCTCAGGGCGCGTCGTCTGGAGGTGGCGATGCGTCCAAGTCATTCCTGGGATTTTCGCTTTTCGCGGGCGCCGGGTCGAAGAAGCAGATACCAAATATCACAGAGAGTACGCCGGGAAGAGGCCGCAAGACCGAGGCAGAGGAGGCCGTTGACAACGACGAGGAAAGCCCGAGCTACATTGACGCGGCTCTCGACGAAGCCGCCGCCGTCATCTTCTACGCGTGGCCGCGCTTCCCGCACGATGTCCGCGAGTTGACCATGCTGCGCGGCATGCTTGCCGAGCGCTGGGGCAAGGAGTTCATGACGCTGGCGCAGGACAACAAGCTGGTTGACGTGCGGGTGCCGGAGCGGCTGGTCAAGGGGCTGCGCGTGAAGCCGCCGACGCAGGAGCTCGTCGAGAGCTATCTCAGGGAGATTGCAAAGGCGTATGGGAGTGCGTGGGCACAGAGCCAGAGAGAGAGCGAGAGCGAGCTCGGCGGGGCGCCTCCGGAGTTTGTCGGCGATACTGACCAGCCTGGCGATGGCGATGGCGATGGCGACGCTGCCGTCCCCTCCACGCCAACCCGGCCGGTCAACATGGCCGAGGCGCGGCGCGCGTCCGAGACCTCGGAGCTGAATAAGGCGACGCCGCCGCGCGGGTTCCAGCCGGTCAAGAGTCCCGTCAGTGTTGCGCCGCCGGGGCCGCGGTCGGATAACCCCAATCCGCGTGTCAAGGTTCCTGGCAGCGAGACCGAGTCCGAGACGCAGGTGGAGGGGCCTCCCAGGGCGCGGAACGGGAATGGGTCGATACCGGAATTGGATGAGCTGACTCGACGGTTTGCGGCCCTGCGGCGGTGATATGACCATGACTTTGATTCGTTGAGCGACAAATCACGTTTAATGATTGATGAATCGTTGATGGCCGTTGGGTTGAAGCTTTCTACGTTATAGCCGTACACTACGTTGTACTGCGAGTGATATCTGTTGATTTATTATTGTATCTATTAGATACAGTCATCTCTAAGATCTAGGCCTTCAATCCAAGTGAATATGTGCTTTTGCCGTATCATGCATGAGAGGCCCATCAAGCCAACCAGAAATCCCAAACCATATGACACAAAAGAAGCGAAGAATGTCCACGGCATGAAGCAACACGCGATCAACCCAGCGAGACGGAGACGCAGAAAAGTATGAACCAAAAATGGTCACCCACAGGACACCGGACTATGCATGTGCCAAACATATGTACAGGACAAGGAAATCGAAACGAAACAAGGCAAAGAATTACCGGAGGTCCTCTTCCTCCCCCGGGAGCAGAATCTCATGGCCGGAGCCTTCATAAACAAAGATCGCTGCTATACATCCAAAGACGGACACAAGAGCGATTAGCCACCAGGCGAAGCCCACCATGCCTATCTCCAGACCATAACCGTACCAGGCTCCGGAAAAGATAGGCCCGATGGTCCGGAACGCCGAAGATACTGACTGTCCGATACCGTGAATCGTACCGAGCACCGAAGGATGCGGCGAGCAATTGTTCAGAAGGATAATTGATGTCGGAAGTGTGAACGTTCGAGCGCTGACTTGCAGGAACAGGACGACAATGATGGAGAACCACACCCAGGGCCCATTGGCTTGTCCTGGAGGCGGCGTGGACGACGGCGCAAGAGCAATGTAGGGAGCAAAAGCATAGGCCAGAGGGAAGAGCGACAGGAAGTATTGGTAGCTCTTGGCTGTACCCAGACGGCCGTTGATAGAAGGGTAGACGGTGAATTGGAGGAGCATGCCAATGACCCCGAGGATAGCTGTGGCGAAGCCAACACTCTGAGGCAACATTCCCAAGCCCCCGGTGAAAGTGAAGGGCAGTCTCTGAACGGGACTGGCAGGGTCGCTGGAATCATAACGAGGGGTGGATAGGAAGAGCAACCATAGATTGTTGAAGGCACTGGCAATCGTTAGTACGCTGCGTGTTATATCAAGAGACATCGGTACATACCCCATCTGGAAATCGAAAAAGGCCTGGGCGAGAAGAGTGCACAGGACATTCTTGGTCCAGATTCGTCGGAACGGTAACACGCGAGCATGCCTCGTAGGTTTGGCTGCCTTCTCTTCAAGCTCGTAGCTTTCGGTAGGATCGATTGATCGGCTCAGCAGGGGCCCTTCCTCATCGTAGTCGGAAAATGGAAGTCTCGAATACAGGGGCGACGAAGACGGAACAACAGCCTTCAAACCACGGGCGAAAAGCTTTATCGCAAAAGCGCCCAGACCAGGCTTTCCCTTGCAGGCTTGTGAAGTCTGGTTCGGTTAGTAGGATTCCGCATGTTCAGGGTATATGTCCATACCTCCTCCAGACCCATTGCAACAAGGGTAGCGCAGAATGACAGGAAAACAGTATTGGCCAGCATGGGCAACGCGTAGGGGTATTTCATGAGCCACTGCACACCAGAAGCACCTCCAAAGGAAGAATTGGGGCCGAACAGCCTGGGATAACTCTTGACCGGATCGGCAAGCATACCTCCCATGACTGTTGGAGTCAGCGTCAATCGCAAGTAAGAGTATTAAGGGCCGAAAGGACTCACCTGGACCAAACAAAGCGGCGATGTTAAACCCGATGGGTAGAATCAGGAAAGCGCGAGAATGGTACTTCTTCTCCTTGACATTCTCTGCAATCATTGTGCGGATAATGCCCACCGTCCCATTGATGGCACCGCCAAACGAACGCCAGAACACGGCCTGCGCGAACGACGTCGAGAAGGCGACTCCCAGGCAGGACACCGCCGTGCCTACCAGCCCGACCAACAGTACGAATTTGCGACCGCCCCATTCCGCATCGGCCACTCGACCCCATGGTATTGCTGTCGCGAACTGCGCAGCAGTAAATGCGCCCTGGAGGATACCAGCCTGCGTGGAGACATCGGAGTCGGAGAGGGTTTCGTCGAAGGATTTGAGCTGGTAGAACATGTACGCTTGTAAGGAGGCGATCTGTAAGAAGTCGAAGACGCGACAGAGACCCAGGAGCACCAGTTGTTTCTTTCTAGGCAGGGACATCCAGGTGACGGGGCCGGGGCGGGGAGCGGGGCCTCCGGTGGAATGAGCCTGGGAGGCATTCATCTGCGCTATACTCTGGGAGCGACTGCGGGCATGACCTCGACCCCATTCTGACGATGTGGTCTTCATAGCCATATTGGGGTGGTCGAAGGAGAGCGAGGATGAGGGTGAAGAGCCCTCGGTGAGGTCTGCAAGCGAGAGGTTGGATTCCCGCCGGCGCCGTGTGTGAGATGCAGAGGAAGGGTAATCGGTAAAGGAAGGTTCTCCGCCTTGATCGTGACCGGAAGTCCAAGAAGTGGCCCGGGTATGACGGGCATCCCGATGTCTGTTGTTGACTGTGGGAGGTTGGTGAGGATTATGATTATTGGTGGTAGAAGAGGAGGTCGCAAAACTTGGAGTGACGGGGCTGGAGGACGAAACGCTGGTCACGGAGAGCCGCCGGCTACCTTGGGAAGCTCTTCTATGGGCCGGCACAGGCATCGAGGGCGTGCTTCATCCGATAGGGCGCCAATGAAGGCGACCTGATACTACGTCAACAGGCTGGATTATAAGTAGAAACTCAATATGTAGAAAGAATAGGATAAGCTGAAGAAAAAATGGTTAGACCGTAGGAGAGGGGCAAGGGGCGTATGCAAGTGATGACGACGATTCAGACAGAACAGAACATGAACAATAGATAGTCTAGATCAAAGAGAGATAGACTAGACAGGAGGATGATAATTGAAAGCAAACAAGATAATATTACAAGAAAAGGAATAGAAAGGAATGACTGTCAAGGGAAAACGACTTTGACCACAATGTACTCTAAGAAGCCCAGGAAATGAAACGGATGTTAATCATCACCAACAATCCTTACTGTACAGAGAACGGAATCGGAGTAACATAGGAATCTAGATAGAGTTGATCCCGGATCCACATAGACTACTAACTATGATAATAACTTATGAGAATGATGCTTTCATACAGAGGAGATATGATGCTGTTGCTGATGTTGACATTTACATAGTACTACTATCTCGGGAGTAGATACATCTGTGGCTGATGAATCTGAATCTGAATCTGAATCTGAATCCCAATATGAAACTGGCCTCCTTTTACAGCACTGTATTGAATCTGTAACAATTACTCCATAGGTGACCACTTGCTTAAAGAAGCAACTCCACCCAAGTGCCACAACTCCATCTGGCCATATGTCGAGTCGATCTTTTGCCAAATGCCAGACGGCCCACTGGCCCAGACCCATTTATTATTGTCACCCATCCGTCCTCCGTCTTCTTGGCATCCACTTTTCTTTTACTTACTTTATTCCCGGCTAAGTTGAATAATCACTGTTGCACTGAAATATTTGTGCAATTTACCTGTTTACATTTACCGAGGCCTTACCTTATGTAGAAGGTTCATAATCTCCCTCTTTTCCCGTCTCTACCACTCTGGTTCCGAAATGACTCTTCCATGGGTCAAACTAACGGAGCAGAGGCTTGGCAGGTCAGGTGAGGGCATATCCTATTTTTGCTGTTTCTCTGTTTATCTGTTACAGTTACTCCGTAGTACAGACTACTCCGTACCTTACCTATGATCAACATCCAGCACAATACAATAATCTCCACCGGCTGTTTCATGGAACAGCTTCGTACCTTTGATCGCCAAACCGTCCGCAATCAAGCAATCTGACCGAATCAAACTTTCAGCGGGCAATTGTCAGTTCAAAGTATCCTTCATCCTCATGGTCGATCTAGATTCGTCGTTCGTCGTGAAAGGTCAGATAGATAGATAGACTACGTAGGGACTTACGTATGCCCTGCGGCTTCTGCCGCCTCTGGCTGCCTCGATACGTCAGCTTTAGTGCGCGAGTCAGTTCGCGTATCGGATACGTAAGCCCAGATGCTCTTTGTTTGGCTTGTGTATTGTCATCTTGTGACGGGTTTGTTTTTTAGCGAGATGTATTGTATCGTATACTATACCTACGGTAAGGTAGGTTTCTACAGATCTGATATGCGATGAATACAAGTACGAAACCATTAATTCCATTATATACTGGGTATCTAATAAATGACAATCATGAATCCGCATGCTGATGCGGCCTCTGTTCCGATAACGGAAAATAGTGATGCGGTTCGTCTTGCGAGTCGACCCATCGTCGCCAGTCCCACCAGCGCAAGCCAGCTGCACCGGTTGAAGCTTTTGCTCCATGCTCGTTCAAGGACTCGGATGAATTGCGCTCTTTTGATCGCTGTAGATGCCGCTGTCGGCGGCTGACTCGGAGGATTAAAAACACGCCGATTGCGACGAGGGCCACCCCTGTCACAGGAATGATCCATCCGGCTTGTCCTGGGATAGTCAGCGGAAAGTCAATGACACAGTTGTAAGCAAACTTACCATGTACCACCTTAGCACCTTGCGGAGCTGGTGTAGGGGTTGCTACACCGGGTTGCCCCAGGTTGTAGTGCGATTCTGGGTTGTCCGGGTCTACCCAAGGAACGGAGTTGATTCCCACAGGAGGGATGAACGGTTTCGGGTCCTCGTCGCCAGGCAAGCCGTATGCTTCAGCTTTACTGCAAAAGTCATCCGCGCAATACCCCTGCAGATCCGGCGACGGGGTGAAGGTGAACTGGTTCCGCGACTTGCTCAGGACTTTGCCCTGACGGTCGACTGCTTCCACATATGACCAGGGGTAGAAGGTCGAGTTGGTGTACGTGGTCTCGAATCCCTGCTTGTCGGCTTGCCCAAGCAACTCGTAAGGGCCAGTTGAGTTTGCCGCGCCGTAGAAACGCCAGTGCTTCACGCGCGTTGCGCCGTTCCAGCTCACGTAAAAGGTCGTCGGGGAGGAGCCATCGTTGGTTTTGGCGTAGGTCCACAGAGCGGGCACGTCGGTTGGGTTGCCCTCCCACTCGAACTTCAGGGCCCGGTAGTTCATGATCCGGTCCGTGTCGATGTAACCCCAGAAGACCAGGTTGCCTTGCTCGTCGTGCTCCGAGATATACGCATTGTTCCCCCACCCGATCAACACATTCCGGTTCGGCAGCACCTGCATATTCCCCTGGCTGGAGCTGATCATGTCGTCATTCAGCGGCTTGTATTCGCGGGTCTGGATGGCTGTCTTGGCTACGTGGTCGATGAGGATGATCATGCCGGACGAATAGGGATGCGTCTGGTTGAAGCCGTTGTAGCCGTTGTTGTACAGGGACAAGAGCGTATGGGTGGCGTTCTCGGCAAGCCAGCGCGCATCGTGTTGCTGTGAGAAGCTAAAGTTGATGTTTTTGAACGACGGGTTGGCGCCGTGCAACCGCCACAGAACCGAGCCGTCCTTGCCGGAGATCTTGTAGATACAGCTCGTATGGCGCGAAGAAATCAGGTAGTCGCCGTCTTTGTTCTTGTCGACCGAGTTGATATGAAAATAATCCCACGGAGACCGTGGCTCGAGCCCAGTGCCGGACGTGTCCGTGGCCGACGGGTAGGTGAAACCCATGGACGGGTCGACGTGGTCCAGAGACCGCCATTCAAACACGACCTGATTCGTCTCCACATCGATCTCCTGGAAGATGCTCTCCATCAACCAGCCCATGCCCGTTCGAACATTCCAGAGGCTCATGTCGAACTGCCGCTGTTGATAGACCGTCATCAGCGCCGTCTTGCCGTCATTGACCAGCCGGAACTCGTGCATATCGCTCGCTGCAATCCCTCCCCCTGGGGTGACCGTCTTGACAATGCGATACCGATTGTCCATAATGACGCCGTGACCCCTGCAATACCCATTCTGCTGGATTCCTTGAAAGAAGCACAGGTGGTCCGCTCCCTTGTACTTGCATACGTGCATGCCATGGGCATTTCCAGGCCCCGAATTACCCCAGCCGCTCCATACTAAATTCTGTTGATATCAGCTGAATCCTCCGACTGTATAGACTGAAATAACGCCAATCCTACCCCCTTACTATCATAGATATATGGCCCCGAATTATCCGCCTCATATGGTCCGAGAAAGATGTACCCCGGGCTGAGCTTGTTTGGTTCGCTTTGTTCAATGGTGAAGACCGGCGGGTACAGATCGGGCCTCTAGGATAGCGCCGGAGATGATCGATTAGCTGCGCTGTCCTGTCTCACCTTGAGACGCGGCCACTACCGCTGAAGAAAACGTCATAAAATAGCCGACTTACGGATTTGAACTCGGAATCGACTTCTGCGACAACGCGCTCGAAGCAACATAGCAGAATGATCAACAGGAAGGTAACAAAGCGAAAGGCTAATGAGGGAGCCAAGCCTCCAGATATGCGAGTGAGGACGATCATGTCATGGATACTTCATATCCCTCGCACTCGGGCTCCGGCGGAGAGAAGAAAAAGCCAGGGACGGCGAAGTGTCGCGAGGTTGCGGATGACACCGCAAGGGAAACGAGGAACAATATCGACCGATGTAGAGGGATCTATATATATACAACTCCCCCTGGGGAGATTGACGATCGGGAAAGATCTGCAGAGAGACGGAAGACACGCAGAAAGTTGACGCACTTAAAGCGTTCGTTTGTGAAGGATCAAGACATGCTTCTTCAAGCTTTCCATTTAAAGGCCACGGATCTAGTTATCTAGCTAGATAGGAGTGTCTATCTTCACATTTAGAGACTCGTTCTCTCGCTCAACTAAAACCAATCCGCAAAGAGACCAGGTCTGGTGGGCCTTAAGGCTTGCGTACGCCATCAATTTCATTCATTGGTCTGATAGAGTTCGCGGGGCTTTTACTACATAGATGTCCCTAAACGATACCTCACAAGTCAGTATCAATGCGGTTCCCCTGATGAATAGCCTTTAAGATGCTACCTACGAACAGTAGACTCTACATTCGAAGATCGAGATAGGAATGAATTATCATCGTCGCCGACGGCGTCAACTCAAGCAACAAGCTCCCGCCAGAGGGGCCTAGAACTTCATCTACGCGGCCCAAATCCCAGACTTTCATGAACTCACGCCCATGCCACCGTTGGAGGATTACAGATGAAGTATTTATAGCTTGAAGAATCACCATATCAACAATTCGCAGTTAGTATATACTGTATCGCCTTACCAATCTTACACACCCGTATAAAACACCACCGTATCATACCCGTACGAAATTACCTATATCCGTCCCAACAAAAACATGGCCATGTCCTAAAGCCGAGTATCCCCTCCCCCTTGGGAAAGCTAATCCGGCAATCCGTACCTACGCCACGTCACGCTACGCAGGTTAGCAGAGCCTGCAGAGGTCACGGCGCCTGTTCAACCCAGTAGTCGCAACTGTGGCTGAAGACACTCCACTCATCCATCGTATTCGTACGAAATACTGTACTCAGAGTAGACTAGTTCGCTCCTTGTTCCCGGTTTGGAGATAGGGGA
>JAABUG020000005.1:564350-634486 GCA_011319215.2 Scortechinia acanthostroma
GGCTCCATTACGTGGAAGCTTGGGTTGGCCTGCGCCCTGAGACACCCGCATTACTGGAAATGGCCGCGAAGAGTGAAGGTTTCGTGGCCGTAGAGCGATACGAGGGTAGAGCCGGTCCGAGAAGTGCGAAAGCAGCAACTTTGCAATACCATTATCGTCTGAAGCAAATGCCAACTTTTATCCCTCCGGAGCAGGCCGAATTGATATTCGAGACCGGTCGAAGCTTGCGGCTACTTAGACAATACCATCCTCAACACCCAATCGCGAACGATGCGATCCTTCACAAAGAAGGTCCCAATTTGCACTGTGCAAGAAGCTGGTCCGACATTGAGAGAATCCAAAAGAAAGCCCAGCAATATGAGGCCGAACTTCGCTCGGAAATTCTCAGATACAGTCGGGGCCAATTCTCGGGGCAAGTGAGGAAGGACAAAGCACTGGCAGAAGAACATATGCAGAAGTCTCGTTCTGCCGGAGACGACGAAGCTACCTTTGATGCTTTCGAGCTCTTCGATATTGATGATACCAAGCATACGACTGGGTTGCTTGCGAATGACCCTTCCTTAGTAAACGACGAACTCGGACCATTGTTCGACACAAGTACGCTGGAGAGGTCTCAACAAATCCATCCGCACACAAACGACTTTCGTCCAGAAATGATATCCGCTCTCTACCTTTCTCTGGCGCCTCTACTATCCTCCCAAGCTTTACTCGTTGACTTTTCCTGTCTTCACCTCTTATTCAAGGAACACAAATTAAGACACCACCTCACCCTGCAGTGGCGATTTCAACTGTTAGGTGACGGCTTCTTTGCGTCGCGCCTCTCGCACTCACTTTTTGATCCTGAAATGGAGAGTGGCGAGCGTAGATCAGGCGTCGTACGCAGCGGCGTGCATACCGGTTTGCGCCTAGGAAATCGTGACACTTGGCCTCCTGCAAGCTCTGAGTTGCGACTGGTACTGATCGGCCTTCTCAGTGATTGCAACATGGATGAACGCCTAGACAATTCAAGTAATGCCGAGTTTCTCAGGGAGCGGGAGCTTCCTGGTGGGTTGAGTTTCGCAATTCGCGACTTGACCGACGATGAGATTGTGAAATGCAAGGATCCGAATGCCATTGAAGCACTCGATTTTCTCCGGCTTCAGTATAAACCCTCCGCAGTTCTAGAAACGATTATAACGCATCGATCCTTGGATCAATACGACCGCATCTTCAAGCATTTGTTACGCCTGATCCGCATGGTTTCGGTGGTCAAAGGCCTCATTCGCGATTCAACCGCAAGGAGCTCTCTTTCCGGGGATACACGGAATCTGTTTCAGAGATTCCGCATCGAATGCCAACATTTCGTCCTTGCCGTGAGCGATTACTGCTTTCACATCGGCGTCGGCTCTACCTGGCAAAGTTTCCAGGCTACCCTTGCGAGAATTGAACACTGCCTTGAGCGTGGCGACATAGACGGCGTTATAGAAGCAGCACACTCCGTTTCCTGGCTGAGAAGGCACCATGAAGATACCCTCGACCAGATGCTCTTCGCCCTTTTCCTGAGCAAGAGACACGCCGAGGCAGCCAGATTGCTTGAGAAGATCTTCGGGACGATTCTGACGTTTGCTCCGCTGTCCCGGCTCGATGGGCTGGACGGTGTTCGCCACGAGAGCGAAGATACAATTGCGCAGCTCTACGCGACCTTCCGAAAACAGACCTCGGCCTTTGTCGGCTACCTGCGCGGGTTGGATGGTGTGAAGGCTTCATCCAAATTCGCAGGCAGGTCGAGAGCGGAGCCCATAAGCATTTTCGAGCGTCTTCTGGTGCGATTAGACATGAAACGATACTATTAAGCCTCATAGGTATTACTGCTGCAACTGTTTCAATCCCATTCCTCATGCCCCGCACTTATGGCAAAGGGACAAGATGCGACTTTCTTTCGCTCCACTATCATCTTCGCTGCCAGGTAGTGATAAGGCCACAAGAAATTGTTTAGCTACCCTATGATAAGATCATCACCACTCGCCACCTTGAGTCCTTGACACATCTACTCTATCTATATAAGCCTGACACCACTTCCAGTGATGATGCTATCAAGCGCCGTCAGGAGGTGGTCAGTGGAGCTTCTGATGGTGCAGGTGAGACTGTTTGAATAACTGGTTCGTGCGGCGACCGATACAACTTGGATGAATCAGTATCTGTACACCGGTCAGAAGCAAGTGTGACCTCCATGTTATGATCTCTACAAGGGTCGGCTTAATTATCTATGTTGTTCGAATTTGAGCATCTCCAAGTCAGCTGAGAGACAGAAAAGCATTTTGTAGAGAAGCGAGTGTTGATTTGTCAAAGTATCAGCTGGCTGTCATATCCCCTGTTGTACTTTATTGAAGGGATTCATATCCATTGCTGAGATGCAATTTTTATGTGACCTTCAACCATGAGCACACGTATTGTCACTTTGAAAGGTTATACATATAACGAAAGCCTAAAGCCTAAGGCAACTCATGGCCTAACATCACTCTGAGGAGCATGTACTGTAGCGTTTGGCAGACTACCAACGAACCCAAACCCGATCATCCAACAAATCCAACGCATGCTGCTGTCCCCTCTGCTCCAGCTTCAACCTCGCATGGACTGCATCGACCTCCTGCTCCGCGTTAAGTCTCGCCCCCTCAAGCAATACCCTCACCCTCTCCACCTCCGGCTGATACGGTGCAAGCGGTAACATATCCCGAGGAATATCACCCCACTCTCTCCAAACGGGTAACTCGAACGCCCGCATAGCGCGATTGAGCTGCCCGCATGCCGCAGAGGGGTTCAGAAGCACACCGCAGACTGTAAGGTCCGCCCAGCCTCGGAATGACAGCATGGGTTTCTGTCCTCCGGAGAGGGTGTTCGCGGGTGTGGATTGGGCGGGCATGAATGCGGCCATGGCAGAGCGCTGAGCGGCGGGGAGGTAGGACAGGGGATCTAGAGGGGAATTGACGGGTGTTGGGGGTGGAGTGCGTGGGCGGAGGGCGAAGTCGACGGCGTATGCTGTGAAGTGGTCGGCTAGGTCGCGGTCGGCCATGTCGTAGCCATATTGTGGGTTTTTGGCGCGGCTGGTTTTCCCTGTTTTCGTTTGTTAGATTGTTATCTGGTGGTAGGAAGAAGAAATATGGGATATACATACAGATGTTGTGGCTGGGTGGTGCACCACACACGTCTATGTACTTGGAGATGGCTTCTGGGCTGAGATAAGCCGTGCTCTGCGGGTCTAGGTGGCTGAAGAGCTCTTTGATTATCCTCATGAAGGAGCCCGAGGGTTTCATGTCCTCGGTGAAGAGCGGGATCCAGCTTGTAGATGAGTATGAGCTGTCCAGTGGCGGACTCTCCTGAGCAGTTTCTTCCGCTTCTGCTTCACTTTTTGTTTCTGGTAGCGGACCCTGACCCTGAACTGCGGGCTTTGTCGACATCGGCATTACTGGCACTGTGTTCTCCACCAGTTCTTTACTTCCTGGTTTTGGATTTATAGGACGTGGAGGTTTCCTCGGTGGGACATCGCTATCTCTGTGTGAAACAGATACAGGACGGCGCCGGGGAGGAGGATATGGGCTTTGGGCAGACTGCGATCGTGGGGGAGGTGGAGGGGGGGCAGGGATGAAGCCGCTGTGTGCGTGTAGTGAGATTACATGCGAGGGGTCATCCTGATGCTCTGGAGGATAATTCTGTACAATGTAGCAGTTGGCGCATAGGGTTATGCGCGGCGCGCAGGAAGCACATGAGAGACGAGCTTTCGTAGGCTGGATGAGCTCATTGCAAGATGTGCATTTATATAGCGACATATTGATGTCAGCTGCGATAAAATGAAAGAAAAAGTTACGTATGGAGTTAATCTGCCTCATATCTGGCGAGCTGCTCATGTTTTATACGAGAGCTCGTCGGCTAATAAAGCCAAGTTTGACCCTTGGCACGCGGGGTCGGCTTGAGACAAGGAAGCCTGTATGCAAATGGAGGAAAGATAAGAAGAAGGTAAATCATGCCTACACCAGCTGACCAGCGTAAAGGAGGCGCTTCTCCTGGCACCTTAATAGGTTATCACAGAGCCATAGATGAGTGAGAGATTCTAACCCCACCTTCTATCTCTATTGACAGTGCCATTCCTCAGCCTTCTATTCAGTAATCATGATCGCTGTGAAACCAGTCTCAGTCATTCTAACCATGCTAAAAGAAATGAAGATTCGACTCTTTCCAACCTTGGGCTAGAAGGATCGTCTTGGCAGACTTTTCCATCGCTTCGGGCCCGCAGATGAGTACCATGCTCTCATCATCAGGCGCCGCAAACTCCTTCAGCAGAGCTTCACCGATACGTCCTCTCCGTCCAGTCCACGTGTCCGGTGCTTTGCTGAGAGTATGTACGATCGTGCACTTGTTCTTACCTGACGCTTCAAACGCATCGAGCTCGGCTCGACACAGGATATCCTCCTCTTGTCTGTTCCCAAAGAGGACAACGCACGATGTGGGATCTTGCGGGTCTTCCATAACTGCACGGAGGACTTGGAAGATTGGGGTGATACCAGTCCCGCCACAGATCATCTTGAAGGAGCGTACGCGCCGCTCCTTACCGCTGATAGTAACCCTGCCGCTTCCGAGATACTCGAATCGGCCTGTAGGGCCTTTGCACTCGATCATTGAGCCCAGTTGAAGCTGGTCGAGGGCCGTTGTCATTTTTCCGCCAGGTACGGTTGGAGTCGGGAAGTAGACCTTGATAAGCACATCGACTGACCCCTCTTTGTTGGCATCGGAGAGCGGCGTGTATGATCGAATGATAGTTTCTTTGGTTGTGTGATCCTGGACCTTGATCATCATATGCTGTCCAATCGGCAGGCCCAGCTTTTGCTTCTCGTGTTCCAGTTCGAAAGTGAAGATGCGAGTATCCCAGGATACATCCCGCTTTGCTGCAAGTTTTGCCTTCGTCCATGACCGTGGTTGGAGGAAGACTACGCGAGGCTCGCTGGAGACTTCTTCTTTGCCTACTTCTTTGAGCGCCTTCAGGGACGCCGCGTCCATTGTCCCGATGTGAAACTCGGGCATCATTGCTTTCGCCGTCTCGCTATCTGTATTTGATGTCAGCTCCGCGCTCTCAAGAAAGATAAGACGGCTGTTGGAGGACTCACGGATTTCGGAAAAATCCTCAGTCACGTCCAACCCGATGGAAGAGATGATACTTTGTGCTCCTCCTGGGTGACCTTCAAGGAACGGCTTGCCGTCATACACTTCCCCCTTCACGATAAACCAATGCGCGCCCTCCTCGTTGTTTTTCTTGAACTCTTCGAGACCGATAACCCGATTCAAGCCCTCCTTCTTCATGTCGATTTCCTTCACAGGTTCAGGTTCTACTACTGTTTCCCCTTCTTGGCGCTCTCCCCAGTTGCCGTTGGTCAGATCGCCGCCAGCCTTTTTGACGCGTTCCATCCAGCCGCCAGCCATGACAGGATGGGTCGGGTGTTCGAACAACAAAGTCCCATTCTGTTTTGTGATCGTTACCCGGAACCAAGGATTGTTCATCATTCCGAGAACGGACCAGTACATGTCGCGCGGTTGGACGCTCATCGCTTCATCCATACTTCTCACGAGAATGGCGTCGCTAGCTTCCAGGTCGGACACAGGAATATCAAGAGCCCAGAAACACCAGCAGTAAGAGGTTTCACGCCAAGGCATGTCTACTTTACCGCCAAACAATTCGCCTTCAAAGTCGCGGTACCTGTCTTCAGCATACTCAATGTTCGCCAAACGCCAAGCTGCAAGACCAGTTAGCTTCGTTAAACATGGTAACGATTTAACAGCATACATTTGCCTTTGTTCAGCGAGATCTCAACTCTAGTGACTCTTCGGCCTCCTCCAGCATATGCATAACCCTTGACGGTGTAGGACGGCCCAGCCGTCGCAAGATCAAGGACTTCGTTGTGTTGAGGGTACGCCGCAGCAGAATTCACATTGAGATCATAAATGGCATAGCGTTCGTCACGCCACCACATCGGATCTGAAGCGGCCATTTCGGGAGAAACGGTCGTTCTATTGTGAAGTCAGCAAGCGGTCATCTGAGGTATCTCAGTCCACTTTACGGTAATACTCGGTTGTCATAGATGTGGTACCAGTTGTCACTCGGTGCATCAGTCAAAATCAATTTCTTGATCCACTTCACGCTTCGACCGCCGATTTGACCAGGTACAACAGCTCTCAGGGGACGACCGTGATCCGGACGAAGAGGCTCTCCATTCATCTTATGCGCAAGCATGATTAATTTGTTGGGATCCATGGCCCAATTGAGCTTGACGGATGTGCCATAGTAGCCATTAGGCTATAGCAAAGTCAGTGGACCGGAGAATGGACGGCGATTTAGGAGGAATACTGACCAGCTTATCGGCTCCCTCCATGCAGACGTACTTGGCCTGGCGCAGCGGCTTCGCATACCGCAGGACATCCGCCATCAAAGGGCCCGTAAAAAGGGCAGTTGAGAGACCAGCTGGTCCCCAAGAGAAACCCTTTGATTTCCGCACTGTGTTTTGCTCCTTGCGCCTGTTCCCAGCGCATACGAGTGTAATCGGCGCTGTGATCTGATTGAATCTCTGCAGAATCTGTCGAAAGTTCAAGACGACGGGTCGCTCAACCAGCCTTTACGGACGATTAGTTCTCTCGCCATCTGAACAACAACATCGGACAATGTCTCTTACCCTTCGATGCTGATCTCCCAGTTTGGAATATCCTCGTCGCGTACCAGAGGGACAGGTCCATGGTTTCTGACGTAGAAGAGTTCCGGTGATGTCAAGAAGCCTTTAAGTGCGTTGTGAGCCGAGCACTATGCCAATTGAGTAAAGCGAGCATCAAAGGCCATTTCATACCTTCATTGAACAAGGCTGTCAGCGGAGGTTCGACATTGAATGGGTGGACACCCGTTAATCTGATGAGTCGGGGGTCTCGAGGGACATGATCGTCTGGTGTTCCCTTGTCTTGAGCGAGGATCTCAGTCGGGTTCGTGGATGGCGGCGGAAGGGGGATATCCGGCAGGTCGACCTTCGAGACCTCCTTGACTGTGATCTGAGCCGGTACTACCGCAAGGCCCTTAGGCAAGACCGTCTGTGTCTGGACTTGGGTTATGGTCGGCATCGCTCTGAGGACTACACCTGATGATGATGGTATTCAAGGAAGAGAACACGGAGAAGAGAGCGGTCTTTTTCCAGACTAAAAGTCCCTCAAGGGTAGCGCAGACAGAAGAAAGCAACCTTAGTCGGCTGGAATGAATCAGGAAAATGACGCATTCTGTGTCCAAGTGAGGAAGTCAGTTGTCAGAGACATTCTCTTGACACAGAAATTCCATATTTGCTTGAATAAACAAACGGCCTCGGAGAAAGGCTGGAAGTAGGCCAGGGATATGCTCAATATGAGATCTCCGCGGGACCTCAAGATAGTAGCGGCTGGAAAACAGCTAGATAAGCCGTAAGCTACCAATGTCTGCTCAGATCGCAGCGATCCGGATAGTGCAATTGGGAACTGGGTCTGGGTATCCGCCATGGTATGACGGTGAGCTTCGACCCATCCCGGGAGCTCTCGGGCCAGTGTGGAGAGGAAATCATACAGCCTGTATCCTTATTGGCATGGAAGCAAGTTAGGCGCCCTTAGCACGGCAGAATTAAGGAAAATCATGAGGCAATTCACAATTGTTCAAAATAAGGGCCATTCCTCCCATCCGCCACGGTGGGACGAACAGTAAGGGATGATTCCGTGGCCGAGCAAGTCTAGCGACTCTGAGCTCATCGTTGACAGGGCCAATTCCCTGGCTCAGTGGCTACCCCATAGATAGACAGGGACCAATTGAGGTTCTAGGACGCATACGTTCCCGGTATCCCTCCATGGATGTCGATCTGCAATTCATGGGGTTGAGGCAAAGCTGCTTATCTTCGGTGATGGATGGCTCTCACTCGGCACAGATAAGGCGTGACTAAAGGCTGGCTTAGACTCCGCGGAAATAGAACGGCCAGGGGACCTTATCAGTCCACCCACGGAGTTGATTAACCCTAAAGATAACAGGCATGTCTTGGTGCACAGAGCCATACTCGGTCCCTGTTGCGCAGTCACTCCATGATCATGTTGTGCTGTATGGCTTGACTCTTCGCGAATATCGGCGATTAGACTAGAAAATGTGTAGATGCAATCCTATCAGGGTTTGCCGATGACAATAAATTATTAGCAGAAATAAAAAGCAATTGACTGGTCGCCTTTCGTGTATGGCAACTCCGCGAAGATCTGTAGATTGTATATGAGCAGAAGAGTCCTCAGCGACCCCTCTAGATAGAGATAGAAAGAAGAATTTATCCTGGTAACGACTTGTGGTCAATACTGGCATTGAGGCTCATCACGATGCCGTTGATCGACGGCTCAAGGAACAATGATGCTGTCCGCAGCAGTATCAGCAACGGTATATCCCATGCGAGAGTCGTCGAACCTGTCAGAGATATGGATCATCATCACAATGATCCGAACCGACGGCAAAAGATTGTGGTCGTCGGGTTGGGCATGGTAGCGATCTCATTCATGTATGTTGCCAGCTCGCTGGATAAGGAACGACCTCGAGAAGAGTTGTCTACTGACTATTGGTACCATCACTTAGTGAGAAGATTGTCAAACAAGATGCAGAAAGACGCATGTACGACATTGTTGTGATTGGCGAGGAGCCTCACATTGCCTATAACCGTGTCGGTCTTTCCTCATTTTTTGAACATCGCAAGATCGAGGATCTGTACCTCAATCCCAAGGAATGGGTAAGTACTTAACGATGAAGTAGTCAGACCCACCGTCAAGATGATACTAAGCTTCCTCTCTTCTACATAGTACGGGTCGTTCAAGGACCGGTCATTCGATTATCACCTCAACACTAAAGTCACCGACATTATTCCCGACCACAAGACCGTCAGAACTTCAACTGGCGACACCATCCCCTATGATATTCTGGTCCTCGCTACAGGCTCAGATGCAGTCCTCCCCACGCATACTCCTGGCCATGATGCCAAGGGTGTCTTCGTCTACAGAACGATCCAAGACCTGGAACGTCTTATCGAGTTCGCTTCAAAACACAAGGGCGAAACCGGGGTCACTGTAGGAGGAGGCTTGCTGGGCCTGGAAGCAGCCAAAGCAATGACAGATCTCCAGGACTTTGGAAACGTCAAACTCATTGACCGCAACAAGTGGGTTCTGGCGCGGCAACTCGACGCCGATGCCGGCACGTTGGTAACTCGGAAGATCAGAGAGCTTGGCCTGGACGTATTACACGAGAAGAGGGTCGCGAAGATCAAGACGGATGACGACAACAACGTGACTGGCATCCTCTTTGAGGATGGGGGAGAGGTCGATTGCTGTTGCATTTGTTTTGCTGTAAGTCACTATTGAAGCGCGCCATCAGTACTCTGCTAAACTTGCCTCTAGATTGGAGTGCGACCCAGAGATGAGCTGGGGCCTCCGGCTGGCATTCAGTGCGCTGGACGGGGAGGCTTTGTTATCAGTGAAAGGTCAGTACATATTGTGCTTCGAGATATCTACTATGAACTAATTCGATGGTCGATCATAGTTTACAAACTTCCGTTCCCGATATCTACGCCATTGGTGAATGTGCTAGTTGGGAGAACCAGACGTTCGGAATTATCGCACCTGGAATCGAAATGGCCGACGTCCTTGCCTTCAACTTGACCAATCCCGATAAGGAGCCAAAGAGCTTCAAGCGCCCCGATCTGAGCACAAAGCTAAAGCTCCTAGGTGTTGACGTTGCCAGCTTTGGAGACTTCTTTGCCGACAGAGATGGGCCTAAATTCCTTCCAGGGCGACGGCCGTCAATTGTAGATGGCTCGGTGAAGAGCGCTGATGGAGACAAAGAGCCAAATGTCAAGGCACTGACATACAAGGATCCCTTCGGTGGAGTTTACAAGAAGTACTTGTTCACTATGGATGGGAAATATTTGCTTGGAGGTATGATGATTGGCGACACCAAGGACTATGTGAAATTGAACCAGATGGTCAAGGGCCAGAAACCTCTTGAAGTACCTCCCAGTCAGTTTATTCTTGGAGCTCAGAAGGATGGTGATGAGAATGCCGATGATTTGTAAGTCCTGCGCTTGGTGGGTGGACAGGAATAGGGCTAACACGAAACCACAGAGACGACGACGCTCAGATCTGCTCGTGCCACAATGTCACAAAAGGGGACATTGTCGAAAATATCAAGAGCGGTACATGCAAGACTATTAGCGAGATTAAGTCTTGCACGAAAGCAGGAAATGGTTGTGGTGGTTGTATGCCATTGGTGCAGTCGATCTTCAACAAGGCCATGCTGGACATGGGTCAAGAAGTATCGAACCACCGTATGTGTCTGACACAATGACTCCATTAATCTGCACTAACGAAGATATAGTCTGCATGCACATCCCATATTCACGAGCCGATCTCTATACTGTAATCGCTGTGAAGAGACTGAAAACATTTGTCGAGGTCATGCAGGCCGTGGGAAGGAAGCCGGACTCTCTTGGCTGCGAGATTTGCAAACCTGCCATTGCATCCATTCTTTCGAGTTTGTTCAACCAGCACATTATGGATAAGGAGCTTCACGACCTTCAAGAGACAAATGACCGATTTCTTGCCAACATCCAGAGAAACGGAACCTTCTCTGTGGTTCCGCGAGTCCCTGGTGGTGAGATCACTGCGGATAAGCTGATCACCATTGGTCAAGTGGCGAAGAAATATGACCTCTACTGCAAGATTACCGGGGGTCAGCGTATTGACTTGTTTGGGGCCAAGAAACAAGATCTACTTGACATCTGGACGGAGCTTGTGGATGCGGGCATGGAGAGTGGTCATGCTTATGCCAAGTCGCTCCGGACAATCAAGGTACTGCCAGTCGTTGCCGTTTATGTTTCGAAGCTGACGTATTCTATCAGAGCTGTGTCGGAACTACATGGTGTCGGTTCGGTATAAACGACAGTGTTGGAATGGCGATTCGACTGGAGGAACGCTACAAGAGTATTCGGTCACCTCACAAGCTCAAAGGAGCCGTATCTGGTTGTGTCAGAGAGTGTGCCGAAGCTCAGAACAAGGAGTAAGTTGAAGGTCAATCTAGACTGTAAAGGGACATGCAGCTAATTTCTGATCAGTTTTGGGTTGATTGCAACCGAAAAAGGATATAACATTTTCGTTGGTGGCAATGGAGGTGCCAAACCTCGGCATTCGGAATTGCTTGCGAAAGATGTGCCTCCTGAGAAAGTCATTCCTATCATTGATCGATATCTCATCTTCTATATTAGAACGGCAGACAAACTTCAGCGGACTGCCCGATGGATCGAGAACCTCCCCGGGGGTATTAACTATCTGCGAGAGGTGATCATTGATGACAAGTTGGGGATCGGAGCTGAGATGGAACAGCAGATGGAAGAATTGGTGAACAGCTACTTTTGTGAGTGGACTGAGACAGTCCGCAATCCTAAGCGACGCAAGTATTTTCAACAGTTCGCCAACAGCGACGAGACTGTCGACACAGTCGAGGTCATCAAAGAACGTGAGCAGCAGCGACCAGCATACTGGCCCAAGGACTCTGCAAACGAGGACTTCAAGGGTCACCAGTGGTCGAGTCTGTCGTGGCAGCCTGTCGTCGAAGCCAACTACTTCTCTGATGAGCACCCGCAAATTTCCTCGGCCAACATCAAGCGCGGGGATACTCAGTTGGCCATCTTCAAGGTCAAGGGCAAGTATTACGCCACGCAGCAAATGTGCCCACACAAACGCGCCTTTGTCCTATCTGATGGTCTGATTGGCGATGACGATGCGGGTAAATATTGGGTCTCTTGCCCTTACCACAAACGCAACTTTGAGCTCAACGGTGAGCAGGCAGGGCGGTGCTCGAACGACGAGAGCATGAACATCGCAACCTTCCCTGTTGAGCAACGCGACGACGGCTGGGTGTATATGAAGCTGCCACCAGTCGAGGAACTAGATTCAGTTCTGGGAACCGAGAAATGGAAGGTCAAGAAGGGAGAAGCAGCAGATCCGTTCCAGAAGGTCGACAAGAGATACAAGGGCATGAGAGGCAAGAAGGCGTGTGATATCAGCACGCAAGCGCCGACGACACAGGCGGCAAATATCATTGATTGGTAGTATTACTATGGCATACAGAACGGAGGCGTATAGGTTGTCATTAACATGGGGTCTTTTTACTTGCTATGCATGTATTACGAATTTGCACAGATATCCTTGTCCTTTAGTATACAACAGAATTGATTATGACGGAGAACATTGTGTATGCTATCCTTGCCAAAGTGGCATATCCAGGTCCATGCAAGCTGAATCCCGCATTATCAGCACATACGTCGAATGCCTCATCCAAAAAGTAGAAGAGGGTCTGTTGGTGCCTGACCATTGACTGAGGCAGGAACGGTCGCAGCATTAGGGTAATAGCGATCACGTGCACCGACCATTTGGCTGGAGTGCGTGGCCGGCCTTTCTGATTGGTTCACCGCGGATCATTTCTTATCTCCCGTCGACGCAGACCTCCCACCTATCTATCATTTTCAGACTTTCCACGGTTCCACCTCCATTCAGATAGACTACGGTCGAGACAATCTCTGACCTTATCTCGGGCCCCACCGTTATCATCCACCTTTGTCTCCATCGCTGCCTTAAAAGGAGAGCGTCTCTTGTTTGCATTTCCGCGGAGCTTGTGGTCAGCCCTGAAGGTTTTCGTCCATCTGTCTAGCTTCGTCTGAAGGACGATGTGCTCTGAGCTATGACACAAGGCAAACTACTGGCACTATCTGTCTCGCCCAATCTCCCTGAGGGCGTCATTATCCGGGAAATTGTCCAATGAGGTGCACTTCGGTTATCAACACCTCCGGCTCATCCTCGCCCATGGCGTTGACCTACCGAGTTTCTCACACTGGTTCTTCGTCCCTGGTTCCGGTTCCTTGCAACCATTGTGTCGATCAGTGGGCTGAAGATGACTGCGGAATCACTATATGCCAATACAGACGCTATCTGCGTCCTGATATCAGGCGTTCCGAATGAGAAACGATGACTCCAGATTTGGTTCTTATCGAACCCTTATCTCTGCAGCGCATTGGCTGGCACGCGGGCTACCCTGTGCCCTTTTCAGACCGTCTATCATTACATCAGATGCCCTGGGAATTAAAAATGGAATAGCAATGTGTTGGACGGATGACTGTCCAATAATATGACTCTATTGTCAGGAACTACGCCCTGACAAAAAGGCAAGTGTGATCGTCCAGTTAAACTCGGGAGATAGGTGACATTATCTCTTCTCATCTTTGCTTATCCGTTACAAATATCAAAAAGACTGCGGCCCTTTGAGATCTAATCTATACGGAGGAGATGCCTCCGTCATAGGGCATGTAGCGGCATGGTCCCGAAGCAGTGCAACATTCCTAGGAGATAACTGATGCTTTAGGCTTGCCAGGCATGAAAATCAAGATATCTGCAGCCTTTACGTCGCTGTTTTTCTAGTACGCGTTTCAGTGCCATCTCAGGCATCATCTTATATAGCCGCTTCTCCTGTCCACGACAGTCCGCCGAGCAGATCTCGACACAATCAAGCTCCCTATACTTCCCTCAGAAAGGTTGCATCATTGGTCTACTTGTCTTGGAATAACTAGTGGCCCTTGCTCAATCAATCAGTCCATATCTACTATCTGTTTGTGTGCTCTCAGTTGTACGCCGACCGACTACCAGGGGAAGCAGTTTGGGCAATGATGGGCTCCCTCAAATTACTCGTCGTCTCTCCGGAGATCAACCCCAGTAACCGAAAAGCAAGATCGATACCAGTCCTCAATCCCTTCGACCGGTATGGCCGGGTATTCTTCTTCTCGTGGCTTGGCTTCATGGTTGCATTCCTGTCCTGGTATGCATTTCCACCTCTGGTAAGTCAATGGTCTACTATACAGGAAGCACTTGAAGCGTGAAATCATTGACTAAGAATGGTGCGTTCAGTTAACGGTGACCATTCGCAAAGATCTCCACATGACACAGCAACAAGTCGCAAACTCGAACATTGTTGCTCTTCTGGCTACGTAAGACTTGAACGTAAAGATCTCTTGAACCCGCGAGCTGACAAGCACAGATTCCTTGTTAGATTCATCGCTGGGCCGCTATGTGACCGCTTCGGGCCTCGACTTGTTTTCGTCGGCCTGTTGCTTAGCGGATCTATTCCTACCGCTATGGCTGGTCTGGTGACTAGCCCTAATGGTTTGATCGCGCTGCGTTTCTTCGTTGGCATTCTTGGTGGTACATTCGTCCCTTGCCAAGTATGGTGCACCGGTTTCTTCGATAAGAATATTGTGGGAACTGCCAACTCTCTGGCCGCAGGCTGGGGCAATGCGGGAGGTGGAATCACATAGTAAGCTGCTGCCCGGATGGATCTACGTCTATGGTCTCGCTGACAGTCGTCCTTCCAGTTTCGTTATGCCTGCTATCTACGACTCGCTTGTTCACTCTCAAGGCCTCGCACCGCATAAAGCATGGCGCGTTGCCTACATTGTCCCATTCATAATCATCGTCGTCCTGGCTCTCTGCATGCTGTTCCTATGCGATGATACCCCTACTGGCAAATGGTCGGAGCGCCACATCTGGACGAAGGAGAACAATGAATCCCAAGCCAATATCATCAACCTCATGTCGGGCAGCCCCTCTACCCGCCCATCTGGTCCTCCGTCTATCAATCTATCCACTCCTCAATCGGAGAAGAAGGGTGTTGAGACACCTCAGACGGTCGATCCCGAAGCTCAAGCAGTTGGACAGGTTGACATCCTCAGAACAGACACTGTAGTGTCCCCCAGCCGCAAGGAGGTCATGAACGTTCTTCTCAGTCTCTCCACGGCCGCTGTTGCCATCCCCTACGCCTGTTCCTTTGGATCCGAGCTCGCTATCAACTCCATTTTGGGCGAATTCTATTCCGAGAACTTCCCTGCCATGGGCCAAACCCAGTCCGGCCGCTGGGCAGCCATGTTCGGGCTTCTCAACATCGTTTTCCGTCCTGCCGGTGGATTCATTGCAGACATGCTGTACAAGTACACAGAGGCCGTATGGTCGAAGAAGCTTCTTCTGTCCTTCCTCGGTGTCGTCATGGGAGCTTTCCAACTGGCCATCGGCCTCACCAATCCCAGATCCGAAGCAACCATGTTCGGTCTCACTGCCGGACTGGCATTCTTCCTGGAAGCATGCAATGGCGCCAACTTTGCCGTCGTACCTCATGTCCATCCCTTCGCGAATGGTAAGATACCTCTCTTCCGTCCTTTTCCTGAAGCGCCATTTGCTAACGATCTGTCCCTGCAGGCGTCGTCTCCGGTGCTGTGGGCGGCATGGGCAATCTTGGTGGAATCATCTTCGCCATCATCATCCGATACAATGGGACGCACTACAGCCGGTCCCTCTGGATCATCGGCGTGATCTCCATCGCCGCCAACCTGGCCGTCTCGTGGATTCGACCAGTACCGAAATCCCAGATGATGCGGCAATGAGCCCACGATACGAACTTTACGATAGAACCTCCTACATAATTCCTTGTTCGACTTGCATTTGGGATACCTCGGATGATCAGCGATACAGATATCGGCGTTTGGCTCGGCGTGCACTGCTGTGAGAACTTTATTTAGCACCTGGGAAGGATTATAGTCTTAATGAAGATTTCATGACCTCAAACCCTTCACAGTCTGCATCCAAAAGAGCCTCACCCTACATAAAAACTATAAACCATTAACAATCACCAAAGGGTCTCGCAATTGTACGGAGTACATCCCCACATAATCTAATCTCGGGTCAAAGCCCCCCGAGCGGAGTTCTACCCTATATCCCCAAAGAGGGGCATTACAACCGAACAGATCAACAAACTCCTTCTCAATACTTCTGTATAGCTATAACCGCATTCACCATCTCACCCGCAGAGAAATGGCCCCAGTCCGCCGCATCGCGCAAATCGTCCATCTGAAGCCCTCCGCCGTCGAGGCCTACAAAGAATGCCACGCGAACGTATGGCCCGAGGTCCTGCAGCAGATCAAGGAGTGCAATATCAGAGACTGTGCGTAGAAACCCCAAATTCCATACGCATATGCAGAGATAAAGTGTTCGCGGGACTCAGCTGATCAAGTGATCATGATTATGATGCTGTAGACTCGATATTCTTCGACAATGAGCGCACGTTATTTGCGACGTTCAAGTATATCGGTGATGACTATGAGGCTGATATGGAGAAGATGAGGGCGAATCCGAAAGTGCGGGAGTGGTGGGCGATGACGGATGGGATGCAGGTATGCTGGTGCAACTGAAGAGAATGGGACGATGCTCATGTGTTGTTAACTTGTTACTTGCAGGAGAGTCCCATTCCTGGCGCTGTGGGCAGTGCGGAGGGTCCTGGGTGGTGGAAGGTCCTGGACGAAGTCTTTTACACCGAGTGAACTTCGAATTAGATGGCCAGCATAATGAAATTTACTTACGAGTTCGGTGAGTCATGTACGATAATGACAAGCCCGAGCTGGAAGAATGCTACGATTCGACTCCGTCGATTACAAATGGTACAAGATAATGCAATTAGCTGCTAGCAGCAGGTAGCAGATGGATTAAATTCAACCAGAGCGGCCTGTCGCATCAGGATGCTCAATAGTCAAGATGGTTTCCAAAATCATGGACATCAACCAGGACTTTCCAGATTTTCAGAATCCAGACACCGAGTGACCAATGCCGGCAAGCTGAGATTGAAAGACGAAGAAACCGTAGAGACAAGCATTGCAGAGATGGGTATCTTCACCAGGAAATGCCGCAACCACGCAAGATTTGCTCCAAGAACGCCTTATCCATCAAGCAAGTAAAAGAGGACTGTCATAATTCGTGAATCCGAAGCGCGTACTCGCGGAACGCGAATAACCATCGCCTTTAGTCAACGCTTGGGGGCGCGTCCTTGAGAATTTCCCAACCGTACTCTTCCTCTGGTTTCTCTGGCTCCATACCAAGGGCATTACGATAGGCGCGGACCTCGTTCTGCAGACCAGAGACGATACGAATGGGCAACTCTTCCTCTTCGCAGCGAAGGCGGTAGGCGGTGCGAATCATCTCGGCGCACTTCAAGGTCTGAGCATGCCAATGGTCGCGATCGAGGCGACTTTCCAGATGGGCGTCGCGTTCGGCCTGGAGCAGATTGTTGTAGTGGCGTTTCTGGGCCAGGTAGTTCATGTTGTTGTTCTGACAGTAGTTGCGGATCTGTTCGACCATGGTCCCGACAGCTGCTTCATATTCGCCAATCAGTTTGGTGTTCTCAACCTGCTCCTGCTTCAAAATTTCCACGAGGCGCTTTTCCTTCGCGAGGGCACGTTCGAGTTCGGCAATACGGGCAGCTAACGTAAAGACAGTCAGCGGCTTTTTATATTCGAGAGCTATGGTAGACTTGGGTTCTTACCGGAAATTTCACCATTGACCTGCTGCAAGCTGGGACTAGTTCCCTCAGAAGAGGCGCGTTTCTGCAATCTCGTCAGCGAAACACCCAAACAGGAGATTCGCAAAGCTACCCTGTAGCCTTCACGGTCGGACCAACGTACCATGATTTCCTCCGCAGTAGATACAATGCTCTTGGTCGTCTCGCGGTTGTTCTTCAAAACCTCACTCAGCTCCAACACCATCTCATACAGATGATGAAGATCCATTTGATGGCCCGCATTCATAGGGATGCCAGCGTTCATACCAGGCATTCCACCACCATTGACCTGGGTCGAGGGGCTCGGCATGGCGGGAGACATCGACTGACGAGAAGCGTTAGGCAGATTTGCGGAGTTACCGGTGTTGTCGACGTAATTAGAGAACATGCCCGGACCAGGGTTGTTGCTAGGAATACCACTGCCGCTGTTCATGGACATACTCGCAGAAGCGAAGGCAGTGTTCAATGCGTCGAGCGTAGACGGATTGATGCTTGCTGGAGATCCGCCAACCTCCTCGGACCAGATGGAACGGTCTTCAACGATACCTAGGACTTCCTCTCTAAATTTCTCAAGGTCACGACGACTAACGTGGGTGGAGCGGCGGCGATGTCCACGCACGAAAGGTGCCTTGGAATCCTCGGGGGAAGTAGACGCGTCGATGGTGCCGGATTGACGGGCCTGACTGGAGAGGGGACTATCGGACAGTGACACAAGGTAAAAGGACTCCTCTAGGGGTGCCTGGGGAAGAGAAGGATCCAGTTCGAGCTCTCGCGGTGCTGGAGAAGCTAGAGGGGGGCAGTCAAGCTTGGGGGAAGCTGGAGGGACGCCATCACCAAAAGAGTCAAGCGCCGGAGTTTCGGAAACACAACTCCGATCGTCTTCACTGGTGATGGTGTCTGGAGCACTGGAATCATCACTCTCCATCCCTTCCATGTTGACGGTCGATAGGAAATGGTTAATGATGAAAGCTCTGGAATAAAAATGTATCTGGATGATTGTTTCACACTAAGGGAGGAACAAGAAAGGATAAATTGCGACAGGTAGGAGTAGATGACAATGATGACTAGCAGGAAAGTGGTCCATTAGTTTCATGATTTCTCTCCATTGATTATGTCGCTGGCACCTGCTGTATGTGAATTTGCTGTGCCGCTGCAGTCAATCTCCCCCGGATTTTCCCTTCAAAATCCCCCTTGCAACCCTTCAATAATCCAAAAGGAGCAATCGAATCAGCTATTGGCTACCAGGAATACGATACAAGCTACAGAGTACTAAGCTTTGGATGTCTTCTGCCTTACTTCGGAATTACAGAAATAGTCTCAGGCTAGGCCGGTTTCATGGAGTCTCCCTATACGATCAGTCATTATTCGACGGCTATCTGACCTCTGCCTAGTTTGAGTTCAGGTCTGCTCAGGTCATGTCGAGAAGCGCTGCCAGCTTCTCATCTGCTCCTAACGCAAGAAAAGGCTCACGTTCCCTGTTCTTGCTCTCCTTGCTCTGCTCGATCCGGCCGCCGACCCGGGCAACAAGCATGCGCATTTTCTCCAACTCTTGAACAAGCTCTCCATCTCTTGTGACAAGGTTCGGCTGGATATTGTTCTGAGGCTCGGTGAAAGGTTCCAGTAACTTCCGTAACCGCCTCAACTGGTCAAGGCGCCGTTGTCGCTCCTGTCGCTGAGTGTCTAGACGCAGGAGCCGTTCTCGTAGCTCCTGATACCTGTACCAACATCAGCCAGATGAAATCAAGATTGTCTTGTGTGGTCCAAACCTTAACCGCTCCTCCTCACTTGCGGATTGGTCCTCTAATTCCATGGGTAATTGAGTAATATTGCTGCGGTATGTCAGCAAGGTGGGCTGAAAGGTATCCGTATCGCGGAACTCACAGGTGACTGCACAAATCTACCGTCGTCTCCAACCGCTTGTCGGAAAAGCCAACATTGTGTGTTGCCTGACTAACTGACGACCAGTAAAGGCTTGTGATCTGTTGCGCGACATGTTGTATCGCTTGAGAAGAGTAGATGATGCGATTGTGCTGTTTCAAGGCTCCGTTCACTAGAAAAACGTTAGATCATTAGTACACATGGAGATGACTCGCCATTGATTTCCGTCTCGAGGACATCATGCAGTGCAGGCAGCAAAGCTAAGCCTAGGACAGACTCACATTTCTGCAGCGCATCCTGAACCGCCTTATCACTCAGCTCATCTTCCTCCGACTCAGTCGCGTAGATTCTCCAATCTTCCGGTGGCTCAAGGCTCTCTGTCAGAATCCGCACCTGCGCCCTGATAAATGCTGATTTCAGTTCGAAGACAGTTCGACTTGCATCCATTGCCCCATGTCGACACCTGCGTTCTCAATTTCCGACCCGAAGAGATCGTGTAGACAGCTCCACGCGTGGAATCTCGCTATCGATAACATATCACGTGATAACACATCTTCCATGAGAGGTACATTTTTGCTGTTGAATTGAATGATCTTCCTAAGTTGCAATTGTCTTCATAATCTGTTTCGCGGCTTGAAATTATGCGAAGGCAGTGATGGTCAAAATAAATAGTGATCATACAAGTCCCTTCCTCGGCCGTTGTGAGCACATTAGAGAGGTAGATGGCTTACGCTCTACTTGTATCTAACCTCGGCAATCCACCTCTGGCCTGGTTGCTACTCCGCATTAACAAATACCGGCCTCAGCCCAGCAAGCTGATGCAGAGTGACTTGGTTAACTGAAGTCTAATAAAATCCTCCATTGAGGTTATCGCAAGGCTTTCTTCTGTGTTAGTCTACATCATGCCCGAAAACAAAATGCCAGTGGGCTTACTCTTCGACATCGGAGGAGTGTGTGTAAGGCTGCCGAATAACCATATCTTTGAAAGACTTTACTGATGAAGCCTAGGTCATTTCTCCCTTCCAAGCCATTCTGGACTACGAGCTTGCACACAACATCCCCGCGGGATGGGTGAATTTCAGTATCTCGCGCACATCGCCAAACGGCAGCTGGCACAAGCTTGAGCGAGGCGAGATCAAACTAGATGCGGACTTCTTCAAAGCGTTCAACGGAGATCTACGGAACCCAGATTTATGGAAGCAGTTCCATGAGAGACTGCAGAAGAAGCAAACAACCGGCGTGCCGACATCGGCACCTCCATTACCCGCAATCGACGCAGAATGGCTCTTCTGGGAGATGATGCGAGTGTCAAGGACACCAGACCCATACATGTACCCAGCGCTGCGGAAGCTGAAAGCGTCAGGACAGTTCATTATTGGCGCTCTGTCAAATACAGTCATATTCCCTGACGGGCATCCTTATAACAGCGACTCAAGCGGCGTCAAGTCGCAGTTCGACTTTTTCATCTCATCAGCGCATACAGGACTCAGGAAGCCAGATCCCAAGATCTACGCAGCTGCGCTGAAGGAGATGGACACATTGGCGAAAAAGAAAGGCTTGCGAGTGGTTGAGCCTTCGGATGTTGTTTTCCTCGATGACATCGGGGAGAACTTGAAGGCCGCAAAGAAGGCTGGATTGCGAACAATCAAGGTTAACCTTGGCCGGACACAGGATGCTGTCAGGGAGCTAGAGAAGATCACCGGCCTGCAATTGCTAGACGCTGGTGACAAGGCGAAGCTTTAAGCCGAAGAAAACTGCAACGCAAATACTGCGTCAGATGCGATAGATATCCTTTGTATAGATGATTCTTCTTTGAATGACATTCGCCTTGTCCAATGTTCCGAATGAATTAGAATAGAGCAGTGTTATTCAAATATTTTCCGAACTGTCTACCGATTATTGTTGTCTGACTCCGTCTTGGCATACGAATTGGTGTTCCCGCTCGTGGCCGACCTCAGTTTTGCACAGGGATGCAGCCACGCTAAGCGAAACCATCCACAAAGTCCGCCCACAAAATTTCCAATCTCTTCAGTCCTCCTCTGCAGCCAACGTCGACAACTCGGTCTTCAATTCGCGGCAACAGTCAAGATGGTGAGTCTTATTGTTGTTTCAGGTGAATGATAGCACCTGCTGCATTGTTCACCTTTCAACCAAATCGTCCTGGCGATCGGCAATTTTTTGGGTTATCTCTTGTTGGTCGCTGTGGGGGACTGGGAACGGGTCTTTGCAAGATGCTTCGGACACCTGTGTTTGAATGATTCTGAAGCGCAAATTGCTGACTCGGGGGTTTCTTCTGTAGCCTTTCCACAAGCTCGTCAAGAACAGCTCGTACTACAGGTGAGTCTCTGTGGAAATCATTAGGGTAACCGCAGAGAACTAACAATTTCTACCACAGTCGCTACCAGACTAAGTACCGCCGCCGCAGAGAGGGCAAGACCGACTACTATGCCCGTAAGCGCCTGATCACCCAGGCCAAGAACAAGTACAACGCTCCCAAGTACCGTCTTGTTGTGCGTTTCACCAACCGCGACATCATCACCCAGATCGTCTACTCTGAGATCACCGGTGACAAGGTGTTCACCAGCGCCTACTCCCACGAGCTCAAGCGCTATGGTATCACTCAGGGTCTGACCAACTGGGCTGCCGCCTATGCCACCGGTCTGCTCCTTGCCCGCCGTACCCTCAAGAAGCTCGGCCTTGACGAGCAGTTCGAGGGTGTTGAGGAGGCCGATGGTGAGTACAAGCTCACCGAGGCCGTCGAGACCGACGATGGCACCCGCCGCCCCTTCAAGGCCTTCCTCGACGTTGGTCTGGTCCGTACCTCCACTGGTGCCCGTGTCTTCGGTGCCATGAAGGGTGCTTCCGACGGTGGTATCTTCATCCCCCACTCCGAGAACCGCTTCCCCGGTTTCGACATCGAGTCCGAGGAGCTCGACGCTGAGACCCTCCGCAACTACATCTTCGGTGGCCACGTCTCTGAGTACATGGAGACCCTCGCCGACGACGATGAGGAGCGCTACCGCAGCCAGTTCGCCAAGTACATCGAGAACGAGATCGACGCTGGTGACCTCGAGGAGATCTACGCCGAGGCTCACAAGGCCATCCGTGAGGACCCCTTCAAGAAGGACGAGGACGAGGAGCCCAAGAAGTCCAAGGAGGAGTGGAAGGCCGAGAGCAAGAAGTACAGAAAGACCAAGCTGTCCCACGAGGAGAGGAAGGCTCGCGTTGAGCAGAAGATCCGTGAGCTCGCTGCTTAAATGCATTTCAGTGAAATGACAGCTGGGTCATGTTGGAAGTATCACCGAGCGCGATAGTTCAACAAGTGTGTACTTCTCTCACAACCCAAAAAAAAAAGCAATTTTCAAGGGAAATATGTTCTGCCTAATCGGCGTTTTCTCGAGTGTAAATTGATTGGGACCTTTACGAGCGCATGTTTTACGTCTGGGATATCCTTGGGTTTTTTTTCGGAGCAATTAGCAGGGTTTTCTTTTCAAGGGAATCAATCGTTTGAACCATTCTAATTGCTCCAGTAATGTGTCGCATGCCAGGGTCTCAATTCCAACCCAGCCCAAAAGATGTAATCAAAGCCTCGTAGCGCTGCCATAATAGGACCCAATTTGAAAGTTACGAGCTTGGATGTCTTGAACTCTGTAACTGTAAGCTTGTATGACGTCTGATTCAAGTAGACAGCTCTCTACTGAAGCCCAAAACTGTCTGCTATAGCGTTGCAAGCATGAACATTGTGGGACTTGTCAGTGAGTTATTGTGGATCATATGATAAAATGACTATTGGCGAGCTAAGCGATGAGGCATGACCATTTGGGTAGGTTGCAGGGTGGACACCAACTTACCCTAATCTGGCCATATCGGAGACTCGGAGCGTATTTCCCTGATGGGCATCCTTGAGTATCTAAGATCTTGCATGTTCGCTAGATAATAATGAACATGGTGAAGAACAGGGTCAGTTGTTTTCGATTCTGTTCTGAGAGACGAACTTCCGTGGAGGATTCTAGTGAGTCAGCGCATAACGGTACTGAAAGTAATGTCCAGATTCGATAATCGAACTCAACGGCCGAGAGATATATCTAGGAAAGACGGCTGGCTCTCCTGCGTATGTGCAGTCTACTTGCATCACACATTGAACAATGGCTGCTCATATTTCCAAGTATCTCGATAGCTATGATAATGAAGGGTATTCGGAATAAACAGCATGTTTACCGGTGATCGAATTGGATGGTGGTGTACATATTCGGGCGCTCCGAAGTACAGGTCCATGACTGCTACGGAGTGCTACGGAGGCTACGGAGTATCATTTCTTGCCACTCAAAGTATGATCACGCGACAGGCCGGTCTCTCCATTCTCCAGCCTCGGGGTACTAAGTACCTGACACTGGAGATCGATACGCTCTCTCGTACAATGCTTGCAAGACCTCAAGAATGGCTCTTTTCCGCGAAATGGTGAGTTGATTCTGAGTCGTAAATGAGTCGATGAGACCTTGGAAGAAACTGACAACCAGTCCATCCAAATTACTCCGCGACATTCGACGAATGACGATGGGTCCCACTTTATTAGCACAAAGGTTTCGTCACGTGCTTACTCCGACAAACTCCAGCCTCAGACAAGATACATAGGGTGCCCGGTATCGTAAGTATTGCGCAAGTATGATTACCCGACGATTACCAATTTTCCACAATAATGGGTGTGTGGCCTTGGCGGCTTCGGCGGCTCGATTGGTTTGAGGGATGTCCCGCTCTCAAAAAAGCACTTGAGCGGAATCAGCGGATTGAACGCTTATCAGGTGGCAAGCTTTAGGCCGGCAGGTTGCACCGACTCGAGGAGTAAGGTAGACACCAAGCGAGGGTTTGTTTCCCAAGCTAAATCAAATAATGAGGAGAAGAAGAGTAGATATTTCTGGTAAGGCAAAGCAGCCAGCTAGGGAATTTACTTGTTGTACGGGGCAGTACATAAGTGACACAGTAGTACAGCGTCTCCTTGACGACGACGTCGAGGTGGAGGACTTTAAGCCACTGAAAGCAATAATCATGATGTGTTCAACAACGTATGGAGGGGATGCTCACTGACTAGTCCACAATAATAGACCAGTAGCTGCGAGAGAGAAAATAGGTACATGGTACCTGCCTTACTTTTACCCAGAGTGAGACGGGCACATTCCGTATCTCCAGTATCTTTTCGTTGAATATCCTCAGGGACTCCTTACCAACTACATAGGTACACACTACCAAGTAGCCAAAGTACAATGTAAGTAGTTCTCCGAGTCCCGATCTCATCTCAGCAATTCTGCTCCCCAGGATCGTCAGACCCCACTCCACTCCACCGGTGTTGGGTCAGCCAGAAGACCATTTGTTCTGGGTCCCTTTTGGCTACACTAGCAGCTTACCAGCGAACTACCTCTTAGTCTAGCCTGCTCAACCGTCCCGATCGCCATCACCTCCTACTGAAGTATGGCTTAATTTTTCCCTTTCGTCTTAAATCCTCTGCACCCCTCACTTGTCTCTTTTTCTGGTATTGCTCCTTCTTTCACCTGTTCACCCTCCAGCATCTCTGAGACCGGATTTTCATACTTCTACCGGTCACCATGCCCATGTTGCGCTGTTGTTCGATGATGGAATACTCATACAGTCGCCGCTTTTGAGTTACAACCGCGCAAAGTGATTTCTGCATCCCCAGTTATTGTCAATCGATCTCTCGAGTCGCGAACATCAAGCGAAGTCTCCCAGAATAAACTAATACCGTCTCCATTCAATATACCTCCCGACAGAGCGGACCATGCAGGCTGTCGCCTGACAATTCCAATCTTCCCCCACCACTCGACGATTAATGGCTACATCATCTCTTTGAACGATCAATATTTATTCGGTTTCGCAGCAAGCGACGGACGTCAAAATGGAAGGGGTCGAAACTGTGGATGTGAGCTGGCTCCATCATTCGCAGAAAGGTGCGATTTGACCCCGCCGGACGCACTCTGAATGATCCAGATTCTGCGTTGGACCAAAACACTTGCGTCTGGATTCCAGATGCACGCAGACGCTAACTACGCTTCATCAGACCACCTCTCCCGCTGCAAGTCCGCTTCTTCCCAAATCAGCGATAAATCGAGCCTTGATACAGAATCTACCGCCGCGCAGCCATGCAGAGTAGAGCGCACTACTTCCTCTAATACAAACACCTCCCCACCTCCGAAAGAACCCGTCCCTCCTGCATTTGAGACCCCGAAAGGCGCCCAGAACGTTGGAAGCCGAGCTGCGACAGAGAATGGAAGCGACAAAGAAGACAAAGCGGTGGAGACCAGGGCAGTTGAACAGTCTCAGACACCTCAGAGAAGCACACCACGCTCGATCACAGGAAGAAGGAATTCATGGATTTCTAGTATAAGTTCCAAATTCTCTTCAGGGTCTACTCCTCCTTCGCAATCCTCCATGAAGTTGCAGCCAAGTCCGAAGGCCACCTCACCGATGTCGAAGCTCGATATGCCCAACCCCTTCGGAGCAGCATATACTCTCAAGGATAAGGAGGACGAGAGGAGGGACGAACACACCCCGCTTGTCTCTACGTCGCCAAGGGGGCCTTCTTTTCTCCAGAGTGCCTTTCGAAAGTTTTCCTCTTCTGGAAAGGTGGTACCGAACGGGGGCATCTGTGAGCGCCGGGTGATGAACATTGATCGTGACAGGGACAGGTGTAAGATTCCGGACCTCGACCAGAAGAAATTAAGGCGTGTTGCTTTCTGTGTAGACGTTGAGATCGCAGGGATATCTCGTCGGGAATCCGACGAGGAAAGCCCGACTGGTGCGGGCGACCAGAAAGTCAAAAGGCCGAGCTCAAAAGCTAAGGACAAGGATGACTCCAAACGACCACAACCTGATGCTGCTGAAAAGGAGAAAAGACGCCAGGAAAATGGTACCTCTCAGCAGCATCATGGGCCGTCGGAGACGCAATCCACTGAGGCCAAACGCGATGGTGAAACTAAAGAGCCGACAAGAAAGCAAGAAAAGAAGAAGCGCTCAGAGGAGGAAAGGAGGGAACGGAAGGAACGGAAACGAAGGCAGGCCGAGGCGAACGGGACTGTACCCCTGCAGCTGCGCGCCGAAGACCACGAGGACGATGCTCGACCTGCTGTTCCTGGAACTCCTCGATCCAAAACACAAAGCCACCCGACGACGGACCCTGTGCGTATTTATCGACGCTGTTGTCAGCTGCGTGAAACTCCTGTGCTCAAGAAGATCGTCGATGAGATATCCTCGCCTTCTTCAACACTAGCGGAGTCACCAGGCACTGTTGCCGTGCTTGACCTTACCAACTTCCCCATGACCCCGCAAGACATGACCACGTTCTGCGACTGGCTCGCTATCGTTCCCGTCCGAAAACTTATCCTCGAAAAATGTGCGCTGAATGATGCCTCGGTCAGGGCAATTCTGGCCGCTCTGCTCTCTACCAAAACCATTGAACAGATGCGACAAAGGCGCAGAAGAGCTAAGGACTCTGACGTACAGGCCCCTGGAAAGGAGGATAGATTCTGTGTCGTGGAGAGACTGTCTCTGAAAGATAACCCGCGGATTGGCCCGGAGGGTTGGCGTCATATCAGCCTTTTCGTCCATCTCGCAAAGTCGTTGAAAGCCATAGACCTTTCAGGCATCCCGCTCCCCAGAATGCCCCTTTCAGCAAATGATTTTGCTGTACCGCTGTCGACGTCGCCAAACCCCTTAAAGCAAGTCGCTGATGTGACGACCATCTTTGCTAATTCACTTGCTCAGCGATTCGGCGGAGACCATCTCGAGGAGCTGTTGCTCAGCGAGTGTAATCCCACGACGGAAGACGTGAAGAGCATTTGTGAAGCTGCAACGACACTCGGTTTGAGAAGGCTGGGTTTCGCAAATAACAAGCTTACCAGAGAGGGATTGGAACATGTTGTTCGCTATCTGGACGCCGGGAAGTGTGAAGGTCTCGATCTGGGTGGAAACCCTATTTGTGATCATTTGGACTTGATCACTTCCTCTCTTGAAGGAGAATTCCCGCTCTATGCCCTTAGTCTTGCGGATTGCTCCTTGACTCCGTCTGCCATTCATCCTCTTCTTCAGCGCCTGACATGTCTCCATAATCTCCGGTTCATCGACTTCTCTCATAACCCAGATCTCTTCTCCAGCAAGCCTGATGCATTAGCAACTTTCAGGCGCTTCCTTCCTAAGATGAAATCACTCAAGCGCATTCATCTTGCTGACGTCAACCTTTCAGCGGACCATGCCATCGCTCTCGCCGAGATCCTTCCTGAGTGCCCCAGTCTTTGCCATCTCAACATTCTGGAAAACCCTGCAATCGCAAAACTCGCCGTTGCCACAGACCCTGCCACCCAGGAAGAGGCTTGTGCTGTCTATGCTTCCTTAATGGCGGCAGTGCGCGTGTCTCGAACTATAATTGCGGTGGATATTGAAATACCGGGTGCGGAAAACAATGAAGTTGTCAAAGCCTTGGCTTCCCAGATCGTGGCCTATTGTCTCCAGAATCTGGAACGAGGTGCCATTGAAGAAGAACTCTCAGATCCAGCGGATCCTTCATCCGCCCGTGCCACTGTCCCTGTCCCTGAAATTCTACAACACATTGTCGGCCATGGTGCCTTTGGCGACGACATCTATGAAGACGATGATGAGCCTGCTCCTGATGAGGACTATGTTATCGGAGGCTCGGGCGTTGTCAAGGCCTTGGAAGTCTGTTTGGGCACTCTGCACCATCGTGATATGCTCGGGGACCAATCCGGGCCCCCCAGTGGTACAACTACACCTAGGCATAGGAAGTCAAGGTCATTTGTTCCTCAAAGACCGCGCGATATGTCCAAAAATTTGCTGGAATCAGCCCGCAACATCCGCACCCGGATCCAGTCGGCTCTTGTTCGTGAAGATCGAGCCGGAAATGACGCGAATTATCGTGAGTGCCTCCCAATCTATAGTGCATCTGCATGCATCTCCATTTCTACATGAAATCGCATATCTAACCAATGATCAATTGCAGGCCGACTTCAGTTCCTTGACATTACGTTGCAAAGGATGATTCAGCGCTTTGAGGACGAATACCCGGAGACTCGCGTTAAGCCGCCCTCTGTCGTATCTGCCCTTCAAGAGACCAGCTCACAACACTCTGGTGATGATGCGGTGGGCGCGCCCGCCGGCAGTGGTCAACTGTTCGGCATGACTATGGACGAGAACGCTGTCGATGATGAGGATACCGAGGAGTATGCCATTCATCTCTCACGTACCAGCTCAATTACCTCACTGCATGCGCGTGCGATGACTTCGGAAGAAGGTCAGGTTCATCGTCTTGGCCAGAATCTTCGCCGTGATTTCTTTAGTCAAGGCGATGACAACCCTTCGTCGGCTCCCTTTGATGAATCTCACTTGGAAGCTCTGCGAAACAAGCTTGATCGCTTGCACCAGGAGCAAAATCGCTCTCATTTCGAGGGCGCAAATGCCGACAAGGCGTTTGAAGACATGGGCTCTGTCGTTGAAGAACTGTGGGCCTTAGAGAAACAGGATACGGCGGCATTTGAGCAATGGCGACAGACTCAAATCGCCGCTCAAATCAATAGCGGCAAGCAGAATGCATCCCCGAAGCCCAATGGAACTATCAAAGAACAACTGGAGATGGACCAGAAGCCGTCTTAAAGAAGTGAATACAAGGAATAGCAGCGACCACCGTCTCTCTGCTTTGCCATATACTTCTTGGCTATGCCTCACTGTAATTGCTGAACAGCGCTACACGATTGTGCATGTCGCGTATTGATTGTTGATTTCATCTTCTCATATTGCATTGTCTCAGCGCGATTGATGAATATTGTACATATATCCCGAGTTATCTGGCTGAGTTTGCCCAGGTATATACTTGATCAGTCCTCCTGCCATTGTAGGTGGTATGTTGAACAGGAATGGGCTTATGGTTTGCCAGGTCTCAAGATCACTGTACCATAGTCTGTCAGATGACATAAATTGTTATAACTATCCAAAGGAAACGATTGATTTCAGCCTCTCAAATCGCATTTCATACTAGGACAGGAAGGAAAAACAAAAACAAAAAAACAATGACCAGTGCCGGGCTCGATCCGGCGACCTTATCCGTGTTAAGGATACGAGATAACCAGCTACTCCAACCGGCCAGTTGTTGAAGATAGCGGTTGTTATCTGATAACATAAGCTAGACAAACACGAGACTTAATGATCTGGATCCACCACAGGATTATGCATCCTCGGTTCTGCGGTGGTGGTGCTGCGTACCCCGGAAATCCCACCTGTTTAGCTGGGGAATTTCACATGTCAGTGCTTCCATCATCCACCATCCGTCATCTCTCCTCCCCTTCTCCATCATCTCTCTCAATATCACTATCTCCGGAGTCAAATGCAATAATATTATGGTCATGGTCGCCTCCGCTGACCCTGGATAGTCCCTGAAGCACCTTATCATCTCCGTCTGTGCTTCATTCCAACCCCACAAAATCACGGCCGCCATCTCGTGCCAGTGCCACGGTTTCACGATGGCCGCTCAGTCCAAACTACTCCCGCCGGAGCGCTCTATCCGGCAGATTCTCTCTAGTCTATCCTCCCTGTACCTGCGCCACCGCAAACTGGTCTCCCGCACCGTCTACCTCGCCCTCTTCGCCGCTCTGGCCAAGCGCATCCACAACGCCATCTCCGAGCAGAAGGCCGCGTCCCGATCGCAGGTCGACCTGCGCAAGCGACCCGGCACCAGCAGTCTGGGCGATGGCGACGAGCCGCCCCGGAAGAGGGTCGAGGTGAACCGCGAGTTCTTTCGAAATCTGCTCAGGTTGCTGAAGATTGTGATTCCTGGTTGGAAGAGCAAGGAGTTTCGGTTGCTCTTCGGGCATAGTGTTTTCTTGGTGTTGCGGACGATGCTTAGTTTGTATGTGGCCGAATTGGATGGAAGGTTGGTGAGCAGTTTGGTGCGAGGGAAGGGGAAGGACTTTTTGCTGGGTCTTACGTGGTGGATGATTGTTGCGGTGCCGGCGACGTTTACGAACTCGATGGTGAGTTGCTGTTGAAGTCGTAGGGTCGCGATGGAAGTTTGACTGACATACCGGTTGCTCTAGCTCTCCTATCATCAGTGCAAGCTTGCTCTCAGCTACCGAAAGCGTCTCACGGATTATATCCACGACAAATACCTGAGCAACATGACGTTCTATGCGATTTCGGCGTTGGACGACCGAGTCAAGAATCCCGACCAGTTGATCACGGTCGATGTCTCTCGCTTCTCCGACAGCTTGGCGGAGCTATACTCCAACTTAGCGAAGCCGATCCTGGACATGGTGATATACAACTACTCGCTGTCGAAGAGTGTGGGAGGCGAAGGCCTGTTCATCATGAGTCTCTTGGTCCAGTTATCTGCAAACGTCATGCGGGCGCTGACGCCGCCATTTGGCAAATATGTCGCTGACGAGGCGCGTCTAGAGGGCGAGTTCCGGTTCCTCCATTCAAGATTGATTGACTACAGCGAGGAGGTGGCCCTCTATCACGGCCAAGAGGCCGAGAAGGACACCCTGGACAAAGGGTACTTCACACTCATCAAGCACGTCAACCGGATATTACGAAGACGATTATATCACGGATTCATGGAGGATTTCGTCATCAAGTACTTCTGGGGAGCTCTAGGCTTGATCTTGTGTAGCATGCCCGTTTTCTTCCGCATTCCCGGCCAGATCACACAAACTATGGGAGACCGCACAGAAAGTAAGTCCTCCCCAAGGTCTCTTACCTCAGTCGAAACTGACAGGATGAACAGGCTTCGTCAAAAACCGCAGAATGCTCCTGTCCTCCTCGGACGCCTTTGGCCGTCTCATGTTCTCCTACAAGGAGATCTCCGAACTCGCCGGTCACACAGCGCGAGTCTCATCTCTCCTCGAGGTCATGGACGACCTACAAGCCGGACGTTTCGAAAAGAAACTCGTCTCCTCGGCATCAACCAAGGAAAACGCCGCCGTCCTGTCCGGCCGCGGCGAGGTCGAAGAAAGCGACTCGATCGAATTCACCGACGTCCCCATCGTCTCCCCCAACGGCGACGTCCTAGTCCGCAAGCTCTCCTTCACCGTGCACCCAGGCGACCATCTCCTCATCGTCGGCCCCAACGGCTGCGGCAAATCCTCCCTCTTCCGCATCCTAGGCGGTCTCTGGCCCGTCTACGGCGGCAAAGTCAAAAAGCCCCGCTTCGACGACATCTTCTACATCCCGCAACGGCCCTACCTGTCCCGCGGCACTCTGCGCCAGCAGGTCATCTACCCGGACGGCGTGCGCGAAATGCGCGCCAAGGGCGTCACCGACGCAGACCTCTACGAGATCCTGTCCATCGTGGAGATCGCCTCGGTCGTCGACCGGCCCGGCGGCTGGGACGCCGAGGAGGAATGGCGCGATGTCCTCTCCGGCGGGCTTCAGCAGCGCATCGCCATGGCGCGCCTCTTCTACCACCGCCCTAAATTCGCCATCCTGGATGAATGCACCTCCTCCGTCACTCTGGAAATTGAACGCGTCATGTACGAGACTGCAAAGAAGCTGGGTACCACCCTCATGACGGTCTCGCATCGTCGGAGTCTCTGGAAGTACCATAAGAAGATCCTGCAGTTTGATGGGCAGGGCGGCTACATCTTTACTGGACTGGATTGGGAGCGCAGATTGCAGTTGGAAGAGTAAGTCTTATCTATTACGTGCTTTTTTCTACGTAATGCTGACTAGATCATCGTTGCAGCGAGAAAGAAGAATTGGACCTTCATCTTCGTGCAGTTCCTGAGCTACAGCGACGATTGGCGGAGTTGACTGCTGCATAGATCCATCGTTGGGTTGATATATAGCATAGAAGACTGCATTATGGTTCTTTGACTGGTCCTTGGTATAGACCAGACCGATCTTCGATTTCATACTTCCGTTATTGCGCTCGTCCGCAACGTGGGCTTACTTGCATCTCTATTGGTTATGAATGAGCGTATATGTCGATGTTTGGTCAGGCTCTGTACTTGTGTGGTTTCCTTCTGGCATACTCCAGTCAACCAAATTAGAAAACAAATCGGAGAATTCATGCGATAATCAAAAATCCTAAAATGCGCATATTGACCACGACAAGACCAGCAAATTTACTGAGCCTCGACACAATCAATCATCTCTAACTTCCAGAGGCTCAATGTTCCAAATACTGTCCGCATACTCACTGATCACCCGATCAGTAGAGAAGAATCCCATCCGCGCGACGCTAGTGATCGACTTGGCTATCCATTCATCTTGGTTCTTGAAAGCTTCATCCACAATCTCTTGCGTTGTGATGTATGAATTGAAATCGTCGGAGACCAGATAATAGTCCCCGTGTTCGGCAATTGCGGACATGAGCGCAGAGAAATTGCTGGCGTCACCAAACATATCGCTGCGGATCGCCTCGAAGACCTTGGACAGGTGAGGATCGAGCTGGAAGTCGCCATAGAAGTGGCGATGACGGAGCTCCTCGACATCCTCTGCTAATGTCCCGAACAAGAAGATATTCTGCTCCCCAATCTCGCGCGTAATCTCGATCTAGACGGCCACGATCAGGACATGTCAAAGAGGGTAGATTGAGTAAGACTTACATTAGCTCCATCACAAGTTCCGATGATCAGACCCCCGTTGAGGACAAACTTCATGTTACTGGTTCCGCTGGCTTCTGTGCCTGCAGTGGAGATATGTTCACTAATGTCTGATGCAGGGCAGATGATTTCTGCCTTGCTCACATTGTAATCTTCAATGAAGATGACTTTGAGAAGATCACCGACATCGGGATCATTGTTGACAACTGCCGCGACTTTGTTGATTAGGTGGATAATAGTCTTAGCCATCCAGTACCCTGGTGCAGCCTTCCCGCCAAAGATGGACACTCGGGGCACGAGTTTCTCCTTCTCCTCCTTGGACATGGCTTTGATGGTCAAATAGCGATGAATAACACCGAATATATTGAGCTGCTGACGTTTGTACTCATGGATTCGCTTTACCTGGACGTCGAACAGGGCATTCGGATTCACGCTGTAGCCCGTGGTGTCTTTGATATGCTTAGCCAGTCGGAGCTTATTGGCAGTCTTGATCTCTGCCCATTCTGCTCGGAAGGTCTTGTCGTCGACATAAGCTTCGAGCTGATCGAGAAGCGTCAGATCTTTCAAAAAGTCGTAGCCCCCAAGCTTCGACGCAATCAAGTCGGATAGGCGCGGATTGGCCTGGTGGAGCCAGCGTCGAGGGGTGATTCCGTTGGTAACGTTGGTGAATTTGTCTGGTCCATAGATCTTCACAAAGTCCTTGAAGATTGTCGTCTTGATCAGGTCGGAGTGCAGTTCAGCAACACCGTTGACCTTGTGAGATCCGATGATCGCAATGTGTGCCATTCTGACCATCTTGGGGTGTGATTCCTCGACAATGGATACGCGGGCCAGCATATCCCTATCGTTGGGAAACCTCTTTTCCACGGACTGCAAAAAGAACAGGTTGATGTCGTAGATAATCTGGAGGTGTCTGGGCAGTAGATTCTGCATCAGAGGTACGGACCACTTCTCCAACGCCTCTGGCAGGACAGTATGGTTTGTGTAGCCAAAGGTCTTGTTTACTAGTCTCCACGCTTCGTCCCACTCGAGACCCTCCTGATCTATCAGTATGCGCTGCAGCTCAACGATAGCAAGCGTAGGGTGGGTGTCATTGAGCTGGATTGCAACCTGCTCTGGGAACTTGCTCCATGCTCTCTTTGTCTTCTTGAACCTGCGGACAATGTCATACAGCGAGGCAGCGCACCAGAAGTACTGCTGCTTCAGTCTCAGCTCTTTCCCTCTCTCGAGGTTGTCGTTGGGATAAAGCACCGCTGAGATAGTCTCTGCACGTTGTTGGTCCGCGACTGCACTCTCGTAGTCACCGGCATTGAACTTCTGGAAATCGAACTCCCCACTGGCTGCCTTGCTCGACCACAGTCGGAGGTTGTTCGTCGTGCGAGTCCCATATCCCGGGATCGGGACATCATAGGCCACAGCTTGAACCATTTCACCGTCCTGCCATGAGTGAATGGTTTTGCCGTTCTCGTCCTGGTACGTTCTCACCCAACCATAGAATTGGATTTCAACAGTGATATCGTGTCGAGGGAATTCCCAGGGGTTGAAGTCGAGCCAGTAGTCAGGAATCTCGACTTGATAGCCATCCACAATCTCTTGTTTAAAGATACCGTACCTGTAGCGCAATCCGTAGCCCCAGGCTGGATAGTTCAGCGTCGCCATACTGTCAAGGAAGCACGCAGCCAGACGCCCCAAGCCTCCGTTTCCCAGAGCGGCATCATGCTCTTGGCTGATGACGTCCTCAATTCGAAAGCCAAGATCCTTCAACCCATCTTTTCAGAGTCAGCTTTTTCTTCTCCTTTAACGGTCCAGCAAGGTGGAGACTTACCCCGGGCAGCATCCTTCATTCCGACATTAAGCATGGCATTGTCTAACGCTCTGCCCATGAGAAACTCAAGAGAAAGGTCTACATATTATTAGCTAATTTCCACGAGGCAGATTGGCACAACCAAGCAGGAGCACCTACAATAGACCCTCTTCTGGTCGGCGAAAGATTGACGCTGCTGTGTCTTATTCCACTCGATAATCAACCGATCTCTGAAAGCGAGCGCAGTGCCCGAATACGCGGCCCTGGATGAAGGTTAGACAACTACTCCTTCCATCATATACCTTGTGAGCCCATGAAGATGAACTCACAATTCATCGCAATTGTACAGCGACCGTGCCAGTGTGGTTTCCACATGACGGACCAGTTCTTTCTATCACTGATGATTAGCCCACAACACTCACGCACCAATTGCTTGTTAAGAAAACACACCTCAAACTCATCCTTGTTCGTGAAACCTGTAGCAGACTATCACAATAACCATCAACAAATCTTCTCAGCCTAACGATCAATAAGCCTGCTCGCTTACATGTTTCTTCCATCTGAATCAGCGACATACTCATTAGTGACACAATAGCTTCGATGGAGCAAAAGGAGACACTCACGCTTCTCTCAATGGCTCTGGAATACTGGCCTCGACGCTCTTGATTTCTGCGGGTCCAAAACCGGTGTAGGTGCGCTTGTGCTTCGGACGGCTGAAGCCAGGGCCGACAGGGCCTTGGAGGTCGATGGGGGCTCCGACAGAGGGCTTTCTCTCGCGACGTTCGCCGGACATTGTGAAAGTGAGAAGAATTACCAAAGAAGCTTGAATTGGAGGATGACAGCTTTGTTGATGCTGGTGCTGCAGAACAATGCCAGATCCAGAACTAGGTGGAGTTTACAATCGCTGCAGTTGCAATAAGACCTTAGGATTGTATAAGGTAATGATCAATGCCACTGTAGAAAAGAAAGATTCAGAAAGAAGGATCGCCTTAGCGACCAGAAATTCAAGGATGGGAAGGTATGGTAGAGGGGTAGAGAGGGAGGGGTAGTTTAAGAGGAGGAGGAGGAGGGAAAAGAGGAAGAGGAAAGAGAGGAGAAGAGGCCGTAGCTTCAGTCAAATCAGGTCAGACAGGAACAGGAACAGGAACACCAAGACGGCAGGGTATAGGACCGGGATGGACACGGCTTGGGTTGAAACTGTACGTGTACGGAGTAGAGAGGTGATGGGTACATCAATGGTGGGGTTGATAGAGCGTCACTGATGTTCACCGCGAATGAAGCGCCATCAATAATCTAAGACAAGCATCATAATTCTGATAGTAGCTACTAGAAAGCAAGCTAGTTGAACTTCATCTACCTCGACTAAGGTACATTAAATCAGCCCACTTGGTGGAAAGCAAAAGGACACACGTGAGCCTCCAATAGCACTCTAGACCCTCATGGACTGTTACTACGAGCACGAGCTTCTACCAATAACAATCAATGGCGGATACAGTAATGTCCACCTTGCGGGAGCTCCAGAGATCCTGTTCTAAACATGTTAAGACACTCGACAGTAGCATGGTGAGTGGTACGATGACGGGGCTTATGGACGGATTGCTCGGAAAAGAGAGCGTGATAACTTGCATAGACGGGATTGTACTTTGACGGTTGTAAGAGTGAGGGAAAGGCGATTAGCACTATGGTGTACTAATTTCTCTTTGCAAGAGAAGTAAGGGCCCACCGTTATAACTAGAGTACCCCGTACCTAGGAAGTCATGACGCCTAGTCTCCTCCATCTTATCAGGATATGGTGGGGAAACCTCGAACCTAAAGACATCCAGGAATCGTAACACGGAACCATATTATCCACTGTGCGACCGCATAATTGTTCGTTTTCAGTCGCTCGGTGAGCTTCGAGGTACTTTCCATCTGGGTATCTTTTGAAAGAGACCGCTCTCTATAGGTAGATGCTCTCTTTGCGGGGTGTTTACAATCATCATCCACTCTTGCATGTGGGTTCCCCGCATAACTGATGGAGTATGTGCGCGCCTAAGGTAGCGGCCTCAAGGCCGTGCGGGTCCAAGGAATCAACAGCCTCGTAGTACCCTCATAATGCTTGGACTCCAGCCTATTTTTGCTGGGACCAAGATAGAACTCTCGGCATGATTGAAGAGTTTGATGTGGTATTAGGATTATCACCTTAGATACAGTCAAATCACCCTTGCTTCTAATTAACGCTCGAGGCTGTCGTAATCGCCACCCATATTTCAGAAAGAAAAGACAATGATGGCTTCTGAGGGTCAACCCGTATTCCTTCCGAAGACGAAGGGCCCATATCTTCACATTGTGGCTGGATGACTTTATTTATCTCGGCGTGTTTCACGACGAAGCAGAGGCAGCTTAGGTAGGAGTGCGAAGAGTGGTCAGATATAGACCGTACATAGAGATGGACCGACCAGCAATGAGCAGATAAGGATCGCTATCAAGAGTAAGAAGAGCTAGGCCAATGCAAAGCGACGCTGCAAGCACTATAAACACAGAAGAAGAAGTTGGCATGGTCGTCGGTAGCTGAAACGAAGTAGACCGCCATCGATGCATGGAGAGCAAGTTCCAGAAGCAAAGGGTAAGACATAGCGGGCAAAGTAGATAGAAGTGTCTGAGAGCATGAAATAATGATAGTATAAGCCTTCACACTGGATATATGCAAATCGTGCCGAGGCCGCCAACTTTTCACTGAAGGTAATATGCGGCATCCGATCCAAAAAGCAAATCAAAAGCTAATCGTCGTCGACAGAATGCAGAATAGGATGGCTACCCATAAAAAAAGCCACCAGGAAACCAAGAAGGAACACCATGCACAAATACCCAAGAAAGTATGACCCAGCCCAGCGCCTGACAAGATGACGCGCGACAAGAATAGCAGAGCACCGCGACGCCTATGCATTCAACCAAACATAAGAGAGTATCAAGCGGAGAAGGGAGAATTGAAACGAGAATCAAAGAGGAGTCATAACTGTGAGTCGGTGGAGGTGGTGTCTTTGGCGATAAAGCTCGTCATAAGACGTACCGGATCAGTAATTAATGATTGGAATTGTCAAGAAGCGATTGAAAAAGATCATAAGATGCCCGAATCCTTCAGGGCATTTTGCAATATTGTTTCTTTGACCGCAGCGAACACTAGACGAATATTCGTGGTATCGGTTGCTTGAGTCAAACTGTTTCGAGGTCAACTCAGTCCGTCATACTCGTTGAGCTGGACCCATTAGCCCGAAGAAAGGTACGTACTGTGGATATAGATTCAGGTGCGCTCGGTTAACCTGGTTGAATCTCCATAGGAGATACTTAGCAGCCCGGTTCACGTCATTACCGCCCGAGTAATCGGGAAAATAGTTACTCAGGGGCGAACGGGGCAATTTTTGTCGAAAGAGATCCACTTTGTTAAGGAAAAGGATGATACTTGTTCGCATGAACCATCGTGAATTGACGACGGAGTCAAAAAGAACCAAGCTTTCCATCATTCGATTCTTCGAAGGTGGTTAATGAAGAAAGCCATAGTTCAAAAAACACAGATAGGACTTACTTGGTTGCTCTCTTCTAGCAGTACTTGATCGTACTCACTCAATGCCACACAGAAAATGATTGATGTGACGTTCTCGAAACAATGGATCCATTTCTTCCGCTCGCTGCGCTGACCACCGACATCGAACATACTAGGGACTGGTTAGCAGTCTAGACCACGGACAGGACAATACATTGAAAAGAGTTCCGCACTGTATGCTGAGCTGGCCCATTGTAAATCTTGTCTCATAGATACCTGTCGTCTTTGTCCGTGCACGGAGCACATCCGCCACGTTCGGAATATAATCAGGAGCCGCTATGCGCTTCGCTTCCTCAAAGAAACTAATCGCAAAATGGATCAATGCGCATGTCTCTAAAGAGCAAGAAGAACAAGGCAAAGGATGAACTTACTATGGCGCAGAATCCATCAGGTAGAACTCATTCTGATGCTCTAAAGCAGTGGACGTGCACGGATCATTCCAGAGATAGGTGACAGCATCTCCAATTCGAGGATCTAGAGGTGTGTTTGGATCAGGGTCGATATTGTATTCTGAAAGGAACTCGATGAATTCGCGCACTTTGGGACTCGTTGGTTGGAGGTTGAATTGGTGGTAAGCTCCGATGAGAGCTTTCGTGCAATCCAGGAGATTTTTGTAGATCGTTAAACGATATAACGCAAGTTCCTCCACCGTGTAGCCGTTTTGATGAATGATTTTCATTTGTTTGACAATGGTAGATTTCCCGCTCTCTCCGGACCCTGTCATAGATCAAAGGAAAGCTCCCGTTAGCCCATGGCACAATGACCACTATCATACTGAGGCGAATCCAGAACTGACCGAGCAGAAGTATCTTGCATTCTCTCCGTAGTCGCCTGGAATCCTCCTCTAACCGGCGATCAATGGCCTGACTTCGCTTCTTTTGTTCCGCATCCCCTGCCGACTCTGTGCTGAAACATGACCCCATTTTCGGGCAGGTTTCGTGTTATGTATAAAATATCGGAAAGACCTAAACCATTAGCTGCCAGCACAGGTGAGCGGCACCAATTAATGAGACACAGACACCCGAGACACTCGGGGTATGATTCATGAACTAGGCAGCCTCTTGCGCGCAACCCCTATGGCTGTGAAAACAGACTTCCGAACTGTGGGTATACAGCCAATCGGGGATCAACGGGGAGGTAACGTTCAACGATGGTTGCGACCGACGCGAACAGGATAAAGAACAAGTTGTACGCGGTGCAGTGAGTTGCAAGGCAACGGCGAGCAGTTCCGGTCTTGGGCAAAGGCGCAAGAAGCGAGCACGGAGTAAAGACTGTAAGGTTCCTCGGACGGCAGTGATGACTCGTGACGCAGGCGATGAGGCTAGGGGGAAGGTTGCTTCGGTCGGTGAGGAAAGAGTCCAAGCTCCTTTTGCTTTTTCTCCGCGAGTAGAGAGGTAGACTGGTTGGGATGAGGGGTGGCAGGACTCGATTGCGGAGCAGACAGGTGTGTGAGAGTGACGAACCGACGCTAAAAAGGGTAGTCGAGGTCGATCGGGAAGAGTGGATGAGGAGCGGATCTCAAAGTCAGATCATGTAAGCAATCAGGATCGGTCGAAGGCGAAGTACTAAGAGTGATGGTAATTGGGACAAGCTATTATACCTGGGTAACTGCAATAATAATGGTAGATGTCTTAACGTGATAGACAACTAAGATCTGACATATTAAGCGTAAGTCTGCAGAGGCTCTGGAGAATCAGTAGCCAGGTATAATGACCCAGTTGTGGATATTCCCAGTCGTCATATAGACAGTTGAAGTGGGGATGGCAGAGAGAGAGGAGAGCCGGAAGAGTTGAGTGGGTAATATTGGTAAAAACGTGGATGGGCGAAGCTTACGGAGTACTAGTAGGTAAATATGTCTACTGCGAATCTGCGCCAGGTAAAAGTCAGGCAGTACCTAGCAGGAGATGCTTAAGTTCCGGCAGTGCTGCTGTCCACTAGTTTAGAGTGAGGCAGGAAAAGGGTACCTACCTGGACATTCTTAAGGGTCCGATGTAACTGCACAGCATCGGGTTTTGTTACGTACCTTAGTTTCAATATAGATGAGCTAAGTACGGAGTAGTAGTGACTTTTCTTTGATGACGAAGGCGTGGAAAATGCAGGTATTACAAGCTGGTCTGGCAGCCTCTGGCTGTCATGGCGGAACATTGGAAGCTGACCGGTCCTTATTTCTAGGGGCAATGATGCCTCTTCTTCGGCCCCCTGCCTTTCAACGGATCTAATCTCTTCTAGTGACTCTGGGATCATGCTTAATATTCGATCCTTTTTTATTTATCCCAGCACTTCTCTGCTGCTTTTTGATTGCTACCTACCTCACTAGATACTCTAGTCTTGCAATCTTGATGACTCGGTGTACGTTACCGTACGCCGCGATACAGCCACCAACTCTCGTGGTAGATGATCTCCCTTCCAAGGCGCAATACGGATTGCTATTCCAGGGTGCATCGAAATGTTGAGGCTATGTTTCAATCACTCCCGATTGGCGAGTAGCTCTGACTCCTACATATACATATCTGGCACAGTGCCGTTGGAGGTTTCACAAGCTATGCCATGCATTTTTTACTTAGCTTCTTGAGGTCAAGGGTGCAAATGATGAAGAATTTGTTGATGACAGACAGGAACTTCGAATTTGGAGGTGCTTGCAGTGGTATGAGGCCCTTGATCTTTATTTCGATACAGCTCTATTATGTTGGAGTATCCGTGCTCCGTATCCGATAGCATCTGCTCTGTACGGAGTACCTAGATCGTAGTGGTACACACCATGAATCAACGAATAAGCGACGCAGTCACTTCGGATCTTTACAGCAACTAGATCATTCGTTCTCAGTGGATTGCTGCTGAAGCAAAAGCTGAGCCACGGTAAGTACCTTATCAAGGGGTCGGAAGAAATTCAAGAATACATTGCACATCTTCAAAAAGGGGTTCAGCGTAGATCCATATTTTGAGTCTGTGATTGATCTATATTATTGCGATCCTCATCACATGAATTATTAAGCATATATTTCTTTGTCTGTACAGTGTACCTAGATTAACATAAGCGCGCTTCCCTTCACCATATCTAGGAATAAGGGACATTAGCTAGTATCGATCTTGTAACGCCTCGACGGAGTGAAAAGTCGGAATGATCCTGATTGAGGGGCTAACTTACCGTAGTAGGGAAGATACCGGATAGAACAAAGGAGCAGAACTAGTGTAGCTAACCGTAGGATCGAGTCATGAAGGTCACGATCTACTGCATAATAAGTATAATTCAGATATCCCTACAGTAAGTTGAGCAAAGGTCTATCTAAATTGCACTTGATCAATTAATAAGGACTCATAAGTTCTTTCAATTATGCGCTATGCTCTTCCATGAAGGTGTGGTACAGCATCGTCGATTTCTCCTGGTTGATGGAACTGGTTAGAACCGGATCAGCCCCACCTATGATGACATCTATCACAAAGCAAGATGCTGGATCGAGTCTAAAGCCTCATCTCAAATCCAGTTGGTGACAAGTATTGTCATTAACGATAATTTGGTGAGGATTATGCACTATTTACTAGTAGAAGATTATCCTCATTGCCAATATGAAGAGGAAGAGAAGAATTATGAAAATCTGAATGTGTAATTGTAGTGCGGGTACTGTTTTCTCTATTGTGCTCCCTGTCTGTTACTATTGAACAGTTGATTCTGAGCAGGCTATTCTACTAGGTTGATGTTTATGATAGATAATTGCCTTGGTACCAAATATATGGAGAACTTTGGGAATCCGTAATAAGCTACTCGACTGCTGTATGGACGGCATGTGCTACTATATTTATCTATAGTATGCCACTTCAGAGACGTACTTATAGAAAAAGATAGTGCTGAATAGGTTGATATCAATTATTCGCAGATGACACGGTGATTATCAGGAATGCGAACCTTGATAGAATGATCATGATATCAAGGGATTTGATAGGGACCTATATAGAAGACTGTTGCTCTTCAGATACCAGATGTGATCCCTGTTGACAGCACGCATTCATTACCACTTATACAGTAGTAAGAGGGAGATAAAACATAGGTCCCTCTTGTTCCGCCCATGGGGATCTATTTTCCAGACGATCTTTACGGCAATTCTTGCTATTTATGCAAGTATTATAATGATGATGATGCCCTGATGGTGCTTTTTTTTCCTTGGATTTGGAACAGTCTTCCAACCAATTGGCCCGACCCAATGATCGTTGTGGTCTAGACAGATATGTACTATCCACTAGGGCCAAAAACACACCGGCCCTTTTTCGACTGTGCTCACTTTTCGTCGCGGACGTCATCGTCCCTGTTTTTGATTTTCCTGGGACTCGAACTGAGCGGACAAGGAGGCCTCGTTTCCCCACACCTGCTAGGCGCCACTTGCTGCCACGGCTTTTGCCCGCCCTCGCTCCCCTCTCTTCCTCTGAGCGCAACTACGTAGTTACTTCAACAGCATCTGTTTTCTTCGTCCTTAATAGGTTTTCTGACATCCTCATCTGTTGGCTCTATACATTCGTTAATCTTCTCACTATTCAAGATCCTTGAGCCAAATAACCGGAGAGACTGTTAGAGTTGCCCTGTGTTCCCAGACGTTCTCCGTCCGCCCATAGTCCAAAATGGCCGAGTTCGTGCGTGCCCAGATTTTCGGCACCACCTTCGAGATCACCAGCAGGTACAGTCCACGCGATTAGGAGACTTCGAGATATCAATTGTTGACAAGATTCCAGGTACACGGATCTGCAACCGGTGGGAATGGGCGCCTTTGGACTTGTCTGGTATGGTTGGCAGAACACAGCATACCCCTCCTTTCATCTACGACAAATGCCGTCAGATCCTACGCCTGTTCAAATGGCTAATAATTATCGCACAACAATAGCTCGGCAAGAGATCAATTGACAGGTCAGCCCGTGGCTGTAAAGAAGATCATGAAGCCTTTCAGCACTCCCGTTTTGTCTAAGAGAACATACCGCGAGCTGAAGCTGTTGAAGCACTTACGACACGAGAACGTTCGTGACTACCAGACTGCAAACATACCACCACATTTGTGTTCTGATTCCCTTGGCAGATCATTAGCTTAAGCGATATCTTCATCTCCCCTCTCGAGGACATGTATGCGGCACCCCGTTGAACTCTCAGGCTCGTTTGCTGTGTTCTAACAGGCGAACAGTTACTTTGTCACAGAGCTCCTTGGGACAGATCTCCACAGACTTTTGACTTCGAGACCATTGGAGAAACAGTTCATTCAATACTTCCTATACCAGATTTTGGTGCGCCTCGACTTTTTCTTTGCATTCGGACTGTGCTTGAACGCTAACCATTTATTCTGCAGCGAGGTTTGAAATACGTTCACTCAGCAGGCGTTGTTCACCGCGACCTCAAACCCAGCAACATCCTTATCAACGAAAACTGCGATCTGAAAATTTGCGATTTTGGCCTTGCTCGTATCCAAGACCCTCAGATGACCGGCTATGTTTCGACAAGATACTACCGAGCCCCTGAAATTATGCTTACATGGCAGAAATATGACGTGGAAGTCGACATCTGGAGTGCAGGCTGTATTTTCGCCGAGATGCTGGAAGGAAAGCCTTTGTTCCCCGGCAAGGACCACGTCAACCAGTTCTCTATCATCACGGAACTGCTCGGAACTCCGCCGGACGATGTGATTCAGACTATCTGCAGCGAGAATGTGAGTGGAAGACCGACATTCCCCCTTCCACTTATTGCGCACTCTGCTAATACGGTAAACTTTGTCAGACTTTGCGATTTGTTAAGTCCCTACCTAAGCGCGAACGCCAACCTCTTGCCAACAAATTCAAGAACGCTGATCCTGAGGGTACGTTTATGCTCCTGGGGATATAGGAGCTCACTGAGGTACTGATGCTTTCTAGCGGTCGATCTCCTGGAGCGAATGCTCGTTTTCGATCCCAAGAAGCGGATCCGCGCTGGGGAAGCACTTGCGCACGAATACCTCTCTCCCTACCACGACCCTACCGATGAGCCTGAGGCCGAGGAAAAGTTTGATTGGTCGTTCAATGACGCCGACCTTCCTGTGGATACCTGGAAGATCATGATGTATGCTGAACCGCGGTGAACCTGCTGTCTCGTTGGCTTCTAACACTGGACGCACAGGTACTCGGAGATCCTCGACTTCCACAATATTGACCAGGGTAATGACGCTGGTCAGGCGCTCATGGAAGGAGGCGTAGCTCAACCGCAGCAGAACTTTGCCTAAGTGGCCACCATGTGCATCTGAAATGAAGCGCAGACAATCTTTTTGTTTAATGAGACGATTTTCTTTTGGTGTGTGTAGACGGGGAACGAGGTCACGACTTGTCCATTTGGACTAATTCATCCTTTCCATTTTTGTGTTTCTCTCCCTTCAAAGCGGGCGTATACACGACCTGCTGTTCAACCTTCTACTTGTTCGTCTTGGCGTCGTTAGAGCCGGAGGCTGTGGGAACTCAGATTGTTCATTCTTACCTTTACTCCTTTAGTGGTGTCTTCAACACAGAGCCGTCCCATTGTCTGTTCTTATATACATACACACCGTTACGTTTCATGAATCCATGTTGGGTGGAAATGTTTAATAAACAATGTCGATTTTGATTGTTGGTCTAGTTGAGATCATTGGCTGGAGAAGATTCCTGCTGCAGCTGTTAAAACGCAGGATGCAATCTGATTTCCTACTGATTCCCGAAACAGAATACTTCAATGTCTTAAGACATCAATATCGTGTTTACGTTTTGTACATAGAGAATTGAGTTCAGTAAAAATGCGCCCGCAATGAGGCATACCTCTGACGTAGTTTCAGGAAGCTATTTACCGCGGAGCAACACCTTGGATAATCTAGTCGTGGCGGGGCCATGCCGAAATACACATCGCCGACTCGATGACCGCCCGCAGACTGTGATTCGTCTCCCCTAGTTGCATATCTTAAGCAGTCGAGGTGCACCTATAAATCAGTCACATTTTGCATGTATCATTTATCGCTGCTGCATTCAATACCTCGTATGGTTTCGTGACTTCTTCGTTTCATCCAGAGGTGCTCACTTTCTCCAAAAGCGAATATAGCTTCAGACGTGTCAACATCCACATCCTCAGTCTACCCCCCGGCTTTGCATGACGCTTCGGCGGAATGTCTGGTGTTCGAGGCCGCCAGGCCCCCATTGTGATGGTGATTGATTTCCACCATGCGAGGTGAGTTGTCTCTAGGACACAATGGCGACTGCTTTGTATCGTGTTCTGCTTGAAGAGGAGCTCTGAGGGGCAATGAATGCCGACGGGCAAAAATCCCATAATGCGCATTGTCTGCGTCTTTCTTCCCTATATCTAACATTTGGTGCTTTCGGAAAGCTCTCTTATGGTTGAAGGTATCACCAGCTGACAAAATCCATCATCGACAAATAATAGGGGCCCGGAAATCGAACTGTGCATCGGAGATGAGGACGTCGAATTAGCAGCAAAGAATGACTGGTCTCTTTTACCGTTCATGGCGTTGTCAGACGGGGCGCATGCGTACGAAGCCATCCTTCCCTTCCCCATTGTCCGTCATAAGGCGGGACTTTGCGATTGACTCCATGTCTTCGGCGTACCAGATCCACCGAGGAATTCTCATACTTCACCCTACGCAAGAAGGAGACCGAGACGGCGCCGGCAACGTCTCTGTTCGGAATCGCCTGTTCGCGACAGCTCGACTCGAACCTGCTGATCAACCGTCCCGCGGATGTGACTAGATCAACTGTACAAAAGGCCGTCGTCGTTATTACGGATACCCCTCAGAGCGTGGGGCAACTGAGGGAGAAGCTTTCTGTAGTGACTTCGGCTTGGTTCGCGCAGCGGTACGTTGACAATTACCCATGTTTGCGTCAAGTGATGGCTTGGGGGAGACGGCTCGTGAGATAAGTCATGACTGATTGAATGCTGGTGATAACAGGGATTTCTCAGACATCGATATCCTAAAGGTTGGCATGAAATTCACATTGTGTCGGGACCGCAAACATGCTAACGCATGCGCCAGAAATTTCGTGAAGGACTGATAATCAGCTGGGAGCAGAACGAAGCATCGAGAGACCAGAACCTTGGTACAACAGACTTTCTCTATGATGCTGACCAGACTGGGTAGCTAATTTTCTCAAAGGTCTCTCTCTGCGGGAGATGATACACGAGTTCAAGTACCAGACTCTTGTATTGTTCAAAGCTCTTCTTCTACAGCCAAAGGTATGCAATGGTCATGCTGCTTCGATGACATATCTGACCTTATTCAGATGCTCTTCTTTGGCTCACGATGCGAGCGTTTATGCATGATTCAGTTCTCACTTATCTCACTGATTCCGGGCCTGATCAACAGCCTTCAGGATTGCGCTGATCCAGCCGCTGATAGCTACGCGCAGACTGTGGGGAAGCCAACTTCCTTGAAGACGAGTGATAGAGCATCCTGTGTGTGACCATACGCCACTCTTATGACAAACTAGGCTAATAGATAAAGTGCTGGCATATATGGGCTTACCATTGCAGATATTTGGAAAGGTTCGCTGTTACACAGGCCATAGGATCGAGCATGGCTAATACTGCTTAGGGAAGCATGTTTGGGCCTTATACACCACTTCAGCAGCTGGACCTGCTGGCAGATCACGGGACGAAGTCGTACGTTGTTGGATCCACGAACTCGCTCCTTTTACAACAGAAAGATCGCTATAGCGATATATTGATTAATGCAAGTGGTTACTTTCGAGGCCTGGAAGCTCCTTGTTCCTGACACTAACGTATCGCAGCTTGACGAGGACGTTATCACTATTTCATCCCCCTCTCTTCGAAGCGCACTGACCCTCTCTGCTGCCGACAGGCGCTGGATTGACCTTCTTACCCAGATCATAAATGATACTTGGGATGAAGCGCATCCTCAGCGACCAAAGGATCACGGATACATGGGATCGGAAGAATTCATCAGACTTCAATTTGAGGAGTATCTACTTGCGTTGCTGGCCTCCATGAAATATCACGAGGAGCTCCACTCTTTCAGTGGCGGTGAATCTGGCCGGAGGAGCAGGGCGCAGTTGGAAGCATACAATATCGAGGGTGATCCGGCGTTGGATTTCAGTCCGGATTTCCTGGCGCACTGGCAGACTACTTCCAATTATGCCTTATTCAAACGCTTGACGTCCGATGCTCTTTTGTTCTCAATCGTTGAGCCTCGTCATCCCTGCGCAGGCGGTCTCACCATAGAGGACGTTCAACGACGGCTGGCGCAACAGGTCGCCGAGCTTCACCTGGATGAGCGGGTGCGTGAGGGCCGCGAGGCTCTGAACAGACATCTCGCAACCGGTCAGAAGAAAGTGAGTGCTGCATTCAACAGTTTTTGGGCAGATATCGAGTCGATGCGGGAAGCACAACGGAAGCGGAATGAGGAGAGAGCTCTTCAGTCGCAACGATCTTCGATGGACCAAGACTCTGTTGGCTCACCAACTCGGCCGTCCTCAGATACAGCGTCGGTCACTTCAACCGCAAACTCCTGGTTTGCTGGGCGAAAGCCCCCCACTGTGGACATTGCACAGGCGCAAGCATCCGTCAACGCAGTAAGTCAGAAAGCTGGTGCATATCTTAGTTCATGGAGCTCGTGGGCCAGCGAGAAGCGCAAAGAATGGCAGGAAAAGAAGGCCACCCCATCATCACCGTCCTCTATCACCTCTCCTTCCACGCCTACGTTGTCTAGTATAGCCGAAGGCGAAGACTCGGAAAGAGGCCGACGCCGCTCGATGCAGCAACAACGCCAAAGTGAAGATTCAGCTACCCTCTCACGCAGCGGGAGTCGACGGAAGAGATGGAGCAATATCCTTCTGCGACGGGAAAGCGGGGATCTGGGATTCCCGAACGCGAAAGAAGACGGCAGCCCCGACGGCAGCGAACAGGATCGTCAATACCCTAAATCGCCCTTGTCCCGAGGGACCTCGGTTGGCGAAGATGATGCTGCACAGTCAACTCAGCCTAAAATCACTGATCCTTCCGCTCAACCTCCTGTCGAAAAGGAGACTGAGACATCCACAAATGCTGATGTCGTCGCAAAGCAACAGCCTGCAAACGAAAAGCTAGCAGAAGAATCAGCCTCTCATCCGTCAAGCGACAAAGCCTCGTCCGCCTCCGCTGAACCCGCAGCACCCAGCGCATCGGCCTCGAATTCAACCTAGACTTTACCCTTCAGCGCTGCATACGTCTTCTGAGCATTGACAATGCGGAGGCTCGAGGCTCGATGTTTACCAAGCATGACGCATTTGCATCATACCTCTCTCTTGACCAGAAGCGCTGCTTCCCTTTAATTTTCATTTCATGCAAAGATGATATTCTTTTTCCTTTTTCTTCTCGCCCTCCTGCGAGCTTCAACACCCAGAGAGAACGGAGCTGGCATTGATGATAATCTAACCCCTTACATATACCTGCATTGATACCATCTTACTTCTTGGATTTAATGAACTAAGCACCAGCTTGCATATGCGTTTCTGCCTCGCCCATTATTTGCTTGTAATGGTTGGTTGGTTCGCTTACGACTGTACAAAATTTGAGATGATTGCTTAGTGAAGCTGTCCTGGACCTCATAGCCCGTGGAGGAATTGTACACCATACCTACCAAACCTTGGTCTTGTAATTTAGTCCGCGTTTTTGGGCATAATTTAGTGCCCATTAAAGAATACATTGATCGGAGGGCCAAGAAGCAATCCGTCTATTTGATCGTGGTCAGTCGGGTAATCATTGTCATATCTTCGCTATAGGAAGCAATACATTGTTTCTCTTGTCCCTGCAGTGATGAGACCAAAGCCTGAGCCGCAGCAAGCGCAAGCGGATGATTAAAAAGATGAATATCAGCGCTAAGATGAGGTGAGGTGTTGAGCAGAAGCAAAAGGTCGTGGCATGCAAATGGTATAAAATCACGCAATGTAAGCGATCTCATCCCCGTCCAACCGCTCTATATAATCCTTCTCCATGAGAGCTTCGATATTCTTTTTGATATCCTGCACCTTGGGAGGAAAGCGGGACTTGACTTGCTGAATGACCTCCTGTACCAGCTGTACGTGCTTCATCTTCTTGCGGGACTTCATGATGCGAACGATGGCAGACTAGATAACTCGATCAGTTACGGACGAGGCGGGGGAAATATCGGGAAACATACCTGGAGGAGCAATTTCCGGTCCTCCTCTATTGTCTTGTGGGTGTCGTCTGCCTCTACCTTCTGCTCTGATTTGATCTGAATGTTTAGATTGACCTTGATCTTCTTGTTCTTGAAGTTGTAATTCAGGGAGAATGAGGTTCCAGGTTCGGGTTTGGCCCCTTCAGGGCTTGCGAGGAGCACCTTCGCTTTCAGCAGGATTCCCAGATTGGGGTCGAGAATTTCGGGGGCAAGGCTGGTAGCCTTCTGGATGTCGGAGTAGGTTAAGGTGTCCTGCTCATTGAACAAGAGGAGGATACCCATTTGGAATGTCGACACTTGGAAAGTGTACGGAACCTTCGTGTTCTTAATGTAATTTGCTTTGACTTCGCCCTTACACAACTGCCAGAGCCAAGTCAGCTTACGACCATTGTGCTTGTCATAGTAGAAACTCTGGAATCGCTCGTAAGTCTTGACGATTTCGGGTGGTGCAGAAAAGCCGGTTGTAGGTGGATTGAGGGGCCAGAACCCTGTTCCCAGAATCTGAAAGTGTGCGTCGACTTGCTTCTTCCGATCGTCTTCGTCGAGGACCTTCTCCTGCCAATCCTTGTAGTTGGAATTAAGATCTTTCGAGATCTGGATGTCCTGGAACATCCGCTGCAACTTGTTCGTGTATTCGAAACCGCAGGCTTCCTTCAATTTGCTGATCATGCTAGTCTCCGCATCATCGGATACCGAGCTGACGTGTACCAGCCGCTTAGCCAGCATCTTGGAGTAGAATTTCTGGAAGACGTCCTTGTCTTCGATGTATTTGAACACGGTCATGATCTGTACGAGCATCTCCTCCAACTCAGACTCCTCCGCAGCCTTTGAGCCCTTCTTCAGGAGAGAATCGGTATATCGGGCCAGGAGCTCCGGCGATTTCGTTGAACTAGACTTGCAAACCTTGTTGCGGTTGACAAACTCGCGGCAGGCGTTATCCAAGGATCGCACAAACTCGGATTCACCGTTGAAAGCCTCGTTGACAAGATTTTGATACCTGGTGTGCACTTGTAAGAGCGCATCCACATACATCTTGGGTTCGAACGCGTCGCCCTCCGCCGCAACTTTCTCGACCGCAGCCAAGCCCGCTTTTCTGACATGTGTCTCAAACTTCGCCCGCAGAGGGTCCAACCCATCTTTGATCCGCGATAAAAGTCGATACATGCGTGCTAGGTCATCTTGGCGCTCATTGTCTAGCAGAACTTGGAATTCATCCCGCAATAATTCGGAATGTGCTGTGACCAATACATCAAGGCAAGTGTCTGTGAGACGCTTCATGATATCTGGGTGCAGATAAAGGCCCACGCGGGCCTTCTCTTCGTCAAGGCGAGCCTCCGCCTTCTTCATATACTCTACCACGCTGTTCTCAGCCACGAACTGGCGGGATTCATTCTCGTAGTAGACTCTGGTCGCAGCAATGAAGGGTTTCTCGAAGTATACCCTGTAAACCTCGAGCGTAGACTTGGTGCTATCATTTTCGTCCAGACCGAGAGACACAAAAGAATCTACGATGTTCTTGATTTGTGATTGCTCGATGGTTTCGCCGTTTCGTTGCTTTTCGATCAAATTTAATACGGCCTCCATGACCTTCTCATGGACCTTCAGGAAAAAATCATCTTTCCATTTGACGAGGTGCAAGGTGTAAACATCGTAGACATTCTTCTTGCCCTCGTCGATCTCCCTCTTTACCCAATGGCGGTTCAGATATCGGAAGAGGTGATTGACGTATTTGGCGGCAGTTGTGTAACGAATCCATTCACGAATGTAAAACCCTAACAGGGCTTCTTCGGTATGACTTTGGGACTCTCTGTAGACGGCCTCAAGGTGGCGCGACAGGTACTCTCCTAGTAGCTTGTATAATTCCTCGCCCAACAGGTGTGCTACAGTAGAAAAATCGTCAGAACAACGCCATCACAACCCTACATATCATTCGCATAGGGACGGGAAGACAAACCACCACGATGCGCCTGTAATCCCTGCCCGTTGCTGACTGCCTTTTGGGATGTGCAAAAGTTGTGTACGGCGCTAAATCGCAGGAGTTAGTCAACAAGGGTCCAAGGGAAGACGAGAATCTCAGTTCGAACATACGTGTACAGGGCCATGTACTACATCAGAAGGCGCGACTGTCAGCATCGTTTCACAGAAACAACCCGCTCTCCATGATGACGAGAGAACTGGTCGGAAATAAGGGCAGAGACATACGGTTTTCATATCCACACCCTCCTCCAGCTTCAGCATAACGCTGTCGATGCCCTTCTCTAGGAATGTCCATCTACTCGAATTAGCCTTGATTTCGAGTCATAGCCATATGAAGTGTATCCGAAAGGCGGTTGAGCTCGAGGCGTCGGTGCAGGTGAACTCACGTTTCGTCAAGGTCATCCTTGTGAGGTGTTTGGGGCATTAGAGGAGGCATAATGCTTCCTGAAGCTCAAAGATGGGAGGTGTTCGGTCTTGAGATGACGAAGCAGTGAAGGTCAGCAGATGAGACAACGGCCACCGGTGCAAAGCGATGAGTCGAGGACTACCGGAACGGAAAAAGTGAAGTAGAAATAAGAAAAATAATGCGGCAGAACTGAAATGCTCACTTCGATTCCAAATGACACTGTTAGGCCTGAAGACGTTAAGAAACTTGCAGCGGCAGATGGTGAGAGCGCCGGCGGTAATGCCTCGAGAGACGGTTCAGGAAAGGCGGCGCACGAGGCGAAAAGAACGAGGGTATTAAAAGACGGCTGGGGATAGGCCAAGTGAACCGACAAGCAAGCACTTGATAACAGGACCAAGAGGGAGACACCGGGTTAGGAAATCAGGTAACACGCGTATTAGGAAGAGAGGAAGAAAGAGAACAGGCGTGGCGTTGGGCGGTGGTGGAGTGTCGCAGGCGTGGAGATGATGGATGCCACCTTAGTGGCAGGCGGTGAGTTGAGCTGAAGGCGCCTACAAGGCTAGCTGCCTGCTAGGCATTGATCTATCAACTTCAGCTCGAAGACCTAGATTTGAGCTGAGGAGAGAAACATCTAGGCATCTAGTACAGACATCTCCGTAATCGAGAGGATAATATGAAAATTGAATGACAGAGACATCTTTGTGATGTTGTTAGCAGCACAGATGAGGCTTTGTGAACTATATTAAGACTGAGCTCTTAGTACAGCTCTGGCTCCTGCTTACCAAATAGCTGGACTTCTGTAGCATACTACCGTATAATTACATGTAAAAATCAGATACTGTATGGGCGTCGGTGCCGTCCAGAAGACTTGTACCGTGGATTGTTTCTGATAGACAGTTGATAGCATCACGGAGGTGTAAGCCGGGATGACGTCATGTGTGGCCTCTATCAACAATAAAAATGCCTGCGATGGAGAGAGCTTAGGTCTTCTGCTTTGCTTATAATACCAAATCACTTAACTCTTGCTACGCACCTGTGAACCGCAAAAGGCATTTGTCAACATAACTGTCATCTATCAACTGGGCTACCAGTGAGCTTCCAAATTATAGTACAATGTCCTTCAAAACTCCTTCAGAAATCCGGGTCACCTCGCGCCAAATTCCCAAGTGGGAAAAGATCCCAAACACCTCAATCCAATCAAAGCCTCTCATGATATATCACAAGGCATTCAACGCATCGCCCAGCCAGCTCACTGCGCACTTGGAGGAAGTTGGCGAGGTTACTCCCCAGTGGGCTTATAGCATGTATAGCCAGACACACTTCCACAGCACGACCCATGAAGTCCTGGGGGTTGTGTCAGGACGTGCACGTCTCTGCTTCGGCGGGGAAGACAATCCGAATCGGTTCGACACGGACGTCGAAAAGGGCGATCTGATCATCGTCCCGGCTGGTGTTGGCCACCGCTTGTTGGATGAGCTCGACACTGAAGAGGAGAAGTTCAAGATGGTGGGTGCATATCCGAAGCAGAAGCAATGGGATATGTGCTATGGACAGTCAGGAGAGGAAGACAAGGTCAACGGCATAAAAGACTTGGGCTGGTTTCATAAAGATCCTCTATTTGGAGACGATGGCCCTGTGCTGCATGTCTGATGGGTGAAGGAGAGCTGGTCAGATCGTTGGTTGCATCAGATCGTTAGATTTTCGCCGTATAGCGCCACGCTAAATCATGCCGGCTGCAGACTTACCAACAAGAAGATGAACTTTCCAAAGTGATAGAACGAAATAAGAAAACCTTCGATACCACAAGCAAAAGAAACATAATAAGCAAAAGTGAGACAGAAAGGTTGACTCGAGTGAGCAGAAGGAGCTCTGGGCGTAGCAAAGTTCGCTGAAAAATAGTCAAACACAAAAGTCATATGAAGCAAGAGTTTCAATGAGCAACCCGCTCAACAAGTCTGTTACCATGAAGACTGTCAATACTGCACATTTAGGAGAATGGTGGCGGTGACCTACCTAAGAACACTTATTGAAAAGGTCATAAGCCAAGCCAACAGAGCAACCAGCAGGACACAGGCAAGTGCTACTTGCCTGTCGCATATCGCCTCGTTCTTCTGGGAAATCTGCTGATTGATCTCTGCCAGCGTACACGCGCCGCTGACCGAGGATAATGATTCGAATGCGATACTCAGGTTCGCTGAATCGAACACTATAAAGAATATATCCAGGAGGATCAGTCGAGCCTTTGCAGCCGGAGAGCGTAGCCCCAGTGGTTTGGCTGTGTATTCATCCCATGTGATATAGACCAGATAGACGAGGGCGACCGCATCCACAATAATAGCCATCAAAGCAGACGGACCTTGGGGGTGTTGGTGCTTGTCTGAGAGATGCTGTATAGATCCTCCAAGGGCAAGGGCAGTAAGAGAGAAGCACCAGACGGTGAGCCGAAAGATCAAAGGTACTATGGGACTCTTTAACAAAGTGGTGTGGAAGCGCTTAAACCAGATCTGTCTGCGTCGTTTCATCTTGAGCGGATCCTCGGTATCTTCATTCGGCTCCAGTTGCCCTCGCCATGGTTGTGTGAAGTCGTGATTCTGATCCAACCATTCGGGCGTTACCAGCTTCTCTTCAAGACCAGGTTCTAATGGATAGGCGATTGCCTTCGAGAAAGGCTTCCACCGGGATTCGCGATGTGGGCCTAAGCCAGTCTCTTCGTCAAAGCTTTGCTCTCCGGTATGGTCTGGTCTCGATGTTGCATAAGGGGAGTGGTTATGTTGGGCAACGAGGGCATCATCGGGTTGCGGAGGTAGTAGTCTTGCTGTAGCCGACGCCTCGGCTTCATCGTTCGCAGTCTCATAAGATCGAATCCATGCTGGACGTGAATGAAGTCAGTCAGTGTCTCTCCTGCTGGAAATGCCGCTGCCTATTTACCAGGTAATGTCCGCAATTTGTTCCCCAGTTCTAGACTATTGCCACCAATACCTGCGACGGCATTTTCTATAGCTTGCGAGGCACCAGCCGACGCATCTAATGTGCCAGTGCGTACAGGTTCTTCGGAGCGCTTGTCTTTCTCAAGTCCGTTTGTAAGACGGGTTGGCGGTTCTAACGACTGTGTGGATTTCTCTGTGATACCGTCGTCAGAGGCACGCTCGAGTCTCAGAGGCTGCTGTTGGGAATGGCGCACATCCTGTGCCATTGCCCTCCAAAGCAACGATTGTTCCCAGCGAGGATGCGTCCGACTCTCGGAGTTTGCGGGAAGACGACGGACCCAGTCGGCATCGCCTCAATTCCCACTGGCAAAAGGAGGCGCAGTACCGAGACCGAGCTATCGGAATTTTTATTTTGAAAACGACTGTATTGAAGAGAAAGAAGGTAGGAATAAATCGATCACTGCACGGCAGAAGCCCATTACAACAATAATAGTGAAGAGGTTGGGGACAGGGTCCGACAGGCGTTTGATGTTCCGAGACGATCAGATCTCAGGTTAATTATTACGAGGACCTGGACCAAGTCCGCTGGCTTGCATGTCGGTCCAAGTGCGGAATGACGTCTCATCATAATAATCCTGCTAGGCCAGCTCAGCTAGTAGCATCAATAATACGGACCACGAGGTATCTAACACCGAGCTCAACAACGACAAGCCCTCTCTCTCCACCGATCTTCTCTTGCCGCGACAACAGAAAATATATCCTTGGGGGCAATTACAAAGACGAGAAAGGCATGCTACTTATACAGTCTCTCTTTGATCGGTTGTCCTGTCAAACCAATCGATAATCGTACCGACCCCTGACTGCGCACAATTCCTCTCAAGCGACCGTGATTAAACAGTGTTGGAGACCAAAATACCGTCATTACCTGGCAATTCGCTATGCGACTCTTCGTGGTTCCAATCTCGACGCAACGAGCGTTGATCTACTCTCGGCCCCTCAGCAGGGATATCGCCAAGGAGCTCTCGATACTCGATCGTGTCACGAACAAGGCCGCGGAAACATGGGCTAAATGGGAGGAAGCTGATAAAGGGTGGAAGAAACACCTTGTGACGTGGGGGAACAAGGTCCAGCAGCGCATCCCTTTTGAAGAATGGGGCCTGAAAAGCATTCCTTCTCTCAAGGCACAAAGGAGACTCGACAAGTCGTTTGAGACGAAGAAAGTCGACGTTCTGTTCCCCGGAAATGCGATCAAGGCAGAAAAACTTCGCTCAATTCTCGGGAAAATAGCGACAGAGAGACAAGACCTGCATCGCAAGAAGATGTGGTGGAGTTTGATCGCAGCTCCGTTCACAGCTCCAATTGCGTTGATTCCAGTGTATGCTTTCTGCCTTACAGAGTACTATGACGATGGCGCTGACTGTTTTCATAGCGTTCCTAACATCCCTTTCTTCTATCTTGCGTACCGAGGCTGGTCGCATTGGCGAGGTCGGCCCATCCATCCTTCAGACAAGTCTTTTCACTGACACATCAAAGCATTGAATGGTTCCAAACATCTAGAATATCTTGTTGAGAAAGATTTACTCAATCCAATCTCGTTTCCAGGGCTGGAGCAACTATACGCGAAACGCGTAGCCAGCGTGCTCGGGAATAATGTCTCCGAGAAGTCCGCTTCAAGCATGGTTGAAGAAGTGGAGCGGAGCGAGGACAGGTTATTACTCGATATGGCCGACGCTAAGAAGCTGGCCTCCATTCTTGACGCGCCGGAGCTCGCACTTGAAGCAGAGCGAGCTATCTACCAAGTTGGCGAAAGTCTCAAGGCACAACATCAAGCTGCCAAAGCCGATCAAGAATCTGCCACTTCGAAAGAGAAGAAGACGTGAGCGCATAGAATGGGAAACGAAGGAACCACAGAAACGTTATGACACGACTGTATAGACTACGGACTTGTACGCTCTCCTCTTTTGCTAGCTATCATGCACCACTGTATTGAGTGACTATTCTGAGACTAGTCGACGACAAGTACATTCGTACGATTTGTGCCATTTATGACTTAACCAGAACTGGATTGACGGTCTTAACTGACTAGATATACAACTGGCAATAACAGAATAGACTTTTTTGCGATTCTACAGAAAAAGGGAGGGTTAGCTTCGCTCCTACTCCACGTCTACACCGCAGCTGTAGTCCTTTCATGGAAATATGAAATGACAGTATATCAGCCTCCGATTGTATCGTGGACGTGAAGTTGAATTCGTTGTTGCTTTCCCAAGATCCTGTCTGAGAGCGTAGTCATGTCGTCATTACTGGAAAGATAGCAGATGATAAGTGGATGATGAGGGCATACCTGGTCCTTAGGTAGTTGATGTATCTAACAAACTTGCTCATCGAGACCTTACCCTTCCTCGTAGGTTGTCTAAGTTTGTCTGTCCGGGAATCCTCTACCCTGTTTTCTACCACGATGGCCTCAGGCACAGCATACCGGTGCAAGAACTTGCATCTCGATGTGCTTAATTTCCTTCCAAACGAAATAAAGTCCAAGTCGACCGGGAAACTATACAAAGCTCCACCACGCAAGGCATCGAAGACCCCTCGAAGATCCAAACCGCTGATTACTCGGCTTCCACTAGAAATTCTTCACCTGATATTGCTCAACCTGGACCTGACCAGCGTGGGGATGCTGCGTCGCGTCGACACCACATCAAGGAGCTCAGTAGACTCGCTCCCTGCGTACCGCTTGTTAAGGAAGCATGCCCCAAACACGCTGCATCTCATGGATGCTACGAGATGCTCCTCGCATTTCCCAATCCACTGGATATCCACAGAGTTCTGCCATCCCTGGTGTCGGACATGTGGCGAATTTGGCCCTTACCTTTACCTGCCAACAGTCAGTCGGTCATGCTATAAATGCAATTGGCTTCGCCCCGAGTATCTATTAGCACCAGTGACTGATGTTTGCTTGCACTTTGGGCTGACCCAGAAGGAGGTCGAATCTCTTCCAATCATTTACAATATCTTACCACCTAAACACCGTTTAGCTGACGTTACCCAAGCAAAAGCGTTGGGTAAGCAGCTACATGAGAGTTACAAGGCGATGAGGCAGGAATACCAGACCCGTCAGAAGGAACTCGAAGGAAACTACCAAGGCCGAGTTCAGAAGTGGAAAGACAAAAGCAACAAGGAAATCCCGCTCGACGCCCCCGGCGCCAATCTATTCCTACTGTACTCGGCAAGGGCGGAGAGAGAGGCTCGTGGAGAATGCAGGCGACAGTTACTTTCCCGTACTGGGATCGCCATACCCAGACATTGGAGCCGGGCACCTTCTGCCGAGCCTGCACCTATCACTGGGAGGAGGGAAAGGCGAATGACTGGAGATGCATGGAGACTATATTTCATCCACATCCTCCTAGTCGGGAGGCCTATTTCCGGGCTTTTTTGGAGGCTGAACTACCCGAACACTTTCTACATTGTGCAGCAGTGAAGGCAAACTATAATTTCCGCGAAATTCTCCTAACAAGAAAGGACCCTAGGAGAGAAGGAACCGATTTTGTAGTAGCACCGAAGAAGATCATTGGTGGATGAGATTTATGGCAGTTGTGGGACTTATCGGGAGGTGAGGATGACTGTCTATGTAGACCACATCCTTCATCAATTGAACCCAGACAAAAGCTGATACATACGACCACAGGGTGTGGAAAACAGGGCTTCCCGTCCGCTCAGCCGTACTTAATCCCAGTGTAGAACCTGGTCAATCCTTAGAAAGCCCTTTGCCTCTAAAGCAGCAGCGTGATGCTTTTAGTATGAGTGCTAGTGATGTGGGTGAGGATCATTCGTTAGGGCAAATGTAATAATCTGCGTCATAGCTTTTCTTACTTACTTTAATATTTAAGACTAAAGCTATATAACTCTATAAGCCTCTAATGCTCCTCTAGCAGTTTTTACAACTTAGTACCTTTAGAAGCTATGGACTATGGTTATATAATATTACATGCAATCATAGAGGGGGAAGCTGAGAGGATTGGATCTTATATAGATTCAGAGATAATCAAGTTCATGTTTTCAAACTTCAGGGCGCAGAGCCTATTAAAAGCAGCAAAATTAGTAGTTTCTTCTGCAGTCAGCTGCTGAGTTGGCCTTCATCATCCCCCTCTAGAGCCCTCATCACCACCAGTGAGCCATCATCACCAGGGGTGATGGGGGCCTGTAGAGTCCTCAGTCCGCTGCACACAGAAACCTCCAGGACTGGGCAAAGAATCAGCCATACATCGCAATTGGGCAAGTCAATGAGATGGTGTCAGGGATACAGCGGCTGCATTGTCGCACGATGGTGACCACTCGGCATTGAGCTTCACAAGTGAGACATCCGCCGCCGACACTATAGTCACCAGCCAAACGACGACTCTTTCTCAATGTTCAAACGCGCAAATCACCGACAGTTCGGACGACCCGTTATCACTGGATTTTCAGCCTCCTGGGCCTCCTGCCAAACGCACGAAATCACGATTGCGGTCTCCCCGGAAAGAGGCCCAAGCCCCGCCCTCGTACACTCCCCGGATGGCAAGGTTGACGTGATAGCCTACTACAGCCCTGCTACAAGATTTGCTCCCTGGCTCCCCACTGCCACTGTGCTCCCCACAAATCCTTGCGGCTGCCGTGCCAGTCATTCCCTTGCTTGTGTCCATTGACAGCATACATGCGTGCACCTGAGCTGGTAAGCCCTTGTACAAACTCCAGAAAAATCATATCGAAGAGATGCAGCAACTTCACTTAGCAGATTTTTGATGGCAGATCATCTGTCGTGATCTGAAGCCCGTGTTGGAAACGCCTGACTCTGTCGCACCCTCAAGCACCGCACCTCCGTCAAGAGTTGCCCCAGGGAGTCGCGCTAGCAGTCAATCTGCCAGAGGAAACTTTAAAGTAGACATATTCATGGATAGGCGGTGGAAGGTAGAGATTAGCTATAGTCCACTGTAAGAAAAGCTATGGCACCGTAGATGGCGACTAACTCGGTGGTTTGGTTAGATTGAACGCAAAGGCTGGAGAAACGGAGATTATTCCTCAAGAGTCAGTTGCTTGCCTCTGTGGCTATCTCGCTATCCCTCACATAGTCAAGACTGGATTTTAGTTCTCTCGCGTTCTCTGTACATAGATGACAGAACCTACAGTTTTACAGGCACATCGCCTCCGTGCAGGGGACCGTGAACGGGCCCTCTCTGACGCCACAGTCTACCCCAGGCAAATGAGACTTCGTAGCAGGGGACAGGAACCACGTGGTAGTAGAGGAGCTGAGATAAATCCGAGTCCGAATACGAATAGTCGCAATTTCTTTTACAAAAAGAGCGTAGACTACTGCGTAGACTGGGTTGATTGATAAAATATACATACTTAATAACCCCCCACCCAGCCAACAATCCATCCACCACCTCATTGTTACCATGGCTATGATCGACCCAACAGTTGTATGGAATCGTGGTCCTTTAACCACTACCTTTATACCCCCGTCGACGTGCCTGGCGACAACAACCCTTTATGTGCTCGGCTACGACAATCCTCCCTCAGCCCAAACTTCTAATTATTACATCGGCCTCTGGCCTCCTGCTTGGCCCGATTACTTGGTAGACACTACTTCCAACCCATGCATCCCCCCCGGTCCCACCCCGGTCCCACTGGCCCAACCCTGGTACTATTCACCAGGCATATGCCCAAGCAGCTACACCCCAGCTATACAACTAGCAGTGCCAACCCCCAGCACTACCGCTTGGCTTTGTTGTCCAGCGTAAGTTCTTACGATAGTATACGAACGATAGATTCGTGACTTACCTCGGTACTTAACTATCAGAGGCTACACTCCTTCGCCTGATGTGACGAACGCTCTGTTTACAACGACTTTCGCCTGCGCCTCAGTCGCGCCCGGGCTGGCGACATTGACCAGTATTTGGTCCGCCCCGCATGGAGACTCCCGGACAGATACTGTTTGGCCTATCGCCGTTCCAACTGGAGCGGTTACGCCGACTGCGGTCCTTAACAAGCCCACTGTGTCGGCGCTGGCTATACCTATTATGTGGGAGAGCACCGATTCAGAGGTTGTATCTTGGTTCAGCAGCTATCAATCAAGTTCGAGCCCGGCGACAATTACCTCCAATCCAAGTCATTCGACGACTACATCTAGTCCCGTTACTACAATTCCAATCCCCAGTTCTCCTAATTCTACCACTACCAACTTCTCTGAGGCAACGAGCATATGCACACGAGCTAGGTTGTCTGTGGCTGTACTAGGAGCCTTTGTGCTTGTTTCTTGTTTCATTCTATGAGGTCGAGGATAATGGGAGTTCAGGTATCAATCCGAGCTATACGGGCTTGCAAAATTCACTAGCCGTCGATGGAGAACGTCACTCCTGACGTAAGATTCTTCTAGTTAGGTGGATATCATAATATAATATATTCATAGGCGTTGTCACTGGACTGACTTTATGAGTTGCCTGCCTCCTGTGCGGCTGCGGCCGCTGCAGCTTCAGCATGTGCAGTCTGGGGCCTTTGGGCACTGGCGGTGACCAGAGGGGGGAAAGACGGTTATGCTGCTGGGTTGCCACCTGGGGGAGTGCCTTGGTGTGATGATGGCTAGATTCCATGTACTGACAGCCAATCTCTGCAAAGGCTGTAAGCTGTTCGGTGCCTTCTGCACCGTACCTCGCATGCCTACTCTGTCCTTCCAGGCTCCTAGCAGCTCTGGATTCCATTGACCACCACCCAGGGATGCACCAAGAAAGAGGTCTCCTGAGTGCCAGGTGTTGAAATCCAGGAGCAGTTATACATGTACGGCGATTTTCTTCCAATCTGTGTACAGCTCCGTCGTCAGTCTGCTCTTCAATGATTGCCTTGGGGAGTTCCGGCATGCTAGCATCAGTCTGCCAGCTAAATTCCCCAAGGCCATTATTGGTGTTGGTCAGTGCTGCCTTTCAACGAAGTCTGTGGGGTCAAGGAGACCCTCGGAGTTCACCTTCACACCATACGCCTTCAGCTCTTCCTCACTGATTGGTTCAGGGCGGGGGGCAGCTTGGCAAGGTCAATCGCTTTCTGTAAACCACAGAGTCCTGTAGTGACTCCTGTGGTGTGGCCAGACTTCAGGTGTACATTGCCTTCCATGAGACGGCCAAAACCTGTCTAGAGGTTCGCCAGCAGAGCGGATCAAAGCTTTCCTCAGCTTTGTAGTGGCCTGGTTGCTGCTCCTCGGGAACAAGTAACATGCGCTCCTGCTGAGAAGGGCTAGATTGCCATTGATGGCCGCGCAGGAGGGTTCATATCCTGTCCCGGTTTTGTGCTGTATTGTAGGTAACCGTGATAAATGAGGCGGCCTTAGCATTCATGGCCCACGACCGTGTGCTCACGAAGAAGGCTGGCCGGGGAAGGCTGACCTTTCGGACATAACTCGAGCTGCGCTCTGTGACGACTCCAGTCGTGGGAGTAGAAAGCCCAAAGCACAGATGTTTTAAGTGCAGGCCACTGTTCCAAAGTACCTATCATTGAACGGTAAGAAGGGCGTATGACGATGAAGGCAGGCAGGTACATATGACACTGGACAGGCAGGCGAAGAGGATTAAATGAGCATACAGGGTCAGTGCCTCCTGGGTCCGTGTTAAGTGTCTTTCCTGACTTCATTGCCTTGTATCCCTGAATCTGTACACAGACAAGGATGCTGATGGCCCCTCGGTAATCTGGGACAGCTTTCGCCAACCTCGCTGCTGATTTCGTCCAGTTTTGTGCACAGTTGATCTGGAGGCACTGCCGTCCCTCCTCGCCCCATTTGTTGACCACTATCTGCTTTGCTGTCTCGACTGCTTTCTGGTTCTTGGCAATATTCTTGACAGCCTGATTGACTTTAGACCATATGTTTCGCCGGTAAAGGATTTTGGCTTTGACGATGATATTCAAGTTTCTTGCGATGGGATTCAGATTCCTTGCGATAGGATTCAAATTCCTTGCGATAGGATTCAATCTCTGCACGCAAATGACGCATTTCTGCAAGAATGCTGAAGCCGCCATCATTGGCGGCTAGTCTGCGCTCAGGTCGTACTGCAGTAATGGTGCCTCCTGAGGACGAGGGAATAGTTGCTAAACTCTTAATATTAGCTTTCCATGGTAGACCTGAGATAGGAGGATACTAACTGTTTGGCTTGAAACAAGGGCTCCTACTGCATTATGGCGCCATACTTGTATAACTGCTTTGACGCGCTTTCCAGTGATTACTGACCATTTGATCAAAATCACCATCGATATGGATGGCAAGGACATCCTGAGGTCCTCGTCGCTTCGTATATGCGGAAATGATTCTGACCAACCTGATTCAATCACAATCGAGGGGAAATCGCTGCTGTCGGCCCTGGAAAAGAAGTCAGTTTGCATAATAATCCCGCAGAAGTGAACAGGACATACTTGTGCCAACACCAGAACCCAGGAGGTCGTTCTCCTAGAGATTTATCAGGCCACGAGCGTACCAACGTACAATGGCGCTGATAGCCCGCCGTTGGTGGATATCGTGAAGTTCAGTCGGCATGAACTTGTTTCTGAGTATACGGGTATGCGGATCTACCCACCGCGATGATGCCGTATTTGGGATGGGGCCAGGAGTGACGAGCTACCATGGCTCCTTTATATCTCTGAAGCTGGTCCCGCGCCTCCTTCCAGGTCGCTTTGTCTGTCTTCCTTGCAGTGCGCTTACACTGCGTGACAAGGAACGGCGTCCTCACCCGCCCAGGAGCATTCCGCGGCTCCGCCGAACAAAGCCCCTTCCTCTGTACAGTGGACAAAGCCATCATTTTGGTTGAAATAATGGTTGAGTATGAGATTCAAGACGTCAGTTACGGCGCCCTCATAGTCCTTATCTCTGGCGGCCCGTAAAAGATGCTAGAAGCAGGACTGGTAGATGCTATGAAGAAGTAAGTTGACATTGATGAATTAAGGGTATAGAATGAATGAGCCCGCCTCAGAAAGAAGAAGCATAGAGTTAATAGAGCAGGCAATATCAATGCAATATTCACAGTAATCTAGATCTGATTTCTGAATCATTGGCTGCAGTAGTGAGAGACCCCATGCTTCCTAGAGGGCTATTCGCTTCTACTTCTCTATTTGGAGGACTGAATGCAGAATACATGGTCCAGGTTAGGCTTGTTATTTTTGTGGGTTGGGTGGGTTCTCCTATTCTACCAACCTAAGGCCAAACCCAACCTATAGACCTGTGGGTTCTAGGTAGCTTAACCTACTATGGCTGGTGAGGCAGCAGCTTAGGAGGTAGAAGTTTTAGGGCCTTGGGAAGGCGGCAGAGAAACAGTCAAACAGAGGCCTGAAGGGCGAGGCATAGAGGCTAAACTGATTTTGCATGATGATACTTTTCCTAAGAGGCGGATATAGTGCTGTAACCGCAACTTAAACAAATCTAATCGGCAAAGGAATCAGATGGAAAAAAAGAAAAAGTTTGGCAAGGCTGGGGTTCGAACCCAGGATCCTCTCGGAAGTTGGGAATTTATTTAAGTAATGACTTAAACTAGGTAGGATTAGTTGACCACCAGGGCTTTCAGTGGAGCCATAGGGAAGGCTTACTCAACCGCCTTAACCACTCGGCCACCTTGCCTATATTCTGATGCTGAAGGGCAGTACTATATTGGCATGTTACTAGCTCCTAGTCTGGGCTATCATGATCATTTTCTACCTCCAAGATCTCAAAGCACATGTTAGGCATAGGTAACTACGAAATACACTATGAGGCTGGATGATTACACTATAGTAAACTAACCTATATAATTATAGTGCTGTGACTATAGTAGATTGCACTATTAGAATCTCTATAGTTATAAATTTAGTTGCCAGGTTAAATCCCTGCCTTATTTACATGCCTTAACTACTCGGCATCTTACCCCCTTAGTTTGGGGAAGATATTTACGGGTCATTTCATAGTCTGCCTGTTTATTATGCTTATCCTCTTAGCTATTAAATAACTATATATCCACAGTTAGCCAGCCAGCAGGAATCTCACTATTAAAGAGCTGCTATATTATAGATACGAATAGCTTCAGTACAGGAATTACTAATCACAATTCGATTCATAGAATTTCTTATGTCTCTCTCAGCCTGCCACATATGACAGTGAACAAGGAGCAGGTATTGATATCCAGGTTGCGACAATGGAGCGCAGGACCTAGATTCGGGGCAAGCTGGCCTTGAATACACAGAGCGCATGGAATACATGATCAGCCGCCAAGTCACAGTCATCTCTTTTCCGGCCGAGGTTCAAATTGGTTCCGAATGAAAACCAGTAACTCACTAGCTCCTTTATCGCGGGCACGGTGAGAAATAAATTATTGGCTTACGCTTCCCATGATCTTCAAAGCGGTCGCAATCTGACGTGGGATCGCTCTAGATTCCGACGTGGTAAGTTCCACAGAGCTCCAAGCTGGGAAGACGATTAACATTTCCTTGACACAGCCTGATAAACGCAAACATGGCAGGGCCTTGTCATTCAGCTGAATTCGAAAAGGCAATCAATGTCACGCCGATCGACTCGCAGACATACTCAGCTTACCTGGACCCCCAATGGTGCATCTTGAGCGGCAAGTTCATCGTCCCGAGACATGTGGATGGTATTTGTTAACATGCGTGACAGTGCCCCATGGAGGTTACACTACAAGTGTTCTCTATCGTCTAGCCACGGTGTACTTTAGAGAGACCAAAAGCAACCGGTTCCAAACCATACCAGAACCCATCGGGATGCAGTTGTCGTTCGTTCGACGAACAGTCGTGGGTCCCGCGATATTGAGAGTACAGGATGTCAAGATAGGAGCACGGATAAGTACGATCCATGTCACACTATCTCAGCGACCGGACAGGCCTGGCACAGCGGATGACAAGGATGACTTCGAAGTGAAAGTCGTCGGATATATCACCGTCAGCCCCCCGGAGATGGAAGCGGGCCCGATCTGCAAAGGCACCTGGGCGCTCTCGCCACCTCCGGCATCCGGCTCCTTAGCAGATGGCTTGGTCAATCTAGCAGCGTTGGCAGCGAACGGAACGGATGGTGCCTGGATGCGATTGCCCCGTCCACCTCCTGCCTTGACCGCACCACAACATCTAGAGATCTACGCACCACGCCCCCAAGGACCGAGGACGCTCGAAAGTCGGCAGAAGCAAGTTGTCGACCAGTGGGCGAGGTTCACTCCTGGTGGGAAAACAGTAGCGCGCTGGTCTAACGAAGCGGTTATGTTCTTGGCTGATATATTTCCCGCGGCTCTTGACCGGATGGACGCAATGGAAACAAGCCGGCTTCTTGCCATGGAGGAGCTCCGCGGGGGCCAGCTTAAAGGAAAGGCTGAGAACAAAGAGACGTTTTGGTATCCCACTGTGACATTGAACATTGATCTGAAGACGAGGATTCCTCCCGAAGGCGTGGAATGGCTACACACTCGCGTGGTTACCAGAATGCTTCGTGGTAGCCGCGCGGATTTGGATGTAGTCATTCTCGATCCACAAGACGAGCTGATAGCTCTAAGTACGCAAGTGGCACTTGTGGTGGATGCCTCTCGGAACACAAAAGGAAGGGCTGGCTCTGAGAAGTTATAGGGTCTGTTCTGGATAAGAGTATTAAATAGAGGAATAGATTAGGAGCTTCAAACCGCACATTTAAGCGCAGGTTGTGAAGAAGCGAGGCATAGAAAAGATCTAGAATGTCTTCAAGCCAATGTAACCAGCATGGCACTGAAACAGGAGTTATTCAAATGACTTTGATCAGACAAAGGGGTATCTACTTGGCTGTACGTTGAAGTCTCAGGCAAAAGCCCAGTACAAGAAACTGGGACCGTTAAAGTGTATCATGGCGAATTTTTTGTCCTTTTCTACCATCATGTGTGAAAGGGAAATATCAGCCAAACGAATTGCTATACATCCAGAGCTTGTAGTTGTAGATGGAGACTTTGTTGTAATAGGCGGATCGTGGATCATCTCTGCGTAAATTGTGGGCGGCTCGTCAATCAAAAATTGGTCTGTGCGCAAACGCGAAAATCCGCGTCCTGCAGCCTGATAGCGGAACAGTCGCGCCAAAAGGGAACAGGCATTGCGTCAGGCATTCCTGCGCAAGAACTGACCTTTTTCTTTGACCATACTTGATCTGCTTTCATTGCATCGTTGGTCTTTGTCCCTCATCTTGGATGATTGATATTGAAGCAAACCGTACCTCCGATAGAGCGAAAGAATACAAGATTATCGTTGCAAGACCGGTGTCATAACGCCACTTTGATCCAAATTCATGAGCTCTACAAAGCAAACATTAATATTAATGGAAGAAACACATTGAGATCAAACAGAGAGAAAGGACATGTCTGGTGCAGCTACGCCAGTCAACACCCACCGATACCTACGAAGATAGCTTGAGCGGCAAAACTCTCCGCAGCGTTCTTTCTCCGCAACGAATATGGCCGATCAGGAAATGAAGCCTGCCATGGATGAGCTAGAGCAGGGTGGTCCTATGTCCGGGGTGGCGAATGAGAAGGGGGAGCACGTGGAGGACGTCGAGGAGATGGATGCCAAATCGAAGGCTCTAATGCACCTTTTGAATACGAGCGAGGTATGTTTTGTCTTATCTTATGCTTTGAATACCAAGTTTGTTACGAGGATGAAGCACTGACTGTTGGACCACTATCGTAGGTATTCGTGGCGATCATGGCGGATAAGATGAAGAAGCAGCAGGAAGAGGCTCGGCTTGAAGCGGCAAGGCAGCAGCAACAGCAAAATCAGACGGAAGATCAACAGAAGACAACCTCCACAGGCTCAATTGGTAGGCGTGAAACGCGCGCAAGAGCGAAGCAGACTCCCGCAGATGAGACAGCACCTGCTGAGAGCGAACAATCAGATGAAAAGACAGCCACAAGGTCGAGAAGAGGCAGAGGCAAGAAGGGTGCTTCTGCGGCGAACGGTAACAGCATTGCAAGCTATTTCAAGAAAACGAATATGGAAGATCCCGAAGATAAACCGACGGTGCAGGAAGCCCTGGAACATGCTGCGGACGAGTATGAGGCCAATCCCAGTGCTCTAGGCGGGCAGAGCCTTGTCGCCACTCAGCAACCGGAGCTTGTTACTGGAGGAAGAATGCGCAAGTACCAATTGGAAGGCCTGGAGTGGCTCAAGTCACTTTGGATGAATGGCTTGTGTGGAATTCTGGCCGACGAGATGGGTCTTGGGAAAACAGTCCAGGCAATCTCTTTGATTGCGTTCTTCAAGGAGAAAAACGTCTCCGGACCTTTTATGATTGCGGCCCCATTGAGCACAGTCAGCAACTGGGTAGATGAGTTCGCGAGATGGACCCCGAGCATCAAGACGGTCTTGTACCATGGCTCCAAAGACGAACGTGCCACGATCCGCAGGAACTTGATGAAGCTGAAGGACCAGAAGAGTGCAGATTTTCCGGTCGTTTGCACATCCTACGAGATCTGTATGAACGATCGAAAGTTTCTGGCGCAATACCAATGGCGATATATCATTGTTGTAAGTTCTGCGCTACTATCCACATGAAAGGGGGCTGCATCTCTAACCTGAGACAGGACGAAGGTCATCGCCTGAAGAATATGAACTGCAAGCTCATCAAGGAGCTTCTCTCGTACAACTCTGCAAACCGACTGCTGATCACTGGTACACCTCTACAGAACAACATTACCGAGCTGTGGTCACTGTTGCACTTTCTGCTGCCGGAAATCTTCAACGACCTCAACAGTTTCCAAAGCTGGTTTGACTTTTCCTCGATGCTCGATAGCAACGGGCAGACGGATGTTATAGAACGTCGGAAACGCACACTTGTCTCCACGATGCACTCAATCCTGAAGCCGTTCCTTCTGCGGCGGGTCAAGACCGATGTGGAAACTGCCTTACCAAAGAAACGCGAATACATTCTCTATGCCCCTCTCACCGCTGAGCAAAAGGATTTGTATCGTGAGATTCTTAATGGCACGGGCCGTCAATACCTCGAGGATAAAGCCGCAGAACGACTCATGGCCAAGAATGAGAGGCTGTCCCGTTCGGCGAGTCTAAAACGCAGTGCCGACAGTAGTAACTCTTCCACCCCCAACAAGAGCCTCAAATCCAGCAGAGATTCGACTCCAGCCAGTGTTGCTAGTTCAACCCGCAGACGTAGGGGTCCTCAAAATTACAAAGAGTTGAGTGACCGCGAATTTAATGCGCAGTTACGCCGTCTTGAGCAAGGCTTGGAAGACGATCTGGACATACAACAGAGCCCTATGGATACTGAGCAAGAGGAAGTCGAAAGAGCAAATACTATCAAGCTTGCTAGTACGTATATGACCGTCTCAACTTAATGGCTATTGGCTGGTGCTAACGAACCTACACAGAGAAAGAAATTGCTCAGAAGAAACTGCAGAATCCGGTCATGCAAGCCCGTCTCGCCTGTAACTCTCCGCATAATTTCTACTGGCCATGGAGCGACGATCCAACCGCCATCGACGAGACTCTTGTCACTGCATCGGGCAAGATGCTCCTCCTGGACCGCCTCGTGCCTTGTCTCTTGAAAAAGGGACACAAGATCCTCATATTCTCCCAGTTCAAAACCCAGCTCGACATTCTTCAAGATTGGGCCACCCAGCTTCGCGGCTGGAGCTGCTGCCGCATTGACGGCGCCATCAGCCAAACAGACCGCCAAGCCCAAATCAAAGCCTTCAACTCGGACCCGCGTTACAAGATCTTCCTGCTGAGCACCCGAGCAGGGGGCCAGGGGATCAACCTCGTCGCCGCCGACACAGTAATCCTCTACGACTCCGACTGGAACCCCCAGCAAGACCTCCAAGCCCAAGACCGCGCACACCGAATCGGGCAGACAAAACCCGTCATCGTCTACAGACTCGCAACAAAAGGAACCGTCGAACAGACTCTCCTCGAGAAAGCCGACTCCAAGCGCCGCCTCGAGCGCCTCGTCATCCAAAAGGGCAAGTTCAAAAGCCTCCTGGACTCGAGCTCGGTGAGTCACAGTTACGTGGAAGAGCTCAAGAAGGCTCTCGGCGAAGACGAATTCGAGCGCTTCGAGACGGGTGCGGACCCCTCTGCGCTTCTGTCGCAGAAGGATCTGGATATTTTGACTGATCGCAGCGAGGAGGCGTATGCGCGTGCTGAGAAGGGATTGGATCAGGCTGGGCGGGCCTTCAAGGCTGTTGAGACCAAGAAGACACAGGAGAACAGCATCATGGCTCAAATTACTGGGAAATAGATTGTTCTGGATTCAGCTTGGGTTTGGGATGAATCTGTTCGGTGTCCCACGTTTGCGGCGTTATGACAGATGGAT